>VZRL01004158.1:14230-52894 GCA_013397895.1 Origma solitaria | reverse complement strand
GGGGAGGGGGGGGGGGGTGGGGGTGGGCCAAAATGCAAAACCCAACCTAAATAAGTCATAAAAATAACAAAACAAAGCAAGCTGTATGGCAATCAACAGTAAGGGAGAAGCGAAAATAAACTGTAAGAGTAAGACACTGAATGGAAAATTAATTTTTGGATGTCAGTCCTTGCGGCAGAAAAGGAGTAATAGCCTTAGAACAGTTCTCTTTAGTTAAAGAAATTAGAGTAAACTACTTGAGCCAAAGAAAGAAAAGACCATGTTACCATCTAAGTCAGAATGGTACTTACCTACAAATCTTAACAGACTTTTTGTCATCTATTCAGCATATCACTCAAATAATAATAAAAACCTTTATGACTAGACCTTGTGTATGGGTCAGGAATAAGATTTACATAAAAGCATGCTGCAGCATGATCCAGACCAGCAAGCCATAATTTCGGTATCAGGTAAAGCAGAACACATGTACAAATTCAGCATAACAAGGGCACAGCCGTACAACTCCCCAGCCCAAACAGTCATTATCCATTTCTTATTTTTCCTTGGTACTATAGAAGTTACTGGATTTTCAACGACATTCTAATGATTGTCATTGTAATGATTCCTCAATAGTCAATTGCAATTGACTATTGAGGAAACTAAGACATAACAAGGTAAGAAGCAGATTTTAGATATAGATCACAAGCTGCTAGAACAGATACAAGTCATAAAATACTCAGAAGAGCTAGGTTAGAATTGGGCATCGCACTCCTCAGAGTAGGTAAATGAAAGGTACAGAGGATCTACCTAGCTGGAATTGTGCAGATGCACCACGTAAATAATGCTGAACAACAATCCCAGGGCGGGACGTCCAAAATCACTCAATATTCATTTTATAAAGCAACTTCAGCTCTAAAGACACTATCTGGCATTAAGAAATTTGTATGAGTTAGGATCTCAAGTCTCTTGCAAATATGAAAACAGATGACATTTTTAGCCCCAGAAGCAGTAAAATTCTAAATAGTCACTAAATGAGCAGCAAGATTCAGACTAGGAAACAAGACATGCAGTACAAAGAAAGAAAGTGCTGCTGAAGCGTTCAGGATGAAGAGAAAAAGAGTAACACAGAGAACAAGGGAAGTGAGCAGACGCAGTCTCCCAACTGTGCCAATAAAGAGCTTCATGAAGATCCATGACATCTGGATGTTAAAATAGTCTGCAGTAGGCTTATGTAAAGTTAAACCCTAAAACACATTAAAAGAATGCTAAACCTCCAAAATCAAGGACTGTGATAGAAAAACATTAGAATTGGGTACTTCATTTGGTCCTGCTAGACCTTGTGAGTCTAATGAGTCTTTTCAAGCAAACTAAGCTTATTTTAAAAACTGCAGTTCAAGAAATTGCATTCAGGGTGATCTTATCAACTCAACAGCAGAGCTTTGACCTTCAGATCTACAGATGACATGCCACTGCTTGGGAATGCAGTAACAGTCAGTGTTGGGACATTACTTTCTCTGTGTAGAAAGTAAGACAGTAGATAAAAGACAGAAGAGGACCAAGAAACATACTACAGCTTGCAAATTTCTGGACTCCCTGCTCCCAGAAAAACAGAAGAACATATTCTCATTTACAGTTACAACTCTTGAATTGAATTTAGAATTACTGCAGGAGTGTATGCTATGGCAATTGCCATTATCTCTACCCTGTGCACCCAGCGTCTCTTCACATGCACATGGCTCTACTCCCTTATGCTCGCCTCTGCTTCAATCTCCCGCCGCTCTGCATTTATTTTCCCCCCACATCAGATCCAGCAGCCTCAACCCTTCACAGTCTATTCTCTGTTACCATCTGGACCTCCCTCTCTCTTTGTGCTGCCATTCTCAATCCTAAAACTCTCCACCATCAGTCTCCTGGTTTAGGACTCCTGCTGTTTCCTGATACTTCTACCTACTCATTGCCTTTTCACCCCACTTTTCACTACCTTAAAAGCCAAAATACCAGTCAAATTCTTTCTCTTCCATTCTGTACTGATACAGAAACAGGTATAAGAACAGCACATTTTTCTGTTTATGCTGGGTGCCTGCACATGGCTGTTTTTGCCCACTCTTCCCTATCTACCCTTTGAGGATGATGTCATCTGTTCACACCATCTTAACTAGCATCTGCACAGCAATGGCTTATAAGCATGTCTATCCATCCACCTACTCCTGATTGCCTCCATATGGTACTGCTTCTTTTCCTGATTCTCTCTCCAGAAAACTTCAGCTTAATATATGTTCACAACTCAGCTCCTTATCATTCCTCTCAAACACTTTTTGCAGATAAAACTTCTGCCAATATCACCTCCTGTCATATAGGTAGTCTTTTGTGACCCCTTTGCCTGCATCTGAACCATATATGCATGCTATATCCAAAATCCTGTTACAATCTTCCTCCATGTGTACATCTTCTTCTAACAGAACAGCTCATCCAATACCTCCATCTTTGTTCAGGCACACACTGAAGTATAAGAAAGGGAGATGGAGATTCATCTGTTTAAATTTAGACAGGCTTCCTTACTTATCCTTAGTCATACTGAAAGTGAAGCAAGTAAATCTCTTTAATATATTAGTATTTATGCTTTCATTTCAGGAATCCTCTTTATCACATCACCCTTAGGATCTAGCCTGGTATCACTGGTTTCAAGCTCTTGGGAGGCAGACTATGCAGAGCCAGCTCAAAAGGCTCAATCAGCTGCTACTCAGCATAGCCAGCTGGTACCTACTGATCTTTATTCAAAGTTTCGGCAATCTTTATTTACATAGTTTCTGACTGTAAAAGAGTATGGAACAGGAAGCATGCTAGATGGATATGCAGCCATTTTAAAAAATAAATAAAGTATGCTGTTACCTAAGATAAATAATATATTGGATGTCTGGCTGAAAGAAAAATTAAAGAGAAGAAATAAAGACATCTGAGTTACACAACAGAATTTTGTATTTGCATTAACAATCTAAAACAGAGGACCATTTCAAAATTTCACCCAAACTACCATCTTAACACACTTACTTATGTAAGAACCCTGCTTTAACATTTAGTACCTTATCAAACTTTTTCAAAAAAAACCCTTAAAAATCTTTTAAATCATGGGGGGAAAAAAGCCCCACACTCATTTGAGATTTAAAACTACGCACAGGACAATTTTATACTCAGATATTCTTAAATTATTCCAGTAAACCAATTTTTAAAAATACTATTTTGGGGTTTATACTGAATTTATTTCTAAACTTTATTTAGCACCAGTACTAATTAAAACACATATTGTGCTACACTTCTCATTATGTGGTTGTGAGCATTGGTTATACTGATAGAACAGATTCAGAAATAAGTTGTGAAACAGAAAGTGAAAACGAAGACATCCCTTGCAAAGTGAAGGTCAAGAACATCATGCAAGAAAGACATGCTTACAAAAACCTGTCAAGTCTCTAGCAAAATTCATGTGGAACACACAAGTTTTTTTAGAAGTTTACATTTCAACAAAATTAATAACCTCCACGACTATACGTATGTTGTACACAGAGATGGATCCTAAAAAACATTCTTTTCTAATTGTGAATCAACCAAATTATCAAGTCTGAATAATTACCAGGGTCTGAATAATCTCTGTAAATCCTAACATAAATTTTCCCAATATACATGTGGGTACCAAATTGTCCTGAATATAACTTATTGCATACAAGACCTAGATGACCACTTGCATGTAAACATATATGGTGAAATTCAGCATGCCTTAAAGAGGCAGTATTATTTCAGAATGTTCTTAGGACAAGAAAAACCAACGAACCAAAACAAAGAAAAAGAAACAAACCAAAAAATCGAACAAAAAACCCCAAACACCTAAAAAGCTCAGAAATGGAAAGCAGGCAAATTCAAATATAGATTGTTGGAAGCTTTTTGAGTAATAAACATTTAATCCCTTTTTTTTCCCCAGTGCCATGTGGTTTCCAGTGTACACAAAGTAAAGAGTGAAAAGGTAAAAATAAAACAGGCATACCCTTAATATATTCCAGAATTCATAAATCATTTGTAAATTTAGTCCTTTTATAAAAGAATCCTTATATAAATCGGGGGGAGGGAGGGCATCAATCCCATATATGAAGCACAATTTAAGCCCAACATCACTGACCAATCAAAATTAGTGAATGCACTGCATCTCTCTGCAGTGAGGAGAAGCGACAAGGTAGGCTGTCATTCTGCAAAAGCTGCCCATCGCAAGCTTTCCTCTCAGAAGCACTGCTCTTCTTTTTTAGAAAGCTTGAATCTCAGTGGTGTCTCTGGAGACAAGAAGCCTTCAGTATGTTAAATTACTTTCATTATGTATTTTCAGATGCTTATTGATTCTACCGTAGGAAGAGTGGGAGACTGCAGCAGCCTGTAAACCAGAACTAAAGCAATTGTATACATTAGCAGTATGCTGAAACAATGGCACAGTACAGGCACAAATTTTCATTAAGATCATTTTTTGAAGATATGCTTATTACCCTCTTTCCCTTCTACTCTGCTAACAAGTGAACAAAATGAATCCCTCCAACCTGGAACTGCTTCACCTGCATCGAGAATTTACCAAATCTTTAGTGGAGGTAAGACCTGTTCCTTATTATGATATGCAAAATAAGCAACATTAAACCAAATTTAAAATTGCAGAAAAAAAGGCAAGAGATCAGATTAAACTTATATTAAGCAGTAATAGATTGTTGTATTTAAGACCAGGAAATATTCAAATGCTATTTCCCCTTCCCCATTACAAATACAATGATAGAAAAATGTTATTCTGTAGCAGTCTTATAGAATGTTAAGAATCTGGTTTGTTCGCACGACATAAAGACAGTACAGTTTAAGCTCATACAGTATTGGGGAAAACAACCACATAAAGAAACCGAGAATATGTTTCTTCTCCCTCAGCAGTATTTCCAAATATTGGCAGTTAAATATGTTTCAGATTTATTCAGTTACTTTTCGAAGGATCAGATAGTCTGTAATTAGTGTATACTTATTGCTTTATGAAGGTTGGCTAATATGACTAATCTCCGATTGCTCAAGAAAACCCCCTTTTGTGTTGATTTTTTTTAAACTTATTTCTTTCAGTATCCTGTACATTCAAGACACTTCTTAAAAGCATGGATTTGCTAAACATTTATTTCAAGAAAGGAAATCATAACAGTGCAAATTGAACAAAAGCATATTTTCTAAAAGGCTCATTAACTCTGTTCAGTTTCTCATTAAAAGACAAGAGAGTTGTATGTGTAAACTACCAGCTCACCAGAGCTATGAAACTACATTTTCTAGCGTTAGTCAGAGACACTCTACATCCAACAGTTATTGCTTCTAGCCAGGATTTTTTGTAACCTGCACTATTTGGAGAACAGGAAACTTGTCCAAAAAACCTAAATTCATGCAAGCTGACAGAAGAATATGATTTTACTGGCAAATAGAAACACACTAACTGATTTTCTATGTAACCTATAAGGTCCAATTTTAGAGATCCTTCATTAATGAAATAAATTATATTAGAAAATATATTCTTGCATTACTTTAATTTTGAAATTATAAGCCCTACTTTTAACCTTTTTTTTCCTCCCCTTCACAAGGGCATGCAGCAACTAATTCAGTTTTACAACTGACAATATGAAGAATGCAGTTGACCGGGTATCTTTGTAGCTGTATGACCTACGAGCAGCAGGATGCATCCCTAAAATGTATTCTTAAGACATAAAGGAATTAAAAACAAAACATGGAACACACTTGCATTACCATTTACGTGCATGACACTTCAACAATGTACATGGAAGACTAACACATCTGCTCAGATTTTCATTAAAAGAAGAGTGCAATGATTGATTCTTAAAATGGTGAGCATTTCTTAAAGAGGGATTTATAATTTAAAACCAGAATTGTGGAAACTACTGATGCATGAAGAGACAATGAAACATGAAATCCCAAAAGGAGAATATGCACACTTCACCAGCAAGCTGAATAAGTGTTTAACCAAGCTTTTTCTATACTACTCATTAAATAACTTTCTTGTCATAATGACTAATGGATATTTTTCTCTCAATTTTATGATGCTATGTATTCTCCTTAAATCAAAATAAACCAAATTAGGTAACTCATGGTTACTCTCAAAGCACATGAACTGGATTTTATGATGTATAGCAACTTCTTTCACTAAGCCATCACTCAAAACTAATGAGCAGGAATATTACAGAAAGAAATACGCAACCACAAACTAAAGGATGTCTACACACATTCTGAAAACAGAGATCAGAAATTATTTTTCTTTAAACCTGGAAAATAAAAACAGGCTTCTACAAAATGCAACAGGGGAAGGAAATTAACATCACTTAAAAGAAGGTTTATTTGTTATTGCTGGCTTGAAACTCAGAACAGACACACAGAATATGTGCTGGTCTGTAGAAGTATCTGAGGCAATTAAGAAGTCCCCATGTTTAATCAGAATTTTTTGCTGCTGAACTGCAGGAACAAAAAAAAGGAAAACAAAAAACCCTGCAAGACATGAAATAAGAGCTCAGCTACCACTTGATTTCCAGGTTACAGTGCGTGTCAAAAATCTCTCAGTGACACCATGTATGAGTTTCTGACAAGCTGCTGCCATGCTGTGCCAGGCCCCTGAGGCACACAGAACAGGTAGGTGCCCCAGCCCTGCCCGCATGGCGCTGGGGGAACGAGCTCCTGCCCTCCCGGCTCCGCTTCCCTGCACCCGAGACCCGGGCAATGCAACAAGGAGGTGATGTTTCATCTATTCATGGCGACCTAAGACATCTGAGGTTTTCTGTTTTCACAAAATCTCAGCTGGTGTAATGTTAGGGTGAGACTGTCATTTGTTTTAGCAGATCTGCTTTTGATTTCTTCCTGGCTTTGGCTAATAACAAAAGAACTTAATTTATCCAGCAATGCATTTGGAATGGTTTCTTGAAATCTATTCACAGCCAGGACAGCATACAAGAGGAGATCAAATTCCTGAGGGTTAATGCAAGACAAATACAGGTTGCCTAAATTAGAAATGAAACAAAGCTTTTGAAATATTTCTTGTTTCATTTCACACCTGAGAGTAATACTTCTAATTTACATCTTTTTTATTTAAGAGGCACATGTGAAATAACTGTTGAAGAATACCAAGAATTTTCATCATACAATTTGCAATTAATAATATTGTTCAATTGAGGCTTTTCAGAACTGCAGAAGAAATCCATTTGCATACTGTATCCCAAGTGTGCTTAATTCATACTTTCATTTTAAAAGAGCTCAGTTTTGTTCACCTTAGTGCTATCCATTTTAATGTATTCAGAATAGAACAAAGGTCGACATTCAAATTTATTTTCATGCCAAATATGTCCCCTCTTAAATTTAAAGCTGCATTTAAAAAAAACCCTCCAATATCATAACAAGAAATTGAATAACCTCTCATTTATTCAATCAATTACAAACTCAAGAGCTGGCTGACAATATAAATAGTACAAACATCAGGTATTGCATGTGGATGCTATATTTAAAATTTACCAGCATGTGTAAAACTAAGCAGATGAGACACTAAATAAAAAATCTTCTAGATAAAATAAAGGCTTTTTTGAACCTTACTTATTCCTAAGAGAAACATGCTATGTATGTAAATCTGTTGGATTTAATTGCAGTTGGGGAGGGGGGGGAACCAAAAAACAAACAACAACAAAAACAAGACCCAAAAGAGACGATTTTCTTTTTAAGTATTATTTTCTAAAATTATTCCCTTAAATCTATTCTGGAATAAAATTATATACTCTTCTATTCCATGTAGGCACTGATTTCTTAAAGAAATTGAATATTCAAATCAGAAAAACAAAATGTGGATTTTTTTAACAAACTCAATTTCCCAAACCCACGTAAGTTTTGCATTTGAAATTATATATAGTCATAAAAAATTGTTGTAGTGGCAAGCATCATACACATAGATGCATAATAGATAAAAATGGACAGAAGATTTAAACACTAAAAATCTGCTGAATTACAGAACTTCACATTTCGGCCTACAACACTACCGTAATCTCATAAGAAAGAGGTGGATAAATTGTCATAAATAATTTAAACGTAATTTTTATGATACATAAGCAATGGTGCTCCATGTTCCTATCACTCTCTTTTTTCACAAGAGCTTTTTAAAATCATCTTGATCGCTAATTTGTTAATACTTAACAACTTTCTTCTAAAATGACCCTTAAAGCAATACAAAGGCTGTGCACAAGTATAGTTTATTCAACAAATGAGCCCTTTGTGAAAAACCACATCACTATAAACAAAGGCTTGCCTCCCTAAGTGGAAGCTTTTCACCATTTTTTCTTTTTTCAAACAAATCCTGCTTTCTATTAAAAAGGAAAGACCTTATTTCTAGATCTTCAGGCTTTTGAGTACATGCCAATTAAAGCTCTAAACATACTGTAAATTAAGTTTGGTAAGAATATTGCTTGTCCTCCCTCCTCCTTCCCTAGCATTTATCTACAGTAAGTGTTAAAAAAAGAAATCAAATAGTTTCCATATTTTATTTCACCTTTCAGGAGAAAAGCCAACTTCAACAAAAGAATGTGTTTCTCCCCCATTCTGGAAGTCAACATGCAGTCTGAATCTAACATTACAGTTCGAGATGCCATTGATGACATCGATACCAACATGTACCAACCACTATCATACCCATTAAGCTTTCAAGTTTCTCTCACTGGATTTTTGATGTTAGAAATTGTTTTGGGACTTGGCAGCAACCTCACCGTGCTGGTACTTTACTGTATGAAATCCAACTTAATCAATTCTGTCAGTAACATAATTACAATGAACCTTCATGTACTTGATGTAATAATTTGTGTGGGATGTATTCCTCTAACTATAGTTATCCTTCTGCTTTCACTGGAGAGTAACACTGCTCTCATCTGCTGCTTCCATGAGGCTTGTGTCTCTTTTGCAAGCGTTTCAACTGCAATCAATGTCTTCGCTATCACCCTGGACCGATATGACATCTCCGTAAAACCTGCTAATCGAATCCTGACCATGGGAAGGGCTGTGATATTAATGACATCAATATGGATAATTTCACTTTTTTCCTTCCTGATTCCTTTCATTGAAGTCAACTTTTTCAGTCTTCAAAGTGCAAGCACTTGGGAAAATAAGACACTTCTGTGCGTGAGTACAAATGAGTACCACACTGAACTAGGAATGTACTACCACATTCTCGTTCAAATTCCAATATTTTTCTTCACTGTTATAGTAATGCTAATTACATACACCAAAATACTCCAGGCCCTAAATATTCGGATTGGTACAAGATTTACAACGGGACAAAAGAAGAAAAACAGAAAGAAAAAAACTATTTCTTTGACCACTCAGCACGAGACTACAGATGTGTCCCACAGCAGTGGAGGAAAAAATGTCGTCTTTGGTGTAAGGACTTCTGTGTCTGTCATAATTGCTCTACGCCGAGCTGTAAAACGGCACCGGGAGCGACGAGAACGGCAGAAGAGAGTCTTCAGAATGTCCCTTCTGATTATCTCAACATTCCTTCTCTGCTGGACACCCATCTCTGTTTTAAACACCACTATCTTATGTTTGGGCCCAAGTGACCTTTTGGTAAAGTTGAGATTATGTTTTCTAGTAATGGCATATGGAACAACTATATTTCACCCTCTACTTTACGCATTCACAAGGCAAAAGTTCCAGAAAGTTCTGAAAAGTAAGATGAAAAAGCGAGTTGTTTCAATAGTGGAAGCAGATCCCATGCCAAATAACGCTGTAATACACAACTCATGGATAGAGCCTAAAAGGAACAAAAAGATTACCTTTGAAGACAACGAAGTAAGGCAGAAATGTTTAGTACCTCAGGTTGTCACTGACTAGATTTCAGTATTCACCAAAACACATCAAACGGAGTATTTGAACAAACTGTAAAAAAATACTGCCAAATAAGAAAAACTTTTTTAACTATTGGCGAGACTGTATATTTTCAATATATATGTTAAATAGAGTAGGTCTGTATATTCAATTTCTTCATTATGTAAGATATATGTTGCATGGCTGTTTGTTAGCGTAACACCATGTGTATATTTGTCAAAAATATTCAAGTCCTCTTTTTTTAGAAAATAAATAGCCTTAAAGAAGTGCAAACTTTTAAAAATATTTGTATGGCTCAGTTTCTCTGTAAATATAAAAGAATTTTTAAGCAAAAATTGCACTTGGGAATACTTTTCTATTGCACAAATTTGACATTTTTCATGATATGGTATTTTTAAATTTAATTCATAAAATGTATTGATCAGAGATATTCCGAATGTTATGCAGCTACAACCTGGATGCATTCTGACCTCATATTCAGATATCCCACTTATTTCAATCTTCTAGCATGTGACTACCATGTAGGGAAAATGGCATTTGCATTATGTCCTTCAGTAAATGGTTCAGAATTAGTTACTATTGATATGGGGGGAAAAAATGCATGTTGGTCCAAAAATTGACAGTATTCTTAAGAAAAGTAAAGTTTGGCGTATACAATCTCAGATCCACAATTTCTACATAGAAAATACACTACTTTGAATATTTATAAAGGACAGGGTAGGGGCAAAAGGCTAAACAAAGGAAAAAATCACGGACAAGAAAATTATTTGGCTGATGCTAAAAGACAACCAAGCAACCAAGTCAATCCTGTGGAAAGGCTTAGATTTTTCACCCTGAAAGGGGTTTAACTAGACCTCTAGTGTGACACAGGGACCTTTTATGCAGAAATTTTGCATTCATACCATCTATCTACATAGATATGCCTGTTAAGTGCCACAGCTGAAGCAGAAAATAATTATTCCTGTCCTTGATAACTTTATTATTTTTCAGTGGGTTCAGCTCTAGCCATGCAATTGCCTTGTCACAAACCAATCACCAATACTGCTAGCTACTCTATTCGTGTATATCCTGGGCAGCCATGGCATACCTTCATTCTACATTATCTTCTTCAATTTCATCTTAAACCTGCATTGAAGAATCAGAAGCCTTATGAAGTTATCATTATCCATAGCACTGTAAGCAACAATTAAGATATTCATCCAAACAAAAGTTTGTCAATTTGTTTGCACCATGCCATGCTTAAAAATTTCATAATTTCAGTGAAACTGTGGCGGGGAAAGGGAAACAAAACAAAAAGCTGCAAAATCAATGAGCATGATTTCACTCCTCTTGTTACATAAACTGTTCAGTGTGTCACCAGCTACCAGTATATTTAAAATGCTAATTCTCAATAACTATTATCTTATATAAAAAAGAAAAGCAGAGCATATCCTTGAATATGAGAGCTAGTTTGACTAAAGTATTACATAAAAAATTAGGATTTCTAAAGCACTTTCCTGAAGTTGCAAACAGAAAAAAAGTGCAGTTTCAAGTGAACAAAAAGCTCTTTTCCACTACATCGCTAAATCATTAATTATATGCGTATTACTAAAACTGGTTCTGTGCTTAAAAAAAATACTTGTAATGTACCTTACTTTACTTGGGCTCATGCCTTAGCTTACCAGAACAGAAGACTCAAAAAATAATACTACAGCTCCATATTCCACAAAGAATACCACTTATTATCATTCAAATTCTACCTAGAAATTTTATTATCTAATTGATAATAATTGCTTATGTGAAATTACTGTGTAACATATATTCAAACATATTTTCACTGGCTTTTTTTGTGAAAACTAGTCCAACAACACCTTCATTCAACTGTACCCATTTAGAGCATTTTTTTCATCCAAGCTATCTCTCTTTTCCTACAAGAACTGAAATCCTACATCTTATTTGAGAGGTTGCAGGGGGGAAGTAAATGCAATGGTTTTATGCAATAAGCTTTTTCTTTTTTTTAAATCCTATATCCTCCACATTCACCACTAAAAAAATTCTTTTGGGAATAACTTCCTCTGAAAAGAAATGTGCCCAAAATACTTAAGAAGAAACTATTATTTTTTACTTTTATGTACCCCTTCTTCATTTCCCTTTCAAGCTATCCTCTGTATTTGGAACACTAGAAGGAGAAGAAGGTGGGATGTATAGGGTTAATATCATAACATGATTTCACTGATTACTAATCTTCCAATAAAGCATTCTTAAATCAAAGACACTATTCATTCATTTAAAAAGAAGGAAAGGAGAAATCATAATGAACAGATTAATAAGTCTACATCATGTCCTTATCTGAAAAAAAGCATTTAAGAAAAGCTTTCAGACTTGAAAGGTTTCTTGACAACATAACTTTACTTTTTAAAACTAAATAAAATCTCAAGAATTACACATTTAGTGTTAAAAGCTCATTCATTAGAAAGTCAGATGCAATGAAGCAGCACTTCATAGCAGAGAAAGAGCAGCCTAGGAATTACTCAAAGAGATTAAGCCCAGTTTTAAAGGCTCTGTCGATCACAGCCATTGATTGCCTTTATGAATATAAGCAGGTTCATTTTTACATTTAGTATTCTTCATCTCCATTAAATTTTTTTAAAGGGACTTATACTACATTGGAGTACACTTTGAGGTCTGCAGAAGAAAATTCTGCATACAGCAAAAAGTCATACAGTATGTGCCATCCTACATACACACAGAAGCCATTATAAAACAGAACCATACATGATCTGTGCCACATGACAGATTTAACACAATGCAAAATAAAGAGGAAATTGTGAAGACACACTACATATCCTACAGACACAAGAGGATTTCAGGAGCGATGTGAAGGTGTGGGTGCTTGACAGATAGACTAAAACAGAATGCAAAGAGGCAGCATCGCTGAAGAAAAAAGGGCAAATTTATGCCATAGTATTGTACAATAAGAAGCCCACTACATTCTTAAAAATGATCTCACCACAGTGAGTCATTAGTTCAATTACATTTCACACCACTCAGCCTAAGGCAAGCAGAATTGTACAAGACTCTAAAAATATTAATTCCAGCAAACACATCTGAGAAACACAACCAGCACTGCCAATTTCCACACATTCTCTGTCTCTAAAGTATTAGCCGGTATCTGTGTTGTTTTTTAACTGCAAATGCATTACCATTCAA
This sequence comes from Origma solitaria, assembly GCA_013397895.1. NCBI lineage: Eukaryota > Metazoa > Chordata > Aves > Passeriformes > Acanthizidae > Origma > Origma solitaria. Next base: position 39,820 of record VZRL01004158.1, on the reverse strand, counting down.
TTTTACATTGTAAAATGAGATTATCCCACACTAGAAATACCAAAATAAGCAGAGTGCAGTGCCAGTATCTATCAGAATATTCAAGAAGCATAGCTTCACATACTAGTACATCACAAACCTGTGAAACAGAGATGTAAATACATCACAAATATCTAGTTTCCAGTAGGCAGCAATTTTTATGGATTACAAGGCACTGCTACATGGTCATAAGTTCTGTTTACTTTATTAATGCCAGGGGAATAGCAGTCACTTCAGTACTCTCTAAATACATTAGATTAAAAATGTATGCAGTTGGATACACATCAGATCAATTCACCTCTCTTCCTCCATTGTTACATAAAAACACACATGTATGTCATACATAATTATTATTTATCCATACACACTAAAATTGGGTTTAACATCAGCATCAATTTTATATTTACATGAAGGAGTTTTTGGCAAGAGTATCACTAACTGGACTGACAGGCCCTATGTCCCACCACGCATAAACTTAAACATCCTATCCTCCCCACCCTTGCTGGGTTTTTCAGTTTTAAATTAAACAATACATCGAAAAGCTATAGGATCTACCCAGACAGAAGGAAAAAAATTTCTATTGTGTTAACCATTACATATACTGTATTGCACACAATACTTCTTTTCAAACATCAATGTATGTGCTAATCATCAAAATTCTTTGATAGCTGAATATTCTAGACTTGTGTTTGTTTCCTCTGAAGAAAGTTTTAATTGCCAATTGCCATTAAACTCTTTTGAAAGGAGAGAATACAGCATTCTTTAGCAAAGTTTCAATGCAGTACTAAAAAAATCTAAAATACGCTAAATTACTCTGCCATCACCCGTTGTTACATACAGCTAAGGACAATCAGCGTCTGTCTTAAAACCTTTCTTGTAACAGCCGATTTCCACTCCTACTTCACACATTCTGCCCTAATATCACTGAATGTATTTGTCTTACACCAATAGGAAAGAAGAATCTGACTGTAATTATCTTCTCCTTTTTCTACTTCATAGAACACTTGTGCAATTCAAGAAGCAAAATTAAACACTGGGTTTGGGGGAGTTTTTTTTGGTGGGGGAAGGTTGGGAAAAAAAAAAGAGAAAACCCACATAATAACTGACTAACAGGAAAATCAAAACCACTCAGAGCCAGTAAGTGTTAAAAAAGGACATGAAGGTGAAGAGTAAAGATTCATTGGAAAAGGGCAGAAGGAAGCACTGGAAGGCAGCCATGGCCATCAGGACCACAGAAAGGCAGAGGGCAACATGAATGTGCTTTGGAAAGAATGTTAACCTTATTTTTTAATTTGTAACAGCCAAAACAATAAGAATTTATCTTTGAATTATTGAGTGTGATATGTGGTTGTGCCAAAATTGCTGGGGGAGAGGGGAGAACAAGATGAACAGCAACTCCAGAACAGGCTTTTGATGGAACAGAAGAACCAACAAACCAAAAGTGTGCATTATTCTACTACCTCTTTTCCTATAGATAAAGTATACATTTTCCTGAATACAAAGTACACACTGAGTACAAGCATTACAAGAAAAGACCTGTAAGGTTAAGCATCTGCTCCCAGTGACAAATTTTAAAATAAGCTATTGCATTTTGCCTTTAGTAAGATAACTTCAGTTCGTCTGGATGCTTTAAGAGTGTTTCACTATTGCAGTACGTTTTCAACTACTGCTTCTTTATCTCAATTTCATTATTTTTGTAGAGTAATAAATTAAAAGAGAAATATCACTAGACATCTTCATATTCTTTGCTAAAATTACACTTCAGTGGTCATTATAAATTGAAACAAAATGGGAGAAATATCTTCTTCTGTATTTACTTTATAGATTTCTGTATCATCTCTTTCCCTTTTTCACAAAGAAATTCTCACACAATGAAAAAAATTCACTAGAAATGAAAAACCAGAAGATTTAGTCAAAGTTGTATGATAGGCACAGAACCTGAAATTATTAATAAAACAGATTTTTTTATAGTTTGAATTGTATCCTTTGCATATAAGCATTCCTATATCCCCATTCTGATTCCTGACACTGCAGCCAGGCGAGCAGGCAGGCAGGCTGAGAGCACAAAGCTGTTGGCAAACAGCACACCCTCGTTTCCCTTCCAAGATGCGTTTTTGGAAATACACTTTTGGTTTCTGTTACCTTGATGTGATCTCTGACTTCCTACCATATATTGTAACAGTTTAACCTGATACCATATCTGATAAACAAATTAATGTCACTGCTGAAACAACATTGCTGTAAAATCTGTCACTCTGGCTATGTCAGATTGCTATTAACATAGCTGTATTAGCACAGTTTTACTTCTAACTGTACCGGGAACTCTCACAATCTGCTGGGAGATTTTACTTCAAATTAAACTCAATTTCACCTCAATTTGGGGGGGGGGGGGAAGCACAATAATCTATTGCTACTCTGCACCACAGTTTCTTCCAAATTTTATTTCAAGATATTTTTCATAAATCCCTGTCACAAATATAGAGAAGCGATAAGTAGAAAAAAAAAGGACAGCTTCCACATTAGTAACTTATTACAAATGTCAGTGATACTTTGTGTACTAGGCTGCATTTACAATGGAGTGAAAACATGCATAAGGCAATAGAAAATGGGGAAGGAACACTATTTGCAATGTATCATCGCAAAACAAAAGGTGAATGTGAGCACTGCTGTTGTAAAACACCTTAATAATAATGAGGAAGATAATTACTCCTGCCAACAGCTTTAATAGCTAGTAAGTGAGACCTATCAATGAATGAGAACAAACAAAACAAAACATGTGAAAATCGATTGATGAGAAGCTCAATATGACCTGGAAATGTGCACTTGAAGCCCAGAAAGCCAACTGTATCCTTGGCCTCATCAGCATCAAAGGAATCTGGCCAGGAGGAAGAGGCAGGTGATGATTCCTCTACTCTTCCCTCATGAGACCCCACCTGGAGTGCTGTGCGCAGCTCTGGGGCCCCAACACACAAAACAGGTTGAGTGTTGGGGCGAGCCCAAAGGGCTATGGAGATATCAATGGAATCAAACATGGATGAAATACAAAAAAGCGCATATGAAGACAAGTTAAAGATATCTTTAAAAATATTAACATATTCAGAAGCTTCTAACAAATCTTGCCTCAGTTGTACAGTGTACAATAAAGATTCCAGTGCAGTTTAAATAAAGTAGAATAAAAGTGGAAAAAACTTTTGATTCAATCACTGATTTTTTCTATGCCCCAAATTTTTTTTCAGTCAAAAGTTTTTACAACTTTAGTTTGTGAATCAGATCTGCTAAAACTAGGCAAGGAGGGAATCTTTGAAATGGTAGATAACCTGCCATTGAACCAACATATTCTCAAAATAATAGGAAGTTCCTTCTTTTAATGAGGTTAGGTTTTCACATTTTTTCCCTGAGATTACATGAAAAAAGATATCAGACCCTGCTGGTTTTCAGCTGAAGAAGGTCTACCTTTAAGAGAACAAAGCCAGCAATCAGATTTAAAGCCTGAGAATAACTGAAGGTTGGACCTGAAACGTAAATACATAAGGCAACTGGACTACTTTATGTTTCAAACAATAACTGAAAGAGTCGAAAAAATGCTTAAACAATATTTGAAATTTATGTGCATGAGTTGGGTGGCAGAGAGAAAACTACTCCTGTGAAAACATCTTATTTTTAAAGCTGTTTCCTATGAAGAATGAAATCTTACTCCGAACTTCTCATTACTTTGCATTACATACGTAACACCTTCACTGATCTTTTAGGCAAGACAAAAACAATAGTCACAGGGATACTGGCTCCCATCTAGGGCCTGAACAAAGATTAATCTCCAGTCTTCTTTTCATAGCCACTTGGTTAGACTTTTTTAACCAGAACTGGCTCATACTTTAATTAGAAATGAACAGAATAAAATTGGTTATTAGAATTTGAACAACCAGCATTTACTTGAGGAATTACAACAAAATTGTGTATATAATTCAATTTTTCAATTATTTTATATGTCTGAATTTTCCAGGCCTCATTTTCCAGTCCTTAGCTCTTGCCATTTCTTTCCCTGCTAATCCAAGAGCCCTTCTGCAGTCCTTTATTTTCTCCCCATGAATGCACCTCTACAGTCTTAATCTTCAAGAAAAAGAACCCACTTAATCACCTGCTGTGACATTTATAATTGCATTTATTCACAGGTAACCACAAAAACTATGTTTTTATCTGTAAAGCACAATTCCCTACACCATTTGCACAAGTACAGATTTGTTTGGCATAGCTGCCTGAATGCAAGAACAGAAACAACATTGGTAAAGCACTCCCAGCAAGGACGCAGTCTAATTCAAAGCTTTACAGGAGTTTAGCTTTCCTTACCCCTGTTCCTCTCTTCCAGCTCCTCTATTAACAAAATTATCTACTAAGAATGTAGAGTGACTGTGAGGTGTGGAGAATATGCCTTATTTAAATACCTGCTTAGGGGAGCAATAACTTAAGGGAGGTTTAAGTCATCTAAATTTATGCACATAAATCTATAATGCATTTACACAATTTCTTTAATCAGTTCAGTATGCAAAACACAGATTTGTTTGACAACATATATTTTCCATAAAAATGTAATTGACTGTCATTAATTCAGCTTTACATCCCTGAATTCTTCTTTTAAATTGTCTATTATTTTTCTAGAGTAGCTTTGTATCTACTTGACATTGATTTCAACAGAAATACCATCTCCTTCTGAATGCCTGAACAACACAAGCTGGACTTTCTCCTTCCCCATTCGGTAAGGAATTACAAACTAATGTCTCTGGGAACATAGCACTTATTCTATAACATCCGTGTTAGCTTTTGGTATCTTTACTCTATGGAAGAACAAGTTACCCTCCCTTCAAAGAGAAAACAAGAGCATTTATTGAAAAATCCTCCTATTCTACATCTTTATGAACAATCTGGAAACAGGTAAAATAATAAGTTCATTCCATGATAGGTGTCCTTCTGGTTCCATTCAGTCATGGATTTTTGGTTTTTTGCTGTATTTTAGATTTTTCATTCCTATACTCTATATTCAATTGTGTTTATACATTGTTTTCCAATTGTAGTTTTTGTCTTGGCTGTGTCACTACATTAGAACAGGCCTTCAGCCAGGATTACCCTCTTTCTTGATTGCCAAAAAGCCAGTATTTCACAACCTAATATAGTCTTCTCAGCAAGCTGCAAGCTTTCAACTTTGGCTAAACACATTTGCCCAGCCTACTGAACAGAAGATCCTCTGCACTGAAAAATTAACACTTTCGAAAATGAAACACTGAGCTCTGGGTCTATTCTCAGTTTGCCCTATGCATCACAACTTGCCACTCTGGAAACAAGTGGCTTCCAAATCCAGTAAGTCTGTTTCTTATATAAGAACACAAAATAACATTTCCTGTGTTAGAAATTTTTTATTTTTTACCCCAGCTGTAGAGGACAAGTAGTCTAGGCTCCCAACACTGTTCTTCCACACATTTTGGAAACATTAAATGATTCTGTTTTTCTGGTTTAATTCAGTGGGATGTGAAAGTAACATCTTTTGTTGTTATCTGTTGTCTTTTTATTGTTATCTGACTCTCAGATCTATATGTATTTACAGGTACTTCTACTGAAGCTTCTCATTCTATTATCCTCAATGGAATTTTCCAAAAATTATTTGCTACCACCATTATCTGATCTTCTAGTAATCATCCTAATCCAATGCTCACTTCTTTTCTTGGTCACCACAAGTTACCAGTCCATTTCATCGACTTCTATTCTCTCTCACTCTATTGCTGAATCTGATTGTTCAAAAAGAAATAAGAACCACTCTGTTTTCTCAGACATACAAAACTGAAGTGTTATTTCTGATTGAACCATGTTCTTTTTCTGTTCAGCCACTGGATTATACACTCAGTCCCAGCAGAAAGACAAAGATTAGTATTATGAATTGCTTCTCAGTGTTATTTCTTTGACTACTAAACAACTGATTTCACCATTGGCCATAGATAAACAAAACCCAGCTACCTTCAGCCAACATCCCTAGAGAAAAATACGTTTGACATTTCTCCACACCTTCTCATGGACAAGTCATCATCTACTGAACTCAAACCACCAAGTCTGATCACCTTAGAGATCACTACTCTGGTTCTGGGAGGACTAACCTGCACTTTACTATTGAATTTCCAAGTATATAAATGCTCAGGAAGACAGGAACAGAAAAAGTTATAAATGCCAGTTGCTACCAGAGCTTTAGAAAGTGGCTATACAGACTTAGCCACAAACAAAAAATTGCCATTTCCTTGCAGAACTTCCATCCAGAGTAGAAGACAAATGCATCCATACTGTTTCTGATGTATCATTCCAGCTGTAAACAGAACTACAGAACTAAAATTTCCATACTAGTTGTTCATGTCACCAACTTAAGAGCCCTAGCTCTTCATGGTTTACTTTAACTTAAATACCTGTTGAAATATAGTTAAGAATATACCACCAATTTAGAGATTACATCTTTCTGATTTGTTGATATCCTTGCATTTATTGTTAGAAATTATGTAATTCTCTTCATGAACATACACAGAAATCTTCTGCTTTGTTTATGTAATATGTAAGAGATACTGCAAATTATTTTCAAAGTTGCCATGTACTCACACTCTCTACAGTGTATTGGTAACTCGCAAGATACAAAAAGACAATCTCTCAGAGACTCATCACTAACCTCTGTACTCCTTCCCTCTTCTCAGCCAAAAGTACTTCTTTTAAACTTTTTTTCATCTCTGGTCTGGTCAATTTGCTTTTTCTTTTTCTTTTTTTTTTTTAACTAATACAGAGTTTTTTAAGTCAGTGCACAAAAATTTCCAGATTCAAAGGCAGACAGAGCTTGTAGATACACTTTGGTCTTGATAATTTTTGTATGCCACCTGGAAACAGATGCCCAGAGCTTTTCTTTCTACTTTTAATTATGCAGTTCCATTGAAAACGTAAGACAATCCAGTAACAATACTTGTCTCAAAACTCAAAGATGCCCTAAGAACTGCACTAGTTACACAATCATAACTGTTTCAAACCAGTTAAAAACAAAAAAGTTATCTCTGAATTCGTATTTACCCTGTATTTGGTTGAACACAAGCATTCATAACTACAAGCCTATCTGTGTTGCTGGTTCTCTCAAATCCTTTCATATCTCCACTCTTATGACACACCTTAGCTAACAAATACAACAATGCTTACTGTTCAAACCCTTGAAAAGATCAAAGGGTAAAGCAAAAACAAGGTCCAAACCCTGTTGGAATGGCATCCTTCTGGTGGTGAACAAATATTCCTTAACAGCAAAACAGAAACAGGCTTGGTATAATTCCTTTCTTCTCTATAGGGATACTTCAAGAAGAGTAGAAGGAGAATTTTGTAATTAGAGAAACAGAATATAAGTACAGTTTTTAGATTTTAGAATTGCACATTGAAATTCACTAATTGCAAAATAAATGAACAAAAACTGGAAAAATAACTATCTTTTGATACCTGGGCTTTACATTTAAGCCCATTAACGAGAAAAGATACGATAGTATAATTGCCAAGACCTTCTTCCACAACTTCCCCTTTTCATCACTCCTTCTATTCTTCATTTCCAAACAGTTTCCCTTTCAAAATTCCCAAGTTCCCCTATTTCAGCATTGGGTGATACTACAAATCTCAGATATATCTTCTAGCTCTCAAAACCCCCGACCATCTGATATATTACCAAAGCAAATGGAAAACACTGGATTTATAGCAATTTTAAGAAATAAGAAGCACAGGCTTAATCTCAAACACTGAACTGAACATGCTACCAAGGCAAACACTATTTGTGCCTCATGTGCCTATCCATACACAAGAAAGTTTAAACGCATAATACCTTATCAGCTGCATGATGGGTGCAGTTATTCTGCTGTCCTGGCAATAATTCCTCTCCAAGCAGAAAACACTTTGTAGAAGTCCATCACATCCCCCCTCCCCTTCCTTAGTTAATGTCCACTATCATTTCTTTTCCACTGGAGTCCTCTGAACTGTTAGAAGCAAATAAATCAAGAGCTGTCAGGCCCCAGATTGCACTCTGTACCCTCTGAAGCCTAGCTTAATGTAATACTGGCCTACAACCAAAACTTCTATACATCAGATCATACAGTAACAGTCATAACTGATACTAATAATGAAATAGCAGCAGTCGGATTTAGGGAACAGATGACAAGGAGTTTGAAAGAGTAAAGCTTTCCAGAAATATAAGGAACAAAAGGTGTGGACATCTGTAACTGAGATAGAAAAAAGAAAAGGACAGAAAATAGTCTTTGATGGGCCTGGAATATGGATAAAAACTTCTAGAAATACTCCACGTGCCACAGCAAAAGCAGCTTGAACACCCCATAATTAACTTCTGACACAGCCTTGCTACTGGGCCATCAATAACATATCTCTCAGGAACAGGTTAACACCAAGATAGAAAGTGGAATACTAAATCCATTTAAAAACATCTGATACACAGCCCTCTGACAAGGTCTATGTGCTTGAGACAAAAATTTCCAAATACTTAATAATACTGCAAAATCAAATTTGTGGAGTAGTTACAGTTAAAATATTAGTCTCATCAAAATCAGAAATAAACTTACAGCTTACATGAAAAAATAGTTCCACAATTCATTCAATACAGCAAACTTAAAACTTGTTTATGATTGTTTAAAGAAAGCTAGGCATCAAGAAACCCCAGAATTACAATTATACTTGTATTGTTTTTCTTGAACTGAATGCATAAAGAAAATTAAATTTCAATAGATCCAAATAAGTATGACTTTGGAAAAGAGCAACACAGAAATGAAACTACCACAAAGCAATATTAAAACAAAACAAACTTTTAAAAACCTGACAAAATGTAAATTCAAACCTTGGTAATTTAAAGGATATGTTGAAAAACAAAATTGCAACAGGGTTTTTTTCTTGTATCTATTCAAACTTAAGTCTTTTCTTTCATGTGCCTGTAATTAATTATATGTCTTCTACTGAAAATGGTTAGAAAAAGAATGCATGCCAGAGATTAGGTAAAATATACAATATTGACATGAAATGCTTTGTCTAACATCAGGTTTCCAACCTAGGAATCCTAGTCATAGCAAAACACAGTTTGATGGTAAAATGTGTGTGTTCTGTGTGCCATGCTCAAAGAGGATAAAGAGATCTTACACTGTTGGCCTCTTACTAATGAAAAATTGTATTAAGTTTTGCAAGTAATTTTATTATACGCACATTAATTTTGTATCTTACAGTCAATGTTGAAATTAATGAACTTGTTACATACTATCAAGATTTTTCTTTATTTCAAAAGCCAACAAGAAATAAATTGACTTCCCAGCAAAAAGGGGTTTTTTTGGCCTGGAATCTTACAAATAAAAATATGCACATTTTTGCAAAAACTTTTTGCAAAATCTTCCACCTCAGGAGAAGCAAAACAAAGCAAAATAAAAAACGACTCAACTGAAAGGAACAACGTGAAATTGAAGAACATGGAGATTGCATTTAACTACAGAAAGGCACAGTATTTTTTAGTCCAGACAATTTCAGTGAAGGTCTGGCAGTGTTACTGCTAACACTACCGGGGACAGAAGAAAAATGTTTTAGCAAGATATTTGCACTTCCTATGGATGCAGATGCACCACCTGAAGCAGTGGCATAATGCAGATGGCTCTGAGCCAGTAGAACAATTCAGTCATTCTCAGCAGGACTAATTACCCCAGGCAAAGAGTCATGCAATCAAAGCCATGTAATTTCTATTAATCAAATCAGTTCACTTACCCCTACAGAACAATGCATTACACTACACAGACATATGGCACGTTATTTTGGAGGACTCTAGGTATTGCACAAGGCAGCAAACTGTAAGGCATCTAAGGCCCTAGGCAAAAGCACCATGAAAGCAACTTTTCCCTCCAGTCTGACGTGTGTTGGTTCTTACGAGAAACTGTGCATGGCAGCATTAGTATCACCAAATCTGTCTGCTCTGTGTACTAGCAGTGAAAGACTTCACTGACATGATAGGAACCAAGTCCTCACTTTCACAGCAGTCAACACAAGATCTGGGCTGGCAATCATACACTGTAAATTATTGCTTGGAATAGAAAAAGAAATTAAGTTAATTACTGAACAGGATATGGGAAGAAGGCGGCAGTGAAAGAGAGCTGCCACAGTATCCATGGCAGGTGTTCAGACAGTTTACCATTGCAGGTTTAGTTATACTTGTGTACAGATACATAACACATATTGAATGTTACCTCAAGAACTGTAGCAGCTAAAATGAAACAGCTTTTAGACAACAATATTTAACCCAAGGAACAAATATTACAGTCAGCCAATCTGTAAGCACTTCAGAATAAGTCACTGCGTATTAGTTAGATTACTTATGCTATTTTAATACTCATAAGGTACACTGTGAAAACCATAGGTAAAGGTAATTCCACCTTGCAATGGATATGGCTAACTGGTGCAAAACAAACCAGTGTAAATACTCACTACTAAAGTAACAAATTAGAACTGTTGTTTCCTGAATACTAACTAGTAGTGCTTAGTATTTTGATAAACACAAAATAATATTCATCACTGATCCCAAATACTAAAAAACTTACAGGAATAAAGTAACATCTTTCTTTAGAACAGTTGGACAGCTTGCCTTCCTTCCCAGCAAAGGAAGAAAAAGTATTAGATAGAGGACATTTACATTCACGTAATCAGTATTACCTTCCTTTTCCTGCTCACTGCATTCTCCTAGACCAGACTGACATAATAGCTTTTGAGGGTCAATTTTTGCAGCACTGAAGTAACACAATGAACTATGTGAAGTTCGTGTGAATGTCAGTCACAACCAGAAGAGAAGTAATTGTGTCAGAGGGTTGAGCTGAAGGTCTTTGAGGAGATTTATCTACTATTTCATCTGAAGGAAGGATAAGAAGAGGCTGAATTGAAGTGATGGCATGAATTTTCCAGTCACACTGACCTAATAATATTGCAGGTGATATCGGGGCACAATGCCCAACAAACCAACTTGTGAAGCACATTTTACACCAAGCATTCCAATTAAAAAAAAACACACCAAAAAAAACCCAACAAAACCACACCAAAAAACCCAAACACATTCTGACCTAAAAATTTTCCTATACTGCTTCTGTTAACAGAGTTGGGGGAGGAGGGCAACATCTCGAAGAAACACAAAGGATTGGTAGCAGATCAGCCTAATGAGTCCTCCTACTTCAAGGCAAAACCATCCCTATCTAATTGTTCCTGCTTATTGTAGGGGACTTGAACTAGATCAGCTTTAAAGGTTCTTTTGAACCCAAGCTATTCCATGACTATATGATTTTATTCATGCTTTGTCTAAAACATTTTTAAACAGGCTTCAAATACTGACTTCACAGCTCCCCTGAAATTATTATTGCTGGCAGAACTCTTCCCTAACATTTTAGAAAAAATTTCTTTGCTTCATTTCAGGACCGTTAGTTACTGTTTCAGTCACGGTGGATATAGAGGGCCATTTACTACCTTTCCATCTGGAAAACTTTTGTTTATCTGAAGAATATTACTCTCCCTCTCAGATACCTCTTCTCCAACCACAGCCACACACTTTTAGCTCCTCCAACCACTGGACACATCCTCAAGTCTTCTTCAGCCATCATTACTGCTGTACTTAGGACTTTCTCCAATTAACCTGTATCTTCTTTCAGTGAGGCGTCTCAAAATGGACTTGATACTCTGTTTGAAGTATGAATAAAAGATTTGTTTCAAGTGCCTTGCACACAACACCCTTCCTTATAAAGATCAGTACAAACTTCATTGCCAACAATGCCACACTGGTACAAAATAAATGAACAAGTCGCTTGCACTCAATTTGTGAGGATCTATCAACCCTCTTTGCAGAACTGTTACCCATACAGTCATTTCTCCTCTTCCTGCTGTTAACTGTAACTATTTATTGAGGACTTAGCACTTTTCTGAAAGAGAAATAAAATCAGTTCAGCTAAGATGTATCTCCAATTTGCTAAGAATATTCTTCATTCTAATCCTGTTTCCCAACATACTTTCCATTCTTCTCTGCTTGATTATTGGTTGCAAATTTAATAAGGATATATGCCACATTACATCACTCAAATCATTAATGAAAACAAGCCAGCTGCAGAACACGTTTTAACAACACCCCGCTTGATATATTGCGGGGTAAGTGAACAACAGATGAAGGCTTTTGGGGTACAGCTTTCTCTAAACTTCTGCATTCACTGCATGACATTTTCATCTGGATTCTATTGCTGATCCTGCTAGTGTGACATGGTGTCAAGAGCCCTATTTAAATCAATGGTGTCAAGAGCCCTATTTAAATCAAACTACAAGACAGTCATTGATCTCTCTAGTCCCAAGGCCTGTTATGCTGCCAACAAAGAAAATACGGTTGGTTAAACAGGATTCATTCTTCATAAATCTGTGTGCCCTACTATTTAACAGCACTTTTATATAGACATCAACAAATAAATAGTTGATTTGTTCTAGAGTTCCTTTGCTTAAACTGGCCTTTTGCTGCACAATTTTTTCATCCTCATCTGATAAGTTACTGGCTGCCGTTAAAGACTGTGATTTCTGTATATCCACATGGAAGACAGCAGATATTTTAATGCCTGCAGAATTTTTTCTATGAAAGGGAATTGTATATAATGTACAATTTCCTTGTCACATTCTATTGTTTAATCTTGCTTAGGAATGTTTTTTTTCCACTTTAAAAATATTTGTATCTAAATACCACCAAGAAGCATAGTCAGGGCAAATAATTCACTGCATTAGGCACCATGTGACAACTGAATATTGTCACTTGTTTTACCTACGCGAACACTGAATTGGATTGTATAATACAAAGAATCAGCACTAGAGAAGCAGCTAATAGCTTATTCTGCTTTACTAGAGAACCCAAAGTGTGTTGGAAGGTAGAAGAGTAGCAAAAGTCCAGGTTTTAATTCTATATATATATACATATACACACATATACACACACTAATCACTTTTAATTTCTAAAATTACATTGGAAATTAAGCTTTTCTTTTTACAGTGCCAACGTGTAAAGTTAATTTCAAAGAATGTGAGACTCCAATACAGAGGAATTTTAGATCTACTTTAGTTCTAAGTAGAGATCGCAATCAAAATATTACCAAATGCTTTCAGAGAAACTTCCTAACATCATACACTGAAGCTGGAGATCTGCAGACTACCAGCAACTTGAGGCATCCAGAAAACACCTGCTTCTCAGTAAAAACTGCTTCTTGTAGTTCCTCTGATTGACCCATATTTCTACCTAATTCAAATATTTTATGTATTTACCATAGCCTTTCCCATCACTGCAAAATAAACTTCAAGACACAACTAAGTAAAAGCTGTAAGTGAACTAACATACATCAGCTGCAGGAATATATGTTAAATACATACCTGAACATGCACATTTCTGTCCCTCAAACATACGGAGTGTAGCAGTACATAAAAAAAACTTGCCAGTTATCTCAAGATTCTACCCAGCATACCTTACAAGCAATGGAAGGTATCTTATACCATGGAAAATGCAAAGCTTTCACAGAAATATCACACTGCTGCTGATTTCCAACAAAGCAGAAATTATTCTGCACCACATGTGCAACGGAAAGGCAATAAACAATGGGAAGATTTTTGCTTGAATGAGAGATGAAAGGGATATTCAGAAACATCTGGCTAAAACCACAAATCAGTATTCGTCTTGGACATAAATCCCAACTCAAAAGCAAGCCTCCATGACAGAGGTCCTTATCCAACACCAGGCTTTCACACCACTCATGTCTACCACCTATTTACTACTATCAGATGTTATAGTATTTCCCCAGGCCTCCCACAGCTTTCATATCTCACCACTGAATTGGCAGCGCCCAGTGCCTGCTCCCCATGCTTCCCACCCTCCTGACAGCACAGAGCACTACATCACATTCCCCACCTTCCTGAAGCGCAGCATTTCCATATTCTCACCCCAAGCCACCACATCCTGAGTGCTCTCCTGCCACACACCACCACCCCACTGCTACAGATTTCCCACCCATCCCAATGTTTTCCAGGTCCAGAAGCACAGCACAGGGCTTCCCCAACCACATCCCAAAACTCAGGCTCAAAAGGGCTCCCTATGGGGACACATTTCCCTTCATCCTTACCAATAATTACTCAGATTTTGCTAAGCTTCAGGAAAAGACCAAGTATTTGAAAATGAGAAACTCAAAAGACTGTGGCACTTAAAAAAGAAAGAGCTTGCACTTTCTTTTGTTAAACAGTGAAAGGAAAAGACAGGAAGGGAGCAGTAAAAGGCATTTTCTTTCAAAGAAAGAAATCCTAAAATCAACACTAAACATCTCAGATTTTACCACTAAATTGTACTAATTTGTTTAATAGAATCTAGCACTCAATCTCACAATACTTGTAATTCAGGTAGTTAACAGACAATATTACTTTATATATTTTGAAGATATAATGGGAGACCAAAATGGAAAGTAAAAAAAAATCAGAAAAAATATTCCACCTTAGAATTATACAGTTGATACTTAAGTGCTTCAATCAGACTGATATATTAAATAAATATATAAACTTTCTGTTTGCAACACAGCATTTACCAGTTATAATACTAATTCATTCTCTAATAATTTCTTGATCACACAGTATAAAAGAGCAGCAGTGACAAATATGCACAAAAAACCTCAGGATGATTCTGAATATTTGATAGTTCAGCCCTCCCACAACCTATTTTTGGAAGCTGGGATTTGAATACTGTTAAATCAGAGGAGAAACAGTTGGCAAGATACCATATACAACACCACCAACAGATCTCCAAGACTAATGGGATGCTCCTCACTGCATCCTGCAGCAGTGTGGACCTTCCCAAGCTAGCTCAAGTACAGAAAATATTCTAGCAATGTAACATGAGCTTCATGAGAACTACCTTATTAGTCTTCCTAGAAGCCCATAAAATAAAGGGTAAATTAGTCACTACTGCATCAGAACACTTCCAGTATCTGCACTAGGTTAGGTATCTGTATATCATGTCACCTATGGATTTCATAGAAGTCATAGGTCCAATATCTTTCTTTTAGGACATAACTGCTAATTTAAACTATGCCTTATCATAGTGCATATGTCTCCCGAAAGCTAAATATATATCTGCTGCCTCTGAGGTTTTTTATACAAATATAAACCAGAAAGAAATTGCTTCACAAAAAAATTATTGCTCAAAATAACACAAGTTATTATCACAGAATTTTCACATTATTAAATACCTGTATCTAGAGAAGTCATACAAAAAAAATGTGAAGGACTAATAAGTTCTGCCCATGTCATTTCTCAGTTTAAACAGGAAGTAGAAAGCAAGAACCACAGCCAAGTTTTGGGTGTCTTTTTGGTTTTTAAGTCAGACACTAGTGTGAGTCATGTGAGTGCAAGCTAAAAATGCATCTAAAAGTAATTAAGAAGGACTCACCAAGTTCATTGAGACTCTGGGCAGCTTTTGTTATCTCTCTGCTTCCTCCTTGCAGTTGTCCTTGAAGTCTCTTACTGAGATACAAGATGCGTATTATCCTCCGCAGCAAGTCACAGGCAGCCTGCAGGGAAATTGTGGCATTAGGGAATATTATCAGCACATTACAATCACATAATACTAGTCCTCAAATGTGGAAATATCTTAACCAAAAAAGGAAATGTGAATGGGAATAAAAGCAAGGAACTTCAGAACACTGAAATCCCTTTTTTCATAATTTTTAACATGATTCTACGTTATATAAACCAACACTTTCAAAAGCTGGTAATTACATTCATGAGGCTACTGAGATTATGCTGTCATTACCCATGCAAAAAACAAACGAAACTCAGAACCCTGTGACAGAAGCATGTTCTGCTTCTAATTAGAAGTGAGTTTTATTTTACTTTGTGCATCTCTCCTCAATATTCCCCTCCTCGTTAAGCTTTAGCAAAGTTAAGAAGTTGGCTTTGCTTATTGATCCAAAATAAGCAAAATGGCAGCACTTACTTCAGAAGACAATAAAACTTAAAGACTAAATCGTTATTGCAGGTACTGACTCTTATGGCAGGCATAGATGTAAAAACTAATTCTCAGCATAACTTTCACAAGGCAGTCACCTTCATTCAGCCAACTGCTAGTTCATATTCTTTCATTTGCTTATTAAAATGCATGCCATTCTTGCTTAAAAATTAAGAATATGGATGTATACATGAATTTTTAGGAGACATATTCATGTATGTTTTTTGTAAGCACCAAATTAGAAAAACAGGCATTCCTAACATCTGAATCAAACATAACAGTTTCATAATTTGTCACTCAACTAAGATCTTGAAATAGGTTTTCTCTTACACATTAAATAATAGAGACAGAGAAACAGTAGGAGTTACATTAAGCATACAGTTCCTCTAGGGCTGGACTGGGTATGGGGAGTTAGGAGGTACATGCTACAGCAACATTCTGGAGTGGGTAACAACTAAACTGGAATTCAGAAACGTGACTCAGACTTCAGTACAGTTATAGGTACAGTCCAACATCTAACGAGAGTGGCAAGTGAGACATTTGGAACAAGTATGACATACTTGTTTGGACTTGCTTTCCCTGGTACTGAAGTCAAAGTCTCCTGAAGTATTAACCTTATGGATATCAAAACCAATTTAAAATTACTTTTAAAAAAAATTAGTATCCAAAAGACTTAGAAGCTCTTTTTCAGACTCAATTTATTGAAAGCTAATGTTAAAGTGCACATATGAAAACATATACAAGTGAATAATTTCAATCAATATCCACAGCAGACTGTACAACTTGACAGTACCTTCCCTATGCCAGAACAAATTAATAAAATCACAAATATTTATAGCTTAATTTTATTAAACATCTAGACAGAACAAAAAGGAAAAATTAGAAAAAACCCCACTGAGGCAAATCAGAGGAAGCCAAATTATTCACACTGCTTTGGGCTCTCTATCACAGTCTGAAGTGCAAGTTTTCTAAGCATTCTGTGACAATTTAACCACATGATTTCTATTACCCTTAGCAAGAATTAAGTGGGGCTTATCCTCCTTTGAAAGATTAATGTAGTAATTTTTATTAATTCATTTCTTTAATTAGCAAAATCTTGATCCACATATCACTTTCATATCTGTGAACCAAGTTTCTGCAAGGTTAATCAAAAATAGCTTTTTACATAGTGCATTATGCTTTACCAAATAAGAGGGCATAGTATCACTACCTTGCTTTCAAAATTAATCACTCTCTAATCTAATTGTATACCTCTGGCAAATGTTTTTCCCCAGGAATTCAACTTCAGTTATTTTCGAACTGTCTTTTACTTTACACGCCAAAAGATCATTTTTTTTTCGTTGAATTGTTGCCCGTTATTTCAGTGTACCAAGAAATAATCTTTTAAAAGAGAGCAAGAGATGGGAAAAGTTACATTTAGGTACAAGAGCAATTTTAAAAATGTTTTGATTTCTGTCCCTGTGAATTAGAAGGAGGAAAAAAATCTAAAGTCACTGAAGATGCACTCTTAGTTTCGTACTGCATTGTACCCTCGACAAAGATTGTTTCACCCAAGTATTTTCATTTATGTGAGCTGTGAGCTGTTCAACTTAGAACTGCCATCCACTGTAAAAGAATGCTATATATAAAGACATGTAACAGAAATAAAGAATTGTATCTAATGGTGGAGGTGTTCGTAGATGCCAAATCCTCTAACCTGACTACCCACATAACAGAGGTCTGAATTCAGGAAACATTCTCTCCCTGAGCTGATCAAGTATGCTTTTCTAAAGGAAATGCTTTCATCCAAGAAGGAAAGAAGTCTGCTGTTCAAGCAAGAATTAATCTGGAAAAGGACAATGGCCCCACTTAGTCCAGGTCATTCTAAGTAAAATTAAAAGTAAACCCCGATTTTTTTTGAGATTACATTTTAGCTATCTCCTGAAATTTAAAGCATGTCAACAATAACAGAAGTTACTGCTACAATTTGAACCATCAAAAAGCCTCTTACTTTTAATCTCAAATTAATTTTAAGAAACTACTGAAAGAAGATTAATTATAAGGAGAGAGTCACTTGAAAATGTGCCAGTGCATAGCTCATATATGCCCGGTAATTGAACATATGTATTTTGTTGTTTACGAAGCCTGAAGAAAGAAGAGACAGTCCACTATCTTCAGACTACATTTACTGTTTACTTACGGTAGCACCACAATGAAATCTGCTACTGGTAAATATTTTACAGTAAGAATAACTTTAAAATGCAGATTTTTTGTTGTTGTTGGTTTAAATATTTGTCTATTGCAAAGCTTTTCAGGCACCAAGATGTCTGAAATTAGAGACCATGTAAAAACACTTAGTTAAACAGAGCTGCACAAAAAAGAACCCTCTGAAGGACAAACTCCCTGTATACACATTTCAGCTGTTAACTACTCCCACTTAGCTTGTGATCAGCTATGGAAAGAGTCAGAAGAGGACAGTATGATTTACAGCAGGAAGTGAGTCGGCTGCTGCCTTGGGACGCCATGAAGCTCCAAGAGCAGAGTAAGACATAACACATGCAAGCACACAGCAGCGATTTAGAATTCAGGACTAAATTTCAAGTTTAACAATGAACTTGCAGTGAGAACGCTTATGAAAAAGCCAGACTATATTAAAAACAATTAAGGATGGCAAAATCTAGCTTTATGCAAGTCAAATATTCCTTCAGTTTGTGAGCAGTCCCACAGCAATCAATGGAGAGGTACTAAAATAACACCATCACAAGTACAAGAAGCACTGAAACATCACGCATTCCAGTGAAACATACCTGCCAACCCTACAGATTTTGACAGAAGGCAACCTCTTTTACCAGCTATCTTTTTCTAGCAATTGTAGATCAGTTGATAAAATTAGCAAGTTTGACAACATCCCAAGCCACAAGTCTTGCATTTGGGAGCAATTTCATATTCTAAACCCTGTCATCACCAGGAAGCGAACTGTTCGCTGTGCTGTGCCCTTCCTTCCTCAACAAATGAGTCACTCAGGAAAAGGACACCACAGTCCATCCTGGGGAGGCTGGAGAATTGAGTTTTTCTATTGACTCATTTCTTAATGCAGGTAAGTTCAGCTCCATTTCTTAATTCAGGTGTTCTGACCCTCAACTCCTCCCAGCAGTGCAGAGCAACATAAAGCACTCACAATGTATCTGCCAACGTACAGACTGGGACAGCAGCTCCAGTGCTGAGGATAGATTCTCACTGGCAGGGAATCTGGAATCATCATTCCTCTTTCTACACTGATGCTAGGAAGAGCAGCCTAGCAGGCTGCCACTTACTCTGCACCTCTTTTTTCTGACTCACAGCAAGAAAGACAGATATTACAAATCCCCTGGCACAGCCTGAGTAATGCTGACCCTGGATGGATGTTACTTTCACACCACAGGAAAACCCATGTTACCCTGCTACAGCCAAGAGGAGGCAGAGAGCACCCAGGAAACATTTCCCAAGTTCAGGGACTCGTTCTTCTCAGACATCTTTCTGCACTTTGATTTTGTGTAAGGGCAGGGCAAAAATTATCTTCATCTTTAGCCCGACATTCCCACAACCTACACATGCAACACACGTCAGAGAACAACAAAAAAATCAGAACCTAACAAGCCACGTGAAAGTCATGGGATGTCTGGCCAGTGGCAAAAACAGTAATGGCTGCAGCTGGAAACAGCAGGAGAAGCATCAGGCCAAACTGGCTGAACAGAGTATTAAGAGTACCCTGCTGAACTTCACTGCTACTGAAAGTAATGTAGAAAATAGAAGTTCAGCCAAGAGACAGTGCAGCTGCTTCACCAGCCCCAAGACTAGAAACTGCATTAGTCTGCAGCTTCATCTATTAAACACTCATTAAACACTTCTGGGGTTGGAGTTGTGTTGTGCTTCAAATCATAAACTTAACAGAATGCAGGTACACAACTCCTGAAGATGTGCAGAATAGTTTTCAACTATTATAAAATTATCAGTGGAAGCATTTGACACTTATCTCACCTTTGTTGTGATAAGGTCTCTCCCACTGCTATCCTCTAACATGATCTACATTCTTCTGTAGACTCCGCTTATACTTACAAGGCAGGGACAACCATGCACCTGGGCTTACAAAACTCCAAAACCACAAATGGCCCCTTAAGTTGCACTTTGAAAGAATAAATTCCCAAACTCTTCACTAAACTGCAGCGAGGCATGCATTAACTTAGGGGGGGAAAGCGTCATCTACACAACAGGACTCTAACATTAAATACCAAAATAACACAAATAGTTAGGAAAATTTAATTAATCTGTACTCAAATAACCCTTCCCTCTTCCCTCCATCTCTACAAAAATTCAATTAACGAGTGCAAAGGTTAATTTCCTACTTTGTAATACAAAGCACTTCTCAGTAGCTCTGGAAAAGACACAAATACTGATTTTCAGAAAAATACTGACAACAAACTACAGGCTACTGGAATAGAAAAATCGTACCCATATCTGACAATTGTGAAATAATACATGTTTAGAAACAATCTTTTAAAATATGTTTTTCATGCAACTTACCTGAAGTTTTGCCAGCTGAGCTGTGCGAGACACTATTTTGTTGTAGGGATCAACAATTTTGACTCTAATTCTAAAAATAAGAAGAGAAATTTATTTACAGCAGTGTTAATAAATAGCATTATAGAACATAAGAATTTATACTTTCTAATCACATAATGAATGTCATACCTATCAACAGTGCTTTGTAGAGCACCAATTCTAGTTTGCATCATTTGGAGGACACCTGCAAAATAAAGCAGATTTTTGCATGGAACACTCATCAATCATAGGAAGAGATTTTCTGCAAATCACAGTAACTACTGCAGACTACTTTAGAATAAACCAAAAAGAGTTTCCCCCTTTATAACGAAGCATTCAGAGAGACCAAAATTAATAAAATGCAGTATATTGGGAAATAAACTGAGCAGATAATAGGTCATTTACTAAATGCTACGGAAAATATACTGTTAGAGAACATAAACCCACAGAAGAAACGCCACTCTGAAATCCATCATTTGTGAAGTTTCAAATAATATTTAGAGGATGCTATTTTCTAAGAGAATGATGATCAAGACTGCAGTTCAAATTATATAGCCTGGTATAAACACCTGAACATCATATACAAAAATGGCACAACCTATTTAACGCTATTTATTTTGTTAAATAGTGACTAGACTGTTCAGAAAAACCAATGGACAAAGAGGACTGAGAAGATAAACAATTCTATTTCAACGTTTTCTTCCTGTGCATAAGCATCTTCAGCAAAAAGTAAGGTATCAATGTCATTGTAAGGTCATCTAATTTAGATTACAAACAGAGCAAACTACCCTAATCATGTTTGTTCCACATTAGTTTGGCAAAGCAGCACAAGGAAAGCCGACAAGCATGCTTGTTCTTTTCTTGGTAAATTGCAAACAAAGTAGTAGGGAATAGGAGTCATTTTTGCAATACAGAATCAGCCTGCTGAGAATTTAATTAACTTAGACAAACCCAGGCCTATGAAATTATTTCTGTTCCAGTTACTGTCAGCATTCTAAAACATACTTTTTGTAAAGCCCTGTTTACAAGCATGCCGTCATTAAATTAGATAAAACTGAAGCATGATACAGTAAGATGGAAGACAAACAAAACTACTAATAATTATATTCAGGTTGTCCTGTACTGTGACTGTATCTCACTCATTTTGTATAAATATGTAAATTCCCATCTTCTCCATATTTCAGAATTATTAACTTAGCTTAGTGACAGGCTCGTGGGTTCTCTGTCATTTATACACAGCATGGCAGGCATGCAGTTCTCACAGATCATGAGGATGAAGATATGAGACACAGTGAAAAGCAGGCAAAAAGGGCTGCATTGTCCACTTTACATTGCAATAATGGGGGAAGGCAAGTGTCACAACACTGCTGCATCTGTGGCAGTGATATTGCTATTAAGCATACAACAGGCCTTTTCCCAGAGGACAGAACAGGATGGGAGAAAAGGCACTCTGCCCTCTCCACCTGCTGTGAAAGATACAGGATGATACAATTTAGCCTAACTGAAAATAAAAGGTAGCTCAAGATACCTACTGAACTACCCATAGACAGAAAAGTATATGTAGACCAGGGCTGTGTACCATTAAAAAAAGTTCACAGGCCTAAAAAAGAAAGGACTCTATAAGCTGGGTGTACCAATTTGAAATGTTTAATGAGATTCACTTTCACACATCCAAATGACTATGCATGCTGTGAATTAGCTCCATAATCTTCACTTGCTAACTTTCTTGATACATCTACCCGAGAGCTATGCATTTCTAAATTCACAATTAAAAAATCTGTTGGCATTTATCTTTTCTTTTTCTTATGAATCTTGACTCAGTGTTTCCTTTAGGAGCATAACCTTAAGTAAATGGAAAAATTTCAACAAATTTGAGGTGAACTGAATTTTATTTTTACTTTGCAGTATTAGTTGTAAAACATGAATTATTTACCACACCTGCCTTATAGAAATGTTTCCTAATTGAGTAGTTGTTTTGAAGTACATCATTCTTTCCTCAGAGCAATTTTAGGAAGGAATGCCTTCAGAAACAACCATAATTTCAGAAAAAGGAATTCCACTGAGCACAAATTGCTGAAGATTGTGACTGGGAAATATTTATCAGTCACAAGATTGACTACAGATTTCTGTCTACTACTTATTTGGAGAATGAACACGTATTTCAGTCTTCTGTGCTTGATTCTCCAAGTGTTTAAAAAGCTATTCAGGAGCTACCATTGCTAGATTAAATAGCTGTTTCTTTAGTTTTACAGCTATATGCAAATAGCTGACACAAAATACTGTATCCAAGCAGTTCCAAAGACTAAGGATATACTATAACCTTCAGTAACCAAAAACTCTGGTTATGCCAAAAGTTGAAAGCAGAAAAAGGAACAAAGATAAATTACTTAGCAAGTTACAAAGGGGAAAATGGCATGTGCTATAGACATTCTAGCATGTTAAATATCTGTCTGCACAAAAAACCCCCACAAAAGCAAAATAAACCATATGACATTCTCAGCAAAGTGACAAAGAGCAGAATAGCAGGTTTAATGAGCTTCTGGCACGAGAACAATATACTGCAACCATTTGCTATACAGATTCAATGGTTCCTAAGTAAGGCCTTTGAAAAACAGCAGTTTATGTCAAAATTCACGTTTCAAACAGTGGAATAAAACAAAGGTATGTATTTAACTTAGTAGCCCTTTACTAGGAAAAATATCTCAACACAATTTAGATTATGTGTTACAGTCTCTTTGGTTAAGATGTGCAAACTATGCAGCACATGCATATGTAACATAAAATTGTTTCTTATAGCAACAGATATCTGCTAATGTTGCAGCAAAATTAGGCTTATTTAGAAAAACATATTAAAAGGCCAAAAAAGGCTTTATTGCTAAAGTTGCTCAGAACTGATTATCAAAATACATTTTCCAATGAAGCAGCTACTCCAGAGAAGTATCAGCCAAATCTTCTCCCTGGAGCTCCATCTACTGACATTAAAAAAAAAAAAGCTGCCACATGTTACTCCTCAGAAATCAGATCTGGAGCCTTAACATTAGGGGTCAAAGTTGGCAGTGAATGATGTTCTCTGCAGATTCTAAAAGTGCTTCCTCTATTGTAAAAATAGCAAGCATAATGTAACAGTATTTACCTTCCAGGGATTCAATTCCAGTCGCTTGGGCCAACAGATCTTCATGTCTTGCAACAACCTTAAAAAAACAAAATAGAAATCAACAGAGAAAAATGGGCACATGAGCCTAAAACAAGTATTAAATATATCACCATCATTCCTACATTAGGCATTTAAGTATCAGTATCCCTACATTAGCCACATACAGGAAAAAGCAGGTGCATCTCACAGGAGAAAGGGTTTTCAGAACACAAGGTGCTTCAATTCACAAAAGCAGTGAGCTCAGAATGAGAAGAGGGTCAGTAACTGCAGCAGAGCTGATACCTTAATTAAAGCCAGCAGAGCAATCACATTTCAACACACCTTCATATTTAATAATAATTGTAAATGTGAACTTACTATTCACACCATAATAATGTATATTAATTATTTTCTATTTATGACATTTATAGACTAGCTCCCAGAGAACTTATCAACTGGGGCAGGGGGAGGGAGGAAGCAGATTTTGAAACTACACACAAACTTAGCATGTGCTCCCATTGCAAGGTCCACTGCAGATTTATGGTTTCTGTATTGAGAAAGTCTTCTAGTATCTAAACTCAAAAGCCTTTCTGAAGGTGTAGAGGCAAATTAATATAGATTATATTTGTCTAACTAAAGGTAAGTCTTAGGGCTTACACTACTCTTCAGCACAGGATGTAAGAGTGAAGGTTCTATCTTCTCACAATGTCATCTTGAAACATGGACTCAAGTGTTTTATGGTAGTTGACACGACCATTTGGAAAGAGTCTTCCTTCTTACAAGGAAGAGTAAAACAGCATATAGTGACAGACTACAGAAACTGAAACAGTAAATGGCTTCCTGGTAGGAGTATTAAGTGTGGGTATCAACTGAGTTGTCAAACTCACTACTAGTTTAGCTGCAAGCTGTACCTTTAGAAACTGCTTGCAGAGGACAGTGGGCAATTTCACAAGTTTGAAGATCATAAGATTACTAAGTTTTTATCAATCACCCCAGAATAACAGGTATGCTTTAAACTTACTTGTAAATGCAGCTCTTTATCCAACTGACTAATACCTTGAGCAAGTTTTGCCAGCTGCTCAGCTATCACAGCCTGATGGATGGACTGGGAAGTGTAAGCTTTCACATCAAAGTCTTCTCGGAAGAAGTCAGCGTAACATTCTGAAAAAGGATTTAGATTTTATATTCACGCTTCAGAAGAATTAAATAATATTTATGGACCTACAGTGTACAGTTCCCTGGCCTTCAATTTCTTCAACATACCAGTTAAAGTTCTCTACATCACATAGCACAAATGTGAGAAGAGACTACAATGGTTAGAAACAACTTTGGAACTGGTAACTGGGGTTGTTGTTTGTTTTGGGGTATTTTTGGCAAATGGTGATACTCATGCTTCTTTATTCCCCACAAGCTTCTCCTGAGCAGAACACACTAAAAAGTATCAATACCTTATTTTTTTCAAACTTCACAGCATAACCAGGGTGAAGCTGTTGAGCCTGTACCCATAACCAAACACACCAGCGAGCTGCAGATCACAAGTGGCATAAGGCACAACTTCATGAAATCATACCGGACCTCGACAACGGCGTGAGTTTACAAAACAATTAAGAAATGACACTGCAATTACGACTTTGGGGCAAGCAAGACCAAGGTTCCCAAACAGCTACTCCTAATTCAACCAAGCACCTTCGCCTCTCCTTCCAGGACAGCTTTTTCCCTTTGGGAGCAAGCGAGCCCGGGCGCACAGTCCATCCCGAACGCCGCAGCCCCTCAGCCGGCGGTCCCTCCCCTCACCGGGGCGCCCAAACTTCCCGAGACT
>VZRL01004158.1:0-13994 GCA_013397895.1 Origma solitaria | reverse complement strand
CGCGCGACGGAGCGGGCGGCGGCGGCACGTGGTGAGCGGGGCGGCGGGAGCGAGCGCGGCCCGCGCCCTGCCGCGCCGGGAGGGGAGCGCTGTGCCGGGCCGGGAGGGAAAGGGAATGTTGTGCCGGGCCGGGAGGAGAGGGGAGGGCTGTGCCGGGCCGGGAGGTCTGTGTCTGGGGGGTGCTGTGCCCGGCACCCTGCGTGGGAGCGGCTTCTGGCCGGACCCTTCACCAGAACGCCAGTCCTGCCTAAACTGTGATGCTCTGCAGCATGGCTTGTAAGAAATAGCTGAATGACGAACATTTCAAACACTGTTTGTTGTTCCAGATGCTGAAAGTACTTTTAATTATACATGTTTGGTGACATTAGAGAAACTAAAGAATGCCAACTAAGAGATCCCATGGATTTGTTTCGTTCTGGGCAAGTTGTAAAAATATGTGCCCCTATGGTCCGCTATTCAAAGTAAGTAACTTATGTCAACTGTCTTCACTGTATTTTCTCTGAGGAAGTTTATATTGACTGTTAAAATGGGTGGTTACTTTCTTCTCTTTTATTTAAGACAGGTAGATGTGGGACATGTTTTGCATATTTTCATCACAGATCTACACATATAGTACTTGAACATCCCCACAATACTGCATGTTAGAACTGCATTTTAGGATAGCTAATCAGAAAAATGCCTTTACTATTTACCTCTCCATTTTCATGTATCTGCAGGTTGGCTTTCAGAACCTTGGTTAGGAAGTACAATTGTGATTTGTGTTACACACCAATGATAGTGGCAGCTGATTTTGTGCGATCTGCAAAAGCAAGAGACAGCGAATTCACAACAAACAAAGGTATTACTTCTAATAAACCATTGCCTTGGCAGAATGTTTCATATAGTCATAAGCCAAATTGGCCAACTGAATGAAGTCTGTCACACAAGTTGACATCTGTTAACAATTTTGGTATACTGTCAGATTGATTATAAAACCACAGAAATATTCTAAATTAGAGTAAGCACAGTCCGGTGATAGTGGGTCAAATGAAGTAATGGAATACCTTGTCTCCACCTGAAATCGAGGCCTCCAAAGTGATTTACATCTGTGGGGGTTGACCACACACATAGGTGTTCACTCGTTCCTCCTCCATTCTCCCAGCAGGACAGGGAGAGAATAGGAAGAGCAAATGCAAGAAAAATTCATGGGTCAAGATAAAGGCAGCTTAATATGTAAAGAAAAGAAACAAACAAGTGATACAAAGGCAATCACTTCTTACTAGCAGACCAATGCCCAGCCACTCTCCAAGCAATAGCCACTCTGGAACAAAAATTCTGTGTCCCAACCCACTTTCTTCTTCCCCTGCCACTCCAGTGTCCTTGCTGACCTTGATGTTATGCAGTACGGAATACTCCTTCTTCCTGTTTGGGTCAGCTGTCCTAACTGTGTCCACTACAAACTTCTTGCTCACCCCAGTCTATTTGCTGGGGGCAGGGGAAGACAGAGTGAAAAAACCAGGAGGTTGTGGCACTGTGCATGTATACTTCGCAACAACAGCTACAACAATTGTGAATTATCAACAACGGTTTTCTCACAAAATCCAAAATGCAGCACCACACAGGCTACTACAAATGAACTGCAATTAAATTTGACAAGTAACTCCATCACAGCCAGACCACATACAAGATGACAATAAGATTCTTCTTCCAGCAATTGTTGTTTCATGTGTGTTTCAGAGACAAACATTTAACTCATTGCCAGGAAAAGTTTTCTATTCTGTAGCAAAAATAAGAGTGTTGCTAAAGGTAAAAGAATTAATAGACCAGCCATTGATACAGTGGAGTCAAGGACTGATAAAAGAAACAGTGTTTCATATTAGCCAGACTGGAGAGTGGAAAGGGCTGTTGGTGGACAAGTTGAGATATGAGAGCAAGAAAGCACAAAAAAGACAGGGAAGTTAAAGCATGGCTGGGGTTGATGGGGAAAAGCGAGGCTTCAGGCATGGTACAGAAACAGCAAGAACACCTATAAAAAGAAGTATGAGGCCTTGTACAGCATCATAGATGTAAAGTGATATTAAAAATGTGGGGAGAGGTGACAAGAACGATACAGATCTGCTGGCTTGAAGTGGCTGCAGCAGAACAGTGTAACAAGAATGAGCATAGGCTGCAGCTGGGGGAATGAAATGCACTGCTAATGTGTAAGATCAGTATGTAGGGTCTATGAAAAGTGATGATTTAGTCCATTGAGGCCACAGAATTTGTGTTTTCGTAAGAGTATATGTAACAGGAAAAGTGTATTTCACTGTTTGAGCACTGACTGTGTACTATGGTGCATTATTCAAATACAACAGAGCAGTTACAGAGAAAACTCACATTGGAAAACACAGGTAGACTCTTATTAGTGGAATTCAACTTCAAAAATACCACGAATAACTCATTGTATGTAAAAATAAATGAGTAAGAACGTAATTGACAGTATATATGGCTCAAAGCTTCACAGTTACTAGTTTGCCCCCTTTGAATTAACTTATACTTCTGATCTACACGAAGTCCAGTGGCATTGAAGTTCCACTGGTCAGGTATAGGGTGTATTCTGGGGAGTGCTGGGACAGGGAAAGAGGAGATTAAATGTTTTAAGTGTTGTAAAAGACATCTTTTCCCTACTCCTTTTATGCTAACCTTAATTTTATATGCCTCTAAAACATTCAGCCTCATGCTTTGACCAGATTATAGTATTTATATTATTAACATTTATACTTTTTGTGTGGTTTTATGTTTAACTTGCTGGCTGTTCAGGGATTTTGTCTTCTATTTAGTGGAGCAGGTTTGCAATTTCTGTTTTCCATTTTCTTCTGCGTTAATGTTTCTTGGTTGTGTATTTCTCAAATAGAGGTAGATGTTCTTTGTGGCTGCTGCTAAAAAATTTTATGTGGCTAGATGCAGTATTTTTATTACTTAATACTCAACAAAGAGAAAATAGGCTTGTGGGCTTTTTCTAAAATATTAGCTATAACAATGTAAATCTCTTCAGCTAGAGCACTGTATTAAATGGACACTGTTTTGAAGATAAGCATGGGATTCTTTTTTTTGCTTGGTGGATTTTTAGGTAACTTCTAGAAGTGTGTCAGCTTGATTGAGAAGGTACTAGTGGGCTTTCTTACTTAAGCTCCACCATTTCAAGAACTATTTATTTTCCTCTAAGACAGAAAATTCTTCAGAAAGCACTTGTGGTCTCTTCAGTACCAGAAATGCACTTATTTTGTGCATTTGTTGAATCATCTCTTTCCGCCAGTGGTCAGATATCACGCTTCTTCTCCTTAACTACAGCAATTGTTTATATGGAAAGTGAGTGCTAAGACTGCTTGAGATAGTTGAGATGCCTTTAATGTAATTCAGTAGCTGTAAAAGAGGAGAGCATGTTCCAAGTGACCATCTGGCTCTCTGCAGGGGCTTAGTAAATCACAAGTAGTTCAGCAAACCTGCTGAGGAGCACTGACACTTTGGTTTCTCACTCAAGACAAAGCTGCTAGAGCTGCCTCTGGCGCTTGTGTGCTCATTCCAACTCTGCATGTCATGCTGTGGATAAAAACCAGCCATGTTGGCACAGAAACGGAAAAAGATGGGCTGGGATGAGGAAGGGCAAAGCTTGTGCGTGGTTTAGCGCCTTTCTGAAGGGTTGGTTCTGTAAGCAAGTTTCCCACCTGGCAGGACAGACACCCGTGTCAGCACAGCAAAGGGGCAGCATGCAGACAAGAAGGGCAGGCTAGGAGGGGAAGCATGAAGGCTGCTGAAAATTAGAGAAAAATTAGTTTCATAGATGGTCTTTGTGAAAGATCAGCAACTGACCAGTTTCAGTCAGAAAAAGTGTATGTTAAGCCAGCAACTGTGTAGAACACCTCTATTTGTCTGAATTCCCACCTCTGTCAATAGACATACTCACTTAGTAACTCTGGCCAGCTCCGTTTGTTTATTTGTCATCTGGGGCTCACAGAATCACAAAACAGATGAGTTTGGAAAGGCCTCTGTAGGTCATGTTATCCAGCCATGCTGCTCAGGCTGGGTGACCTAGACCTTGTTGCCCAGGACCATAGTCAGACAGCTGCACAATATATTAAAAAAAGCACTCAAAATTTAGAACTTGTTCTTTTTATTTTCTGGGAATTTTTAAATCTCTAAATATTTTTTCATTGGAGTAGGTGATCATCCATTGATTGTTCAGTTCGCTGCTAAAGAAGCACAGGTTTTGTGTGATGCTGCCCGTATCGTCTGTCCTTTTGCAGATGGAATAGACCTAAACTGTGGCTGCCCTCAGAGGTAAAGTTTTGAAAAAGCTGGGTAAATATGATAAAATAATTAGAGACTAAAGAATGCTGGTTTTCCTTTTCATTGTAATTTCTATCTTAACCTGAAAATAGATTTCAAGGGAGAAACAGCTTTTTAACCTGTCAGAAATGTCTATGTGGCAAGGCACTGTTCTGAGTGTTCCGAGATGCTCCTGTTGCCATGGTGAGACTGGGAAAAGCAGGTGTATTTGCCAACTTGCCTTTCTTCATTTCTGAGATACTGAGTGTTGGCTCAGAAGTGAAGTGTCCATCCCTTCTCAACAACTGTTAAATGTGCACTAACAAAGCTTGCTGCAAATAATTTGCAGAATGTTTTGAATAATGATGTAGCAATTTCCAGAATAGCAAGTCCCTGATGTCCCAAACTTCTGCAAGTGAAGGATAGTCTTTAAAATAAAATTACACAGATTAAGTGCTGAAAAGAATTCCTTCCATTTTTAATTAAATTTATAAGTATGGTGAATTAGTGATGTACTTCTCACTTAAATTGATAAAGATTTTGTCTTGACAGAAACAGAGTAGTACAATTCTTCCTAAATGGTTCAATTGAGAACCATCTAGTTTGTCAGGCAGTCTTTTTCTAAATGAAGGCCTGAAAAGTACAGGAAAGTAAAAGATAATATTACAGTGCAAATACTTAATTTCTCTATTCTAATTAGGTTGTCTTGACTTAAAATTATAGTATTTGAGAAAACTCTTTTCTGGAGAGATCTGAGACTTTGGAATGGAAGTGTTGGGGGGGTTTTTTAGCTGACTAGAGTTAAGTTTGCCAAACTGTAAGTTCCTTTTAGGCCAGAATTATATGCTTACATTTGAATCCTTTGTTACTTGTGCATATTTGTTTCAAAATAACACAAGTTTGTGTACTTTGTCTGTCTTTATAAGGAAAATTATTTTAAAAACTGCTGCTATTAAGTGGAAGCAAAGGTTATTTTCCGCCAAACCAAATAGTGAGGCCAGAATATCACTAAAATAATATCTTCACTTGCACTTCAAAAAATCCTCCTTTTCAATCCAAAGTTGTCATCAGTTTAGAAGAAATCTATGACCAAGTGGAAGGGAAAACATCAAATTATTTATTTTATGCATGCACTGTTGATTAAATTTTAATTTATCTTCCCCTTATGAGTCCATTTTGTGAACAGAAAATTGAACTTGAAGAGATTAGTAACTTGTCCAAAGTTCTAGTAGCACAATGGAGACTGAACTAAAAAGCAGTATCAAAAAAGCTGTATCTAAAAGCTGTATCAAACTGCAAATAATAATTGATCTACAGCCAGTACTATCTCTGTTTCTCAACCCCACATTCTGAAGCTCATAAGGAAAGGAACTGATTTATGTGAGTGATTGTTCTGCATTTCTTCAAATGTCAAATATAAATGTTGTTTTTCTTTTAAAGATGGGCAATTTCAGAAGGCTATGGTGCTTGCTTAATAAATAAACCAGAGCTTGTTAAAGATATGGTGAGACAAGTACGGAGTCAGATTGACAACCCCAAATTTTCTGTATCTATTAAAATAAGGTAGGTTTAACTTAAGTGCTGTTTGTGGTACATGGAAGAACTTTTTTTTATTATTTTTTTTAAAGAAAGAATTTAATGTAATAGTATTTGTAGTTCTCTTGATGTAATACTACACATTATAGTCATTTCCTTACATGTGAAGACTGCTCAGATTTTTTTGACCTGGGGCAAGTAATACAAAACTTAGAACGAGCATAGCCTTTGACTACTTACTCAGAAAACATACTTTAAGCTAGAATTTTCTTGCAATCCAAACAACATGAAAGTACAAGTTAAAAGATTAAGGCTTCTATAAAAGAAAAGCAATGCATCGTCTGTATCATCACAAGGATTTGCTTTGTGAACTCTTAGAGTCCAGAGCCACATTTGGTGTTGGGTATAAAGGGATGGGTAACAAAACCGGTAACAGATCCCACAGCTGCTGTAAGGAGTACATTCTGTTTCACTACATCAGTTTCTAAACATCTGTAGACTTGTTTTGCATTGCTTCGTGTGCAACCTGGAGAAAAGAAAGCTGCAGGGAGACCTTACAGCAGCCTCCCCGTACCCAAAGGGGGTCCACAAAGAAGATGGAGACAGACTTTGTACAAGGACATGTGACAGGACAAGGGGGAACAGATTCAAACTGAAAGAGGGCAGGTTTAGATTAGATATTAGGAAGAAATTCTTTACTATGGAGGTGGTGAGGCCCCGGAACAGGTTGCCCAGAGAAGTTGTGGATGCCCCATCCCTGGAAGTGTGTAAGGCCAGGTTGGATGAGCTCTGAGTGGAAAATGTCCCTGCCCATAGCAGGGGTATTGAAACTGGATGGTCTTTCAGTTTGCTTCCACCCCAAACCATTCTATGAGTCTATGACCATTCTTGATCCATTATTTAACCATATATCCTGTGTGGCTTTTGCGTATTTGTCACTTAAGTTTCAACTCCGTTTTCAATCCTTCTGGAAAGAGGAGCTATTATAAACTGGAGGTTTTTTACAAAATATGCAAAATAATGGTGTTTATTTTAGAATTTTTGTGTACCCTTGCTCGATCGCTATAAAATTTACTATGTATATTACAGAGATGTAATTGGGAAATGTTAAATTAAATAGCAGTTTTCATACAGTAAACTCACGTCTTAAAAAAAACCCAAAAAGCAAGTACTGTTTTCCAACAGTAATATTGTTTTTATGCAGTCATTGATAGAAATCTGTGGTAATTCCTCCTTATGGAGGAGGGCTTTTTATATAGGCCAGGAAATTTACTATCTACTGCTTTCATTCCTTGGAATCTTAGGATCCATGAGGACTTAAAAAGAACAGTCGACCTGTGTCAAAAAGCTGAAGCAGCTGGAGTGTCATGGATTACAGTACATGGAAGAAGTATAGAAGAAAGGCATCAGCCTGTACATTATGATGCAATTAAAATAATTAAACAAAGCATGTCTATACCTGTTGTGGCTAATGGAGACATTAAAACTTTAAAAGATGCTGAAAATGTTCATCACTTGACAGAAGCAGATGGTAAGATTAAACATACTCTATTTTCTAAGTAAACTTACCAGATTTCAAGGTATTTATTTCGGATATAAGTAGGACATGATTTGAGTGCTTTCACTCCTTGAGGGGACAAACAAAAGACGATATTTTAGATGCCTGACAAACTCATAAGCAGAATCACTGGTAATCATCCGAACATTAGAGCACTGCTATTCAAAGCCACAAATAATTATTTCCGAGGCAAATTACAAAAGCTCTGTGATTAATTATGCTATCTCATCACTCAGCAGTGGAGTTCAGGGGGACCTTCAGACATTCATTCTGTCTCTTTATGGAGCTGATCATCTTTTAAAGAACTGTAAACTTCCACTTGGAAATCTCTACTTCCTGTACATGAGAGCAGATTTCTTACAGTAAGAACACAGTGGAAATATATTGTTAAGCCAGATGGTTAACTTCAAAGACACAGGAAGGCATTGCACTTTTATTTTTGTGGTAAAATTTGTGAATTTTTTTGCACGATTGTCCTGCAGTTATATAATCACAGTAGATTCCTGCAGCTGTCTGTGGTTTCAAGACAGTATGGGAATTTGGTATATGTTCTGAAATGGTAATCTATATCTGTAGACTCTCTGTCTTCCAGCTAGAGAAAAACAGGAAAGAGAACAGCACATGTGGCAGGTTTCTGCGGATGCTTTTGCCATTTAATAGCAACAACAGAAATTGAACCCAACTGCCATGCTACCTACAGTGACTCCCCCCGCAAATACAGAGCAGGAAGGAAATGCATAATACAAAAGAATGTTCTCACAGTCCAGCTGACCTTCTTCAATAGCAAAAATAGAAAGCATTCAGCTTTTTCTCTCATGTACAATGACAAAAGAAATTTTTCATTTTTGATCATCCTATTATTTAAGAAAAGACTAAGTGTGATAGATCTAGGTTGATAAGTGCAGGAAAACAGAATCCCTTAATCACAGAAAAATTACAATAGAACTTGTATGGGTTTATCTGACAGTATGGGATTAGAGTTGCAAATACATTCACTTGTTCATAAAGATTTACTGCAGATCAAGAGTCCTGAAATTTGCTTAATTGAGCCATTGAGCTCTTACTGGAAGAAGGATTCTAGATCAGTGAATAGACAGAGTTGCACAAAAAATGATCGGTCCTCTTGTCTTTCCATCGTAATTTTATGTTAAAAAGGCAACAAATGTGTGTAACAAATACAAAATACTAATTAATTGCAGTTTCAAAAGTAGGGAAGAAATGCTTCTGTGACCTGTGTTTTGTTTCAAAATTTCTGCAATGTGTTGATTGGTGTTGTAGATGCTCTGAGGTCTGTCTTGTTCAATGGATTTCTCTGATACAGCTGTAATACTTATCCCTGTTTTTCTCCCATTACTATCTGTAAGCTTTGGGTGGTTGTCCCAAGGGGTACTGTACAAAATCTACAAGATTTGGTATGAAATTTAAACTAGAATGTAACTTACTGCTTTAATTTCCCATTTGAAGGTATAATGGTGGCTAGAGGACTCTTGGCAAATCCAGCTATGTTTGCAGGATATGAAGAGACACCTTTTCAGTGCATCCAGGACTGGGTTGACATTGCTCTTGAGCACGGAACTCCTTTTACGTGCTTTCATCACCACTTAATGTACATGATGGAGCGGATAACTTCAAAACAAGAAAAGAAAGTTTTTAATGTTTTATCAAGTACCTCAGCAGTACTAGATTATCTGAATGACCATTATGGTGTGCGGTAAATCAAAATATTTTAGTCCTGTGTAAACTTGTATTTTGCAATTGTTGATAAACTGTAGAAGTTTTCATTGCGTTCTTACTTTTTAGTTACATTTATATAATGTGTTAGTATTTTCAACATAGCAAAACATTATCATTAGGACATTTTATATTTTTATGTCTGCATTTTTCGCTCTAGGGAATATTCAAGATTCCAAAAATGTGGAATTCTGTTTACAATGCACTACTACACAGAGGATTGATTTTTGTAAGGCTCCAGTAATTTAATTTTTCACCAGATAATTGCTTACAGCAATATGATTGCAAAACTAGGGCTTTCTTACATGAAACCTCCTAAAATCAGGACTACTTATAAATAATGCCAGTAATTTCAGCCAAAAGAATACAAAGGGAGCAACTACAGAAGTTTTTGCTTTAGATAACATAACCTTGAAGCCCATCATACTATACTCTTTTAAATTTGATGTCCCTTTTGCAGCCTAAAACTTTAAAACTTACTTACAACTTATAAAAATTTTACACTTCGTATAGCAAAAGAAACACAGAACAGATAAACAGTTATGGAAAGAAGGAAGAAGGAAAACAAGGAGGGAAAAAGGAAAATGAAGAGATACTTGAAGTACAAACGTAGCTGAATCTAAAGAACAAGACTTTAAAGTTCAACCTAACTAAATTTGGTTTTGTTTATCTACTGTAGAATAATTGTATACAAGATTAAATCCCTATCATCTACCAAACCAGAACTTTTTAGGTCAAAGAAAAGCTGACAGATTCTCTCAGTGGGGCTCTTGCAGTCCTTTCTGCCTGCTGGCATGTTGCTTATCAAAGCATGACAGCCACTTGGCTTTGAATCATTATATAGGGGTGAAATAGTGAAAATTAGAACAAGATAATAACATTACACACCAGCTGGATTTGTTCTGCAAGGGAAATTTCACAAAACTGTACAGTACAATTATTTGTAATAAAATAATTTGTTTTCTTTATATGTTTACACAGAAATTCATACCAAAAATTGTCTAGTTTTCTGACTGTGATTGTTCTATGAATATACATGTGAATAGTTCAAAATTTTCTAAATAAATTACTTGGTTTTGTATGCAATTGTAATTTTTTTTTATTATATAGCAATCTGGAGGAGGGAAGGTTGCTTTTGGTGCTACTCCCCAAATCTTTTCATAGTTCAGGTATCTTAAATTGTACAATTTTTTTAATGCAATAGCATAAAATACTTGATCATTTTTCATAATGAATATGTCTGATTTAGGCATATGAACAGAAGTTTGAAAGGCATGACCCGAGTCATCGAGTCCAGTTCACTATTTAAGACAGCAAATTTACATAACTCTTCTGATACGATCACCTTCCCAATGTGTTAACAAATGGAAAACTACAGACATGCTTTGCTCTTGTAGGCTAATTGAGACAATCTCTGCAACCATTTTTGGTGTGTCTCCATTCCTTCAGACAACTATTTTTTCACTCTTCTGGATTGTAATGTTTTCTGAGATTAGATAGGCACAATTCTGTATAGCATTCCAGGTAAATTCCCAGCAACGTCTTCTGCAATTAATACTTCTTCAGATGTATCACTTTTCCTCAACTAATATTCATCATGTAAATTATAAGCTCCCAATTATAGAGCAGAAGTTCTTGCTTCCCAACTACATGTCTATGTATTTTATACTGCCAAATATTCAGCATCAAGTTCATCCAATTGTGGTGCAACTCAGTTCTCAGTTCTGAAAATGCCTCCAGCCTTCTCCAAAGTAAAACCATACAACTGAATTGTAGAAGAAGAGGATTTGTGAAAGTATTAACTAAGCCCTTTGTTGCAATTTTCTCAAGATTTTTATGATTTGGCAAGCAATTATTACATGTAGCAGACTGGCCCAGTAGCCACAATGAGCAGAGAAGAAAAGGTTATTTATTATATATAATCAATACAAATTAAAGGCTTGCTTTATTTTTTCTGTAGTAGTGGGAAAGTTGAATTTTAGAGGATTGGAAATACCTTGACCTATTTAGGAACAGAGTACTTGATGATTTTGAAGGCAGCAGTTGTTGTGCCTGTGTGAGATTAATCACAGAGACTTCTGCCTGAAGTACAAGACCTAGGTTGCTGTTAATATTGGTAGTAATTACGGACTGCTTGATCTGGTCTTTTATGTATCATAAAAGTCAGTGGAAGTTTATCATCGTTTTTCAAGGATAAAATTAATCGTATGCCTTGCATTCTGAACTTTGTGTGCATCTGAACATACTTCACTGTGTCTCCATAGAATAAACTGCAGAGTTGGAGTCTTAAAGCCATACTTTGAACACCATACTGTTCCAATATACATAAATTGCTAAAGATGGGAGTTATTCAACTCCCAGTGTTGTTTTTAGAATATGGTCATATTTCTCATTATAAGCCATTTGAATATGGAAAAATTCTAATTTCCAGTGGTTTAAAACCACTGGATGTGGTCCTTCTCCTGAATATGTTACTTGTAAGATCAGCAGGGGGTCAGGCTTTCTATTTTCTAATTCTTAACAGTTGTAACATAAGTACAAAGCAAATAACATAAGATATAAAGCATTGTTTCCTATTTTAGGTTCTTTGCCTCCTATAACTGATCCTGCTCCTTACATTAAACCACCCTTCACTACAATACCATGTTCTCATAATACCTCTTTGGTTTTGCAACTTTTTCGCTCCCGCAGTAACCCCAGCACTCTGACACAGCCTATACAATCCCATTTTCTCTATTCCCTATTAAATTTCTCAGCTCTCTTGGGTTGATGGTTGGGCAAAAGCATTGATGATGAGAAAGCTGTCACAGAAGCCAGAACAGAACAGAACAAGTTTAAACTTTTCTTTTGTTTCAGAAGAGAATTAGTCCAGTTTCAGTTCTCTAGCCAGCTGCTAATATACAGGCATTTCCTATTTCTGCTGCTGAATACTTTGTCACCTCACTGATGGAAGAGGGCTGTAATGTTTGAAGGTTTTAACTGTAATGTTTGAAGGTTTGTGTGTTTTTTCCTCCACCAGCCAGCCATAATATATATTGTATAACTTCATATTCATCCTATGTGTAAGAGAGACAGCCTTAGGTCAACAACCCAGACTTCTACAACTTCAGTAAGAATTCCTTCGAGGAGCAGCAGAGTGCACTCAACAGGAGAAGAGAGGTCTCACAGAGGTTTGCAGGGTACCTCTCTGTTCTTCGTATGTCATTCCAGGTTGGTGGGGAACATGCATCAGCTGCAGTGGAAATGCACAGCAGTCACCTCATAGTGAGTCTTTCTGAGATCTTATGAAGCCCCTGAAGTGAAAAAGCAGACTCCAAGTCTCTGGCAGTAGGGATGAGTGAATACTGCCCTCCCAGTTATGAGGCTGTGCTTGTGGGAGAGCAGCTTACAGTGCAAGTAAGAGGTGAGTAAGCAGCTCGGAAATGGAAAGTGCCCTGTAATTAAAGGAAAGTCTTTATTAATGTTTTAACAGTTTCAGCGAAGTATAGTGGCTGTAGGCCAATAGCTAAAATGTAATAACCAGAACATTCTAAGAGGTTATGTTTTGTCTATACTACTGATTAAATATGTTTATGAAAACGTGTTAGAAATACGGTCTGTTCCTACTGTGTAGTTTGGACTGAAATGGCTGTTTATATCTCTCTCTAGTATTTGTTATGCATAAACAATTATTTGGGATGTAACCTTTCATCCAGACATTGCTTGGCAGCAGCTAGGAAAATGTTGACACACTGGCTCCATCCCCAGGTTGCAGACTTGGGAAATTTTAAGTAAACAATTTCAGATTGTGAGCAGCTGCAAACAGCTCTGCTAAAAACTGCTTATGCAAGAACTTCCCACCCCATGTCAGTTCCAGTGGATTAGAGTAACAAAGAACTACTATTCACAGCATTATAGCTGTCTCATGTTGATGGAACTTAATTGGGAAAGAATTCCCAAAAAAATGGGTAGCTATGTCAAAGAGTGCTGGTGATGCCCAGATAGACGAGGTATTGCCTTCCACTGGCAGCACCTCAGCATGTTAGGCTCAACAGGAAAAAGTGATCAGGGGATGTCCTTCTTATGCAGGGGCAAAGAAGGAAAGTTGCATGGGTAGCAAAAGAGATTTTCAAGAAATGTGGAAATGGGTACCAAGGTATGGATATAATATGCTCAGAGCCTTCGTATGCTGATAAAAAGCATTGCACAGGACAGTAGGATAGAACGGGGTTTTCTGAAGGAATAGTTTTACTCATGAGGTCTAAACAGGCCTGTTTGACTGTGTTTGAGATGCTTGTTTGGATGTTACGTGTGTTGAATTTATGAATATTGGACCTATTTTCCTCGCAAAAAAGATTTACTGGATCTTAATACATTAATATAGTCTAGCACGTGGAGGGGGGAATACATGAACTCACACAGTATTTTAATTAACTTTAGAAACTCATGACAATGCTGGAGAGCAAAGTAGAAGTCCCCAATCGAGTGGGATGATCACAGCAGGATTCCGCAGCAAAATGCTTACAACCATTTCCTAGACAGGTGAAAAGGCAGTACTAATCTGAACCTTTCTCAGCGCGTAGATCCACACGTTTCTCACCAGAGGTGCGGCCCCTCGGTACCTCCGCGGCCGCCGTGACTCTCGGCCCCGCTCCGCAGGCGGCACCGCAGAGTGCCCGGGCGGCCGGGCCGGGGCGAGCGCGGCCTCTGCGGCGGGAGAGGGCTCCGGGAGAGGGCAGCTGGACTCTGCCCCTCTCCCTCCCTCCCTCGCCCGCACCTTTCCCCGGCCGGGCCGGCCGCAGCTCCGCACCGCCCCCACGGCGTCACTCAGCCCCGTCCCGGCCCACACCCCGCGGGCAGGGCGGAGGCGGCACCGTGCCCGCACTCACACCCCGTTCCCCCGCCC
>VZRL01004156.1:2055558-2074399 GCA_013397895.1 Origma solitaria | reverse complement strand
TTATATATATAATATATAATATAGCACATTACAGCTTGTGGAGGTCACATGTGAGGGGAAGTGCAGAGGGGCATAATCATGGTCAGGTGCTGAAGTAGATACAGGTAAAGAGCACCAGAAAAAAATCCTATATATTTACAGAACCCCTTTTGATCAAAACCAGTTTCAAATATTTAAGAGTATGTAAAAGTACTAACAATTAATCTCAGCAGCTCAGCTTTACAATCAAGTGATAGATTCTCATGCTGCGTTATTTTTTCAGACATGTGAGAAACTTCAGTAGACACCAATTCTTTGACAGAGGCAAAAGATGCAGATACAACTGATGCAAGAACTTCTGCTGTAGAAGAACTGGTAGACAGCAGGTCACCTACAAAAGAAATGAAGAATTACAAATTTTTAAAAAGTTTCCCTTCAAGACAGGAACTCTTTTTACTGTTCATCACCTTATTGCCCCCTTATAGCACAGGAAGGCTGTGGATCATCCCAGATACTTTATTACTGATGTAACTGTAATCATTACATTGCTTAAATAAAGCGCCTTCCCCTTTCCTAAAACAGATACAGGAAGCAGTCTTGGAGATCACTACTGCAAAAATTCAGGATGCCTACTGATACAGGTATTACTTACCTACAACATTTGTGTAAGATGTCAACATCTGTTGCTGCTTCAAACTGTTTTCAGTAATTGAATCTTGTATTTTGCTGAACAAAGCATTCATTTGTCCTCCAAACGTATTTTGGACGACAGCATTGTGCTGATCAACAGCCTTCTTACGGT
The DNA here is from genome assembly GCA_013397895.1 of Origma solitaria. Lineage (NCBI taxonomy): Eukaryota > Metazoa > Chordata > Aves > Passeriformes > Acanthizidae > Origma > Origma solitaria. The sequence continues at coordinate 2,073,618 of VZRL01004156.1, read as the reverse complement.
CCAGTTTTGCATGGAGCCCAGATACATCTCTGGTAGTTTCTTCAACTGTACTAAGTAACTATAATTTTTGAAGGTATTTTAGTAAATCTTAAAACAAGAAGTATATATTATATAAGGAAAAGCAACAATAGTTCTGAGTTAAAGAAGCTATTTCTCCAGGAAGACAGGTGTTTCCCTTTACATCACCAAATCACAACTGGTCTAGAACCTAGTGTTATGTAATTTAGAGATTTAGAAATGGAAAAAAGTTACCTACTAGAGACCATTTGTTCTAGCTTTAAAACCAAAGCATTAACAAATGACATCCTCAGTATTTGAGAATTAAGGCATCATTTATCCCAGAATAGTAACTGAAAAATACTTGAGCACTTCAACTTGTTTTGAATGACCTGAGAGTAAATATATTCTTTAATACAGTATTTAAGCAAGAGGTTTCCAGTACTAGTCCTGTGACAAATAATTTAGAACTCATACAAATAGAGGAGTCCTGGTTTTGTAGTGAGCATAAATAATTTCTGTATCTGTCTCACACAAACACTCCACAACCCACATGTAAAAACCAGGCATACCCTCCCAGTCTTACAGGAATCCAAATAGAAAGAAATTGTCATGGTGCCTGAAGATACAAGTTCCATCACTTTGCAGTTTAAAAAGCAGGACAGGACATTAACTCTCTCTACCTCAAGTCTGTTTTGATAATTATGACCAATCTGCACATCAAAGCCATACTCTAAAACACAGAGGTGACAGGGCAACATTATTCAAAAGCTTTTTACTATTTTTCTACCCCAGTTCACAGAATAGTTTGGGTTGGAAGGGACATTAAAGCCCATCTAGTTCCAAGCCTCCTGCCATGGGCAGGAAGGGACATGATCCATTACACCAGGTTCTTCAGTTATGTATAATTTACTGTTTTGCAGGACCAGTCATAAGATTCTGAAAGAAAACTACTTATTCTGCACAACAACTCATGATAATAGATACTGCAAAGCACTGGAACTCCCATGACAAACTGGCCTGAGGCAAAGTTAGTTCCAGACCAGCCAGAGTGTTTAGCAGTCAACTGTCAATACTACCACAAAGGAAGTGCTGCAATCTGATCCTAGTTTTCCATCTTAAATGCAGGTCTTGTTCCATTCTCATCATGCTTTAACAACAATTTCTTTCCTTTAATAACCCAGGAAACTCCTAAATGTAGGAAGATGTTTTACAGTAGGTACAAGAACTGTGAGAACCTTGCTAGCTGTGCCATGAAGTTTTTGTTCAGTGTTTTCCAAAACTGAAACCACATATTCTTCTTCAGCCAGCTGAACTTTGGTTTCTTGCAGATCTTTTTGTGTTTCTTCTAGTTCTTTCTCCTTGATTTGCAGATCTGTTTTACACTGTTCAAGCTCATTTTTACTGACTCTGAATAGTTCAGTGACCTAAATAGGAAGACAATCATCAAAAAGGCACCACCACTTTTTATAAACTTGACAGTCTCATTTCACATCTCAAATTATGCCAGAAGGCAAATTGTCATCTAGCAGTGTAATTTCAGCTGTAGGACTCAGGTCTTAAACCTAAACGACAGGTTGGTACAGTCTTTGTAACCACTGAAAATACCAAACCAACACCATTCTCACCATAACAATACCTGGCTTTCCATCTCAAAATACAAGAGCAAGCTACTGTTGCAGCACAAGAAAAAGAATCCCACTGAACAAACATAACCAGACAGACTGAAAAGAGTCAGTAAAGCTGAATACAGAGAGGAGTTACATATACCAGCAAATTAATATCCACATTTCCCTTAAACAAGGAGCTCCAATTTTCATGTAGTTTGTTAATGGGAGCTCATGACCTCTCTCCCCTCATTCTTTGCTCCTAAGCAGATACCTCTCAAGTGAGAAGATACCATATTACAAGCAGATTTTCTGTTGAAAATTTCGCAAAGCAAATTATAGTAAGTAGACATGAAAACAACTTTAAAAAGAAATATTGCAACCTGCAATTTCATATATGTTTTTTCAAACTCCTAACTTCAAGGATTAGGAAGCTTCCTTTCTTGACTAATTGGGGAGCTTAAGTAACAACAACAACAACCAAACAAAAGAAAAGCTCAAAAAGAATCTTCTGACTGTTCCTCAAACTTTCTTCCCCCTTTTAAAAGGAGAAATTAATTTCTTCCATTTTTTGGGCAGATTTGAACCACAGTTGAAAAATATCACTTACTCTTTTCACTTCTTCCTCCATGACACTGATTTTGTCAATATACTCTGTAATTTGTTCTTCCTGAATCATCAGCTTTCCATTAAGGGCTCTCAAGCAAGGATTAAAAAAAAACAAACAAATTAGTCAAGTAAGAGGCAATTTCAAGATTTTATACTACATTTTCAGTCATTTCAAAAAGTAAGTATTGCTAACTTCTATATGAATAGCAGGTAATTTTCACTTAAGGGAAGAATGATTTAAGACAATTTTCCATTGTAAACTTCCTGTCCAAACTAGCCCTATTAAAAGTGAAGTTAAGTATATCAAGTTTGCTTTCATGTATGAGCTTCCACTGGCAAAAAAGGTTGCATGGTGTAAATCTGCATGCTGAGTAATGCTTATGGTAAATTTCACACATTACACATAAATTCCTCAGTGCAAGCCTATCAGATTTTATCTGTACGATAATTAACTTCAAATAACAAATTGGCCAAAGTTAAAGTTTTCCTAACTATCTTCAACTTTCTGGATTGAAAATAGATCTGAAAGTATTTCTGTATAAGGATAGGTACCAGTATCTGAGATTTGTTGCTAGTGATTTTATAGAAATTTTGCAGACATACTCATAGTTTTCAAGAGAAATATAGACTCCATTTTTTTCTCGTGCGGCTGCAAGGTCTCGCTTCAGACGCTCAATCTCTTCTGTATATTCCTGCATAAAGAAACAATCACATGTAAACCTGAAAATTTCTATTTTGGTTTCAATATTCAGTTTAACGGACACTTCACAAAGGTAGGGCTCTACAGAAGTTTTGCATAAGCACAATAGCAAAGCACTTCACTTCTGTTCTAAGTTCAGTATAGCACCATTTAAATCCATACCATTGGATATATATTGGCTATACGTAGAGCATTGAAACCTTTCATTTGAAGGTCATGGTTGCATTTAGCAGCTTACAAGGGGAAATCACAGCTTCCTTAGGGTCAGAGCTACTTTACATTGGCTCTTCACTTGTATTTACTGGCAAGTTCAATTTAATTAAGGCATTTTCTAGGGAATTAACCTGCTACACCAACTCCAGAAAAAAAAAATCCAGTGTCATTTAATGGCTCTCCAATAACTTGCAAACATGTAATACCCACAGTCACAGCCAGTAGCAATAGCCCTCTGTTCAACTTTAGTCTTATCAACAGTGCCAATATCTGAAGGGACTAATGCTATACCAGTGCAGCTCTAGTTTAAAAGCATCAGTTCAGTAATTAAAATCACTTCAGAAAAGCACTGCTACTAGTTACAGCTTCTCCCATACTCATAACTGCTGCAAAGCAAAGACCACATAACAAAAACATCAAACCTAGCTTGTAAATTCATTTTTTAAGATATATGTCTAGTTACCTTAATAAGAGCTTTTTTGGTTAGCTTCTGATTAACCTCAGGCTTGTTCATTATGTTCTTTGCTCTATGGGCATATTCCAGTGTACTCAATGTTTCCTGTGAAAAACAGATGTACTACTAGGTCAAGCTGAGGGATTAACTCATACATTTGTATCATTAGCAAAATACATTATTTATTTTAGGAATAGGTTTTCAGACTTTAAATTTACCTCAAGATTTACAGATGCAGGTGAAATTGTGGCAATTATTGATGTTTTCGTCCGTCCTCCAAGAGAGTCTTGAAGGATTCTTGTGAGTTTAGATTCCCTGTATGGAATATGAGGGGCTCTTTCCACTAGAGCAGTAATAACTCTTCCTAATGTCAGCAGAGATTGGTTTATGTTTCCAGCTTCACGAGCTCTTTTGTCAACTGCCCCAGATCGACCAATGTTTTCACTTCCTGCAAGATCAACCTGAAAGGCAGGTTAGGCTCCTGTCTCAAATCACTCTGAAGAATGCTTGCCCCAAAGTCTTGCAGAATACATAAAAGAGCTTATAAGTTTTTCAGAAGACACTGGGGTGACAATTGGGACTGATATTTTTCAGAGTGACAAGCATATTTCATACCACTTTATGAAAATAATCATTTTTTCCCTTACCAGGAAAAAACTTCGATAAACTCTAGTTCATGACTAAAAACTCTATCAATGAGACTTAGTTCAAATACTTACCAAATTTAGCTTTCCAATTTTAACAAGTTCTTCTCCATCTACTGTTGCTTCTTTCATATGTATGGTAATTGAAAACACAGAGTGGGAACGGCTGCAAAAGAAACCAGTTTCAGATGTTCCATTAAAACCAAATATCTACTTGTTATAAAACTGCTGCAAGTTCTCTGCTCTTCATAGGGAATACATTTAGCCCATAAACTGCAAACTACATTTTCAATACACAAAGTTATTCTGCCAAGTATAATTTTGTGTGTATATATATATGAATATGGTATTTAAAACCAGTGATGAAGCAACTGGATGACATTTGACTCATTCAATTCAGATAAATTTTATCTTATTTCAAGGAAAACCAAGATAAATGCCTTGGGGCTTTGCTTACATTTGCGTATTCTCAACACACAAGCATCTCATGAAAACTGACTTGGAGATTTTTTTTTCAGTCATTATGCTAAGAACACTTTCATAGAATGTGAGATCAAGGAACATAACTTTCTTTATTCAGGCTACAAAAAAATTAGCAACAAGCTGAATCCAATATTAAAAATTTTAAAGTTCAATTAATTTTTCAATTAAAAACAGTAATAGAGTTTAAGATCATAGCATCATCAAATGGTTTCATCCAGCTACAACCCCCCTACCATGGGCAAGGACACCTTCCACCAGACCAGGCAGCTCAAAGCCTCATCCAGCCTGGCCTTGGACACTTCTAGGGATGGAGAATTTCTCTGAGCAACATGTTCCAGTGTTTAACCACTCCCATTTTAGGTTGCGTTTATTCCTTTAATAAGTTTTTACTATAGGAAGCTGACATATATAGAAAGCCATAGGTGTCAAATTACACCAGCTTGGCGATGCATAAAAAACCACCTTGGGCAGAGTGAATTCTCTAAATTCCCTGGAATCTAAGACAAAATGTGTTATGTTCTAATCAGTGGTAGGAAATGCCCATTTCCTTCCACCAGTAGACATACATGCACAGTACACATTCAAATTAAAATATAATACAGGCAGGGTACATTCTTTACTATTGCAACACTGGGTCACTACTTGTTCAGTGACACAGAGATCACATCTGCAGCTCAGAAATGTGAAAGCAGTAACAAAAAGAATGCTATTTTTGACCCAGGTGCCTCTCTTACTTTCTATAACCTGCAATCCTATGAAGCAGCCCTTATTGCCATACAACCTTATGCCAAACTTCCACAACCTAGTTTATAAATTTTGCAGAAGCCAGATTTTGAAACGAGGGTCTTGTGTTAATCTGTAAAAAGCAGATCTTAGCAGTATTTTGCAATTCCAACTTCAGTAACAAATCCTAATGTATCATTTTCTGCTGGTGAGGAAATGGTACATACTCAAGACTCTTAAACCAAGTTCATTCAGTAAACAGAATTGGCCAAAACACCCAACCACCTAGAACAGTTAGAACAAAGACAACCCACCTCTCTGATACAGGTATATCGACTAAACATCTTCCACAATTGAAAGGAACCTTCTTTTTGAAAATGTACAATATCTACTGCAAGGGGTATTTATCTCATGCTAATATATGCAATGTATTTCACTTATGTATCTGTCAGATTCAAGTCTTCTGTTTTCATAGGCATAGAAAGCTTTGAATAAGTTAGCTTTGTAACTCTGAGTTATACTCAAACTTCAGTATTCTAGAAGTTTAATTAAGAACATTGTGATGCTTTTGTCTCAGACAGAGTTAGGTGGAATCCCAGGGCTACTGTTCCAAACAGACACTGTATATTTACTAAGGATATATTAATTACAAAGCATGCAAACTCTTAACAAGAGCCGAAGATAATGTTAAAAGCTGCACACGGAGAAATAGCTTGCCCATTTTTAACTCAAGAAGCATTCAGATTTTATCATGTTCTTTGTACTGGTTTTGGTTGGGATGGAGTTAGTTTTCTTTACAGTGGCTGTTAGGTGGCTGTGTTTTGGAGCTGTGCTGCACACAGGGCTGATAACATAGAGATGTTGTTGTCATTGCTGAGCAGGGCTTTTCATGCTGCAACGCTGGTAAGGAGGCTCAGAGTACACAAGAGGCTGGGGCGAGATACAACCAGGACAGGTGACCCAAACTGACCAAAGGGATATGGCATCATGCTCAGTATGTAAAGTGTGGGGAGGGGGGAGAGTGGCGACATATTTAGGGTGATAGCATTTGTCTTCCCAAGTCACCATTACCCATGGTGGGGCTCTGTTGTCCTGGACATGGCTGAACACCTGTCTGTCCATGGGAAGCAGTGAATTCATTCCTTACTTTGCTTGTGTACGCAGCTTTTGCTGTTCCTATTAAAGTGTCTTTATCTCAACCCATGAGTTTTCCAGCTTTTACCCTTCCAATTCTCTCCCCCATCCTGCAGGTCAGGGACTGAGTGAGCAGCCAGGTGGGCTTTGCTGCTGGCTGGGGTTAAACCACAATACCCCTTCATAGCCTACTGCAATCATCTCACAGCACGTGATAAAGAAGAAATCGTAACTCTAGCTTTCTAACCCACATTTGACAGTCTGCACTGTGATAGACAATCTCTAGATGATGTCACATTTGCACTAGCTTTTTACTTCTTTGGTAAGACTGTTTAATAAAGAGCAAAACAAAGTTTCTGAAATAGAGAAGATTTGTACCTGGAATATGCGTTCATGTAAGTAGCTGCAGTTGTTCTTTTGGCTGCACCCCTTTCCAGGATTTGGTAAACTTGATTTTTGTTGTGTACGGTTACTTCTTCCAAGCCTTTAATAATTACACCCCTCTGTCAGAAAGTAATACATGCTTATTATATGTCTCTCAATAATCCTGAAAGCCTCAAGATAACAAATTTTGTAGCACTAACCTTGTTTCGAGGATCATCAAACATCTGCAGTCTTTCTCCAACATCAGGAGTAGGATTCAGAAGATCAAAAAGCTCCTCGTTATAGATTTCCAAAAGAGAGACTTTCACTGAAAATTCAGTACCATTCTCAGTGAGTTTTTCAAATATTTGATGCAATGTACGGGGTATGATACCTGCTAGTGGATCCTATAAATTAAAAAGAAATATTTAATTTATAAATGTACTGAAGGAGATTTGGAGTTGGGGGTAGAATTTCAACTCAATTAGGGGGTAGAGTTTCAAACAGTCTTATTAGACATAAGCAAGAATAAAGATGACCTTCCCTATAAAAATTGCCAAGAGTTGAACGCAATACATTAAAGATGTAAAGTTATGCATTTCATATAAATGAATGAGACTATTTGTTAACCTATGAACATTTAAGGAAAGTCAGCTTCAGAATCTGAAAGGCATCAACTTTTGGTTTTCTTCAGCCTTCTGCACTTTCCAACTTTGAACTACAGTACAGACAAGACAAATCTCAGAAGTAAAAACATACCTCTTCCCAAGTATATTCTTCATTGGGTGACCGCTCCCCTTCCATTGTGAATGTCTTACCAGTACCAGTTTGGCCATAACTGTGAGAATAAAAATTAAAACGTAAACAAGAAACTAAAATACAAGCAAAATTTCCTAACGTTAATTATTGGCTTACTCACGCAAACACTGTACAGTTGTAGCCCATAATAACTTCATCCAAAATGGGACACACAACACTCCGGTATACATCAATCTGCTTTGCCTGAGCTCCAAAAACCTATTGACACAAAGACAACACATCCCATTTATCCATACAATAATGTATACCATCACATTATGGACTAGCTTGTTTCTCCAAGTCCCCAACTGACAAGCAGTTACCAACCATATCAAACGTGTAAGTCTTTCTTGATGTCTTATCTGTCACTCCTCCAGTGCGGACACTGACTTCCTTTCTTGCTTGATCACAGTCTACGACAGCATAGGAGCTCGCTCTAAGTTCTGAGGCGTTAAATGGCCTACAGAAACAGGAGTCAGGAATATTGGATTGAAATCGTTGCTAACAAGAACACAATATAACAAGAACAAGCAGTAGTATCACTCAGTTTAAGGATCTAGAATAGAATAACTAGGCAAAAGGAACAAAGTTTTTAACTTTATCTGTTTAAACTGTCTAAGAAATAATGCCACAATTTGGCAGTTTCCGGATCCTGTTTCTCCTTTCATCCATTGTGATACAAGTCAGGTATCTATAGCTTTTTGTTTGTTACATACATATTTTTAACAAGCCTATAACCACTTCTAAAATGGACACATAGCTAACAGGCATTAGAACACGTTCAATTGCAGGGGTAGAAGTATAAACATACCAAACAGCTGTCTAAATAAGAGCCTTCAAAAAATAAAAAGGAAAAAAACCCCACTTATACACGCAAATTAACGCAATAGTTACTCAAATGCCAATGACACAACACTCTAAAGCACCAGAAATACCAATAGACCCTACTAATTGGAGGACAGTAAACAGCAATACCAGAACATTTATAATGCGGATGCACTCGAACAGTATTTAAAACAACAGACAAAACATCACATCTAAGGGGAAAGAAGTCCACATTAATCAAAAGTCGATCATAGTAAAAAGGTTTTATAGAGGTACAATAAAATTTTTGAACTTTATGGTGAGCAATTTGTTTCTCCACTAAGTTAGTTCAAGCTTGGCGGACACCATTTTCCTTAAATTTGGAATTTGCCACAATTTCTCCTGAAAAGCATGGAAATGACCTAAAGAGCATGAAATCCTATTTTATTGTTCATTTATTAGTGCTACTGCATTGAATGTCTATGCTACCTGTACAGTGGACCAGAGCAATCAACTTGAAAATATAACTTCTACAACCTTGTACTCTTTAAAATATCTTGACACTAGAGACACTTTAAATGCTCTTTAAATTATAATGTTAAAGAAAAGAAAAAACAAAACACAAAAAAACCCACAAGCACATGGCACCTCGAGTTTCCTGAACTTGGTGGCTAACATTTCTTCCTCAACACAGCACTGAGCCTGAAGTGTCAGATTCTAAACAGACCACGGGACACTTGGGTACAAGATCGACTGATGACAACAGATGACCACTAAAATTTTGTTCACAGGAGCAAGTTTCAGCTTCAGTTTCATGACTTTTAAAGTAAGGGAAGGCTGAACAACGAACACATTGTGCTGTGTAATCATGTAACACTGAACCAGTCCATGGCAGGAGGTGCAATAGCCCACAGCTGTGATATTAGGGGAACAATTTACTCCTGATGCTGAAGCAGGAGTACAGACCATCATCACTACACAAACAGCTGCCTAGTATACCATGGGGACATTTGATCTCAGGTTCATGCCCCTAGGTGTGAAGCACATTATGCATATTAACAATGCTAATGCATGTATTTTGAGTTTCCAAATACATGTTTTACCAAAGCACAGTAAATATGTTGCTTGAAAAGATTTTTGGTATGCCCAGCCTGATCAGGTTTTGGGAACAAATTAGGACACCAAAGAACACAATTGCATTTACCTACACATCTGTAAGATAAGGAGAATCCGACTTGATGGAGAAGAAAAAGGAAAGGTGGAAGAAACATTAATCAGCTCAAACTGAAGCTATTAAAAAAAGAAAGCTCTACAAAGGGCAGGAGGCAAGGGTGGGCAAGAGAGTTTTCAGAGGTCAGAAACTAGCACTTGACATAGCAATTAATCTGTGAGTTGCAACAAAAACAGAGCACTACACCAACGGACAGTCCTGATGCTAGTCATAGTGAGCATTATATTTAGTTAAAATAACTACTCATACTTAATAAAGCTATTCCAGAATAATTAAGACTGAAATGAAAAAAGCAAACGGTTACCCTAGACAGTATTTCAAACCCAATTGCTTCAATAAACTCATTCTTTTGCAATAGCCTTGAGTCACATCAACACTTTCACCAATCCCACAGTATTCGTTTCAGAAGCTTTCCAGCTGCATTGCGAAGGTACGGCTAAATTGATTTTAATTTCTACATTCATTGTGCATCTGTAAAAGCAAACCTCATAAGCTTGAGAATGTGACTGCAAAAGGCATTAAAACATAGTATGTAAGCTAATATTTGCAGGTCTGGCTCAAAAAAACCCCAATTTCTAAAGGTGTTTCAAACACTATACTTAACGCATTACCAGTATTACAGTTTTAATGTGAAATGCTTTAGGATGATTTAAAATTTAGGATCCGTGAGCCATTCTTTAAAGCCACCTCAGAATTACAAAGAGAACCTAATTTCATAGTACATGAAGTTTATCACTTCATAACAAAAAAATAAATTTATCTCATCAACCAAGAATTTGGTGACGATTATTTCAGCAGTAGACCCCCATCCCATTGCTTGTCCACTGGGAAGTTTGCATCAATGAAGTTATGCGACAGCGGGCACAGAAACAATTCTAGCTATTGAAGCTTAGCAACTTCCCACAGGAGCTCACGGAAGGGCAAAAACCCGGGTTTTTGGGTCTCGAATATCAGTCACACTAATTCTACCTAGCTCTTCCTGAGCTTCCGACGCTGCTTCATACTCGTTGTACGCTGAATCAAATTCGGAAACTGCAGCTTTTAGCCTTTTAGCCTAGAAATCGCTCACAGCAGCCTTACTTCTGCGGAAGTGCCGCTTCCCCGCGGGGAAGCCTCACCCGCAGACCCGCGCCCGCGACGGGCAGCCCCCAGCATGGTGCCGAGGCCGCTCAGAGCCACCGGCGGTCCCCTCACAGCCATCCCTCCGGGCAGACACAGCAACCTCCCGGGGCAGACACCGCAGACAGACACAGCGGGCCGGCAGAGCCAGAGGTGCACGGTGCTGTCCGGGGCACGGCGCAGAGAACGTTCGGGCCCGAGTCCCAGAGGTACGGACGCGAGACCTCCCCAGGGGCTTCCTCGATGACCGGCCCCCAACGCTCGCCCAGAGAGGGGCTACCACGCGTACCTGCACCGCACCACCACCTGGATGTTCTTGCCCTTCTCCTCCTTCTTGGTGCCGCCACCCTGAGAGCCGAAGAAAGCCATGGCGGGACGGGAACACCGCAATGGCCGCAGCGCTGCCGCAGCGCTGAACTAAGACCAGCCCCGCGCGCGCACCGCCGCTTTGAACCGCGCACCGCCCGGCGCAGCCAATCAGCGGCGGCCCCGGGGCACGACGGGACGGGATTTCAAATCCCGGCCGTGGCGCGCGGCGCGCTCACTGCCGGCACCGTGAGGCGAGTTAGACCGGCCCGCCTTCCCCGGGCCGCCGTGCTGCCGGTCCTGCTGCACCGTGACGCTCTACCCGATGTCCCACCCGTGCCTGCCGTACGGCTCGTCTGCGCCACCAGTACCGCGAGCAGCCAGTCCGGCCTCCTCCACAGCTGCCACTGACACTCACGGGTCTGAAGGCAGACGAACTCCTTGCCTGCAATCAGTTTTCAACAGTCACATCATCCATATAACCTTCTCTCATAGGTCAAGCCCTCCGGCCATCCGTTCTTCCGTCCCACCCAGCTCTCCAGCTGGCCCACGATTTCTTTAAGCGTCACGACAAATAAGCACACACGGCCAATGCCTTGTGGAAGGGCGATATTACTTGGCCTGTTTAAAAAAATGATCAGGTTTCTATTGACACAGTGGGGCACAGCGCTCACCATTCCCAGCAGGGCACCTGCTGTCCCCTCGGCCGGTGGTGCTCCAGCGCAGGTTGCCAGGCAGACCGTGCCCCCCAGCTGAGCACTTCTGCCCATGCCTGCAGAGCTCTGCTCCCGTCCCTCTGTGCCTCGCGCATGCTTCAGCTCAGGCGGGTCTCCAGCACAACTCATCAATGTCACAATGAGTTCTACACCTAACTTTCCACGTGTTCACAGGTTGGTATTGCCTTATCGAGTAGTGGGAAAATCCTATGTAAGAACGAAAATAAGTAAAGGCTCAGCACAAAGCACCAGGTGTGCACCGCACCCATCCTTTTACTTTGAAACTGTATCATGTGAACCACTTTCCCATTTATGTCACCCAGGCTTTCCCTGTGAGAGGTTCCTTTGAGGCACTATTAAAACTTTGCTAGGTGGAGATCTATGACAGGATAAGAGGTCTTCTGGGTAGAGGGGAAGAAGCAGATGTTAGAGGAGATTCAACTGGTCTGATGTGCTTTTTTTCTTAAAATTGTACTGACTCCTACAGACTGTTATACTGTCATCTACCTGTTATGGCCTACAGTGCTACAGCGTTCTTCTGTTGTTATAGGGCCTTCGCAATTTCTGAAATTTAGATTGCCCATCCATAATTTTGCAGGCACCCTTTTTTCCCCCTAAAGTTTGCTGCTTTGAATCTTATTATACTTCTCTCCTCCGTGAGTTCTTGAAGTTAATAACAAATGAATCCTAACCCATAAAGGTTGCAGTAATTTTTCTGACAGTGACATGAAGCAACATCACATTATGCTCCTCTACCATTTATCTGAAGAGTTAGAACAATGTCAGAGCCAATCGGTCTTACATGAGGCACAAAGAACAAACAACAGACACTAACAATCACAATAACACATTTTTGCTTCAGCTAAGTAAAGATTTAACCAAGCAGGAAAATAAATAGAATCCATGGCAAACATACTGAGACCACCTTTATTCTTACTTGGTTTTTTTGTACTCCATCTATGCTAAGAGCAAAAATCACTTGCACCAACAATTGTGTAGTAGCTACTGCTAGACTGAAAAGTCAAATGCAATGCAAATAATCTAAATATTTACCTTTTGATCTATACTCCTTCATATGGATTATACAAAAGAAGCCAGCACTGGAACAAAATAAGTCTTTCCTTCCAACTTCTGCTTGTTTGTTCTTTTCTAATATGAAAGTCATATTTTTCCTCAAAATATGACATCTCTCACAGACACAGAAGAGATTATTCAAATCTGCATTTAAACAAGAATTTATTTGATTACTGGAAGTTAAATTTAGGTGATAGCTACCATTGCTATAGCTGTGGTAAGTGGAAAACGTATTTCTGGTAATCAAGTAGCTTAAAAAAGCATACACTTTAAACGGCTGCAAGTCTGTTTTACAAGGTCAGTTTATAGCATAGGTTGTACATTTTCTTACACTAGGTAGAGGGTAAAGATACTATTACACCATACACAAAAGCTGAGTAAGAGGGAGCAAGCATTTCACAAGCAATAAAAATAAATATGAGAAAAAGGAAACAAAAATATCTAGGCCACAGTCTTAACAGTGGTTGGGAGAATGACCTTTAAGAAGACAGGTACATAATCTGTGACATGTTTTATTTTTTTTAAAGAGACAAAAACATTACAGAAAACGAAATTATATAATAATACAGACAACAGCAAATGTAACAACTTCAGTAGAGGTTACTAATCCCCACATACAGATCAAAAAGGACAATTTTAAACTAAGGCTTCCAAACAAAAAGTTGATGAATTATAGTGATATTCACAGACGAAACAATCACTGTCTTCCTAGGGCTTGTACCAGATCACGTGGGGAATTGTAGGTATGGAGGCCTGAAAAATAGTAAAATTGTTGACACAGAACATGATTGCCTAAGAATGAAGAAAGGTTACATAAGGTATAATAATGGAGAGATATAATTAATACAAATTATAAGGTTGGGTGAGACTTCTTCAAGGCTTAGTAACACCTGTTTTGATTGTCAACATGCTACACAATGTATCAACTGTATTGAACATGTGGAGATCTTAATATTGTTTAATACTATCAGTGACATACTAAAAAATTGCTGCTTAATTGCATATTCACATTAAAGGGGAAATTACCTGCACCTCAGATAAACACAAAGCAATTTCTAGCCTTTGAACAGCCTCACCAGTTGGCCAGTAATATTCTAAACTCTGTGTTGTCCACATACAGTGAGTTAAACAACAAGGACTTACACACAGAGAGTACTGGTACATTCTCAGCTGAGGTCAGGGTTCTCCTTCAGTCAAGGTAAAAGGATAATTATATCACTGTTAAAAAGAAAAGATACAATGCAATAAAATAACTACCATGTTGTTAAAAACTAAGGACTCAATGTATGTAACACAATTAAAACCAGAACTGGTTTCAACTAATCAGGAAAAATACACAGAATAAAAGAGTTTATTTTTAGGCATGTGTGCCAGATCACTGTCCGACACAGACACAGATGGTAGCACTTTTACATCTTTTTATAGTCACTGTAATAAAAAATTAACAGTAACATAGGGAGATGTATGCATTTGTGTGATCAGCTCAGAGTTAAGCTAGTAATTTTCCATACAGTTACCTATTTTGAGTTAAGGCATGCAGCTGGATGACATCCTTTACGTAACAAGAAAAGAAACAATGAATGGGAAAATTTGAAACACACAGACTTGACAGGACTGACTGAAGTCAACAGGAAATGTCTCCTTGGTATCATTATCTTTTAACTTAATTATTTTATTAATTTAATTTTATTCATTCGGTATTTTTATATGAGAACAGCCAACAGTCTTTTTTTCATATATGCCTTGTCATGAAATTGCCACTATTTATTTTGGAGTGGAAATAGCAATCATAAGTTATGCTTTTTCTTCAGCCTGAGGCCCGTTTCCTACAAAGCCCTATTATATAAAATTACAATTTGAATTGAGTCCAGAATTTTATCTATATGGAAAAGACATGCTTCCATTAGAAGACTATCAAGACTGTACTTAGAGTTTCACACTTAGTGTCTCTCAGCTTTCAGGCCATACATAAAATACTGGTTTTATTCTAAATTATTTTTAACCTGCCTGGTTTGAAGATCACTTTCCCTGCACTGTACATTTATGTCACATATCCTGAAGAGGGATCACTACACTGCTACATCATATAGCTTTTTCATGGGAGTATTTGAATAATTTCCACAACTTGTTCTAAATTATACTTAGGCTCATTTGATCTTTTAGACAACACCTGTTTTTCCACTAGATGAAGAGGCAAGACCAAAAGTACCAATTGTCTATGAGCAATTGAAGCTTCACGGGGAAGAAATCTTAGTTGCAGGACAAGACTAAGAAAGGAACTTCACTGAAAAGTCCTCTTTACTTTTGCTGAGGGTGTTGTATAAAAATATCTTTAAAACACGGAAAGGCTATCCAAAACAGTGTATGACTGTAATTTTGGCTAGTATAAAGGGACACAGAGAGGGGTCAGATTATAAGAACACAGTCTGATTTGAATAAACATCAGCGTGTCCTGGTTTTGGCGGGAATAGAGTTAATTTCTTCTCAGTATTTGGCACTGTGTTGTGTTGTGGATTCAGTATGAGAATAATGTTGGTAACACACTCATGTCTTGGTTGTTGCTAGGTCATGTTTATCCTAAATCAGGGACTTTCTTGTGTCTCATGCTTTGCCAGTGAGGAGGTGCAGGGGCAAAAAGCTGGGAGCAGAGCCAGGACAGGTGACTTGAACTGGCCAGAGGGATATTCCACACCATTAAACGTCATGCACAGAATATAAACTGGGGATTTATAATACCAGTTACCCAGAAGGGCCTGATTGGGCCTGGGGGCAGGGTCTGGCATTGGTTAGCAGGTGGTGAGCAATTGTATTGTGCATCACTTGTCTTTTTATAATCATTACTATTATTATTATAATTTACTTCGTTTCAGTTATTAAACTGTTCTATTTCAACCGTCAAGTTTTACTTTTGATTCTCCTCCCCATTCCACCCGGGTGGATGGAGGGGAGGGAATGGCTGCCTGATGCTTAGTTACCAGCTGGGGTTACACCAGGGCACACCAGTGACTTTGAATAGCCGCTAAATAAGCTTACAATGGATAAAATAGGTGTAAAGTACAGTAGGCGTGACCTCTCTGCATACCTCTGCTGCAATAGCTATGTTAGATGCATGAGGAGGTGAGATCTTCCATCACACTAAGGAAACAGAAGTGCTTGTTTTAGATCCAACTTTTAGCAGACCACCAGAGACTTGTTGGCACAGTCTACCTTGCTTCCACAGGATTGCCCCTGTATATACTGGGCAAGATTTATGGGAAAAGGCAGGATCTATTAGAGCAGCTAAATATATATCAGGCCAGCATTAACTAAATATTAACATTCAGCTACATTAGGCTAACAAACTCTTTGTCGGGACCCAAAAAAAGAGTAAATTTCCTGAAACTGTATAATTTTACAGCACTCACCCTACATGATAACTGATACAACATGCCCGTAAGCATGTATTAACACTAAAGGCAGAAGCATTTCTACTACACATCCAATTTAATAGAACAACTCCACAACCTCTTAATCCCCCAGCTGCTTCAGAAAGGGAGGAGACAGATTGTGAAGGGCACTCACCCGGCAGTCCTTCTGTCAGACACCATGGGATGAGCCTCTCTGATGCACTGGCAATAGCAACAGGGTGGAATTCAGATTTAACAGCTCACCATTTACCCTGTCCTCTTTCTGTCCGGCTTGGTCTTCACTTTTACATGCACTAGGAACTGGAAAAAACCCAGACTGCCTCAAACTAGAATCCCATGAGGACATTTTCACAGGAGTTAACATACTGTGTTAAAATTAGGCACCCACACAGTTCTAAATCCAAACAGTTGATTTAGGTGAAAACTACCAAATGCCTTACACCAACCAGGAT
The DNA here is from genome assembly GCA_013397895.1 of Origma solitaria. Classification (NCBI taxonomy): domain Eukaryota; kingdom Metazoa; phylum Chordata; class Aves; order Passeriformes; family Acanthizidae; genus Origma; species Origma solitaria. The sequence goes on along the minus strand of VZRL01004156.1, from coordinate 2,056,784 downwards.
GAGTTGAGAGACTGTTCCGTGTCTAAACTGAGGCCAGAAGTGTGGGTGTACTTGATGTAGGCACAAATGTTTTAAACTGCGTAGCTCAGGTAGGGGTAAGAGCATCTCTATAGCAGCACAGCTCACTGGAAGCCAGCAGATGAAGGTCTACCCAAATTCCCTGACAGATTTTGTTGATTCCCTGTTGATATGAAGCAGTGTGCTGCCACTTCTTAACAGCAATCTTAACCAAAGCTGACTAGCTTGAAGTTAATTCTGATACTTCTTCAATTCCATCTTTGGATACAGAAATAATCTTAGGTAACTCATCTGGCCATGTCTTTCTACCTTTTTATGATGGGAGGGTTCTGTGAATTTCCAGCTGTGAGATACCACCTTTATAAAAAGGCAAGCAGTGGGGAAGCTAAAATCAGGCATTAAATGTAGCACATTGTTTTTGTCCTTTTTTCTTCCCCTCATAACTTTGAAAAATAAGGCACAGAAAAATAGATACACATGAAGAAAGCATATTACCAGAACTTCAGACAGTGGGTTTTGGTGGTTTTTTTTTTTTTGGAGGGGGGGACACATTTTTTGCTTGGTTGGTTTTTGTGGTTTGTTTTTTGTTTATTTGGGTTGTTTTATTTTGGCTGGGTTTTTTTGGGGGGGTTGATTTTTTTTGTTTTTGTTTTTGTTTTTTTGGGTTTTTTATTTTTTTCACCTAGAAGGGAATTAAAGCAACCAGCCATATCCACGACTTTCCCATAATAAAATCTACCAAGAAAGGAAAAAATTCGCCCCAGAACCCCAAATATACGGTTTTATAATAGAAGTTCAACCTTATTCAGCATTTACACTTTGTAAACCAAGCTTGCGAGGCGAATCCTACATCCGGCGCGGCGGGGCCGCAGAGCTCCGCGGCANGGCGCGGCGGGGCCGCAGAGCTCCGCGGCAGGTGAGCGGCGGCCAGCGGGCTCCAAGGGGAGCTCCCGAAGGAGGGAGAGCTGCCGGAGGGTGACCTCTCCCTGGGGGACGGAGGATTTTGACACCCGAAATCTCTGCCTCTCAGGACGGCGCTGCACCCACTGTGCTCAAATTACGAGGCGTCTAATTACCTTTTGTCTTGGCAGGCGCCGGCAGGGACGCGGAGCGCGGCCACCAGGAAGCGGGCGGGCCGCGACACGGTCCCTCCGCGGGTGCAGCCCGGGGCCGCCCCGCCGCCCTTCGCGCCGCAGCCCCGTCCGCCT
>VZRL01004156.1:1811563-2055058 GCA_013397895.1 Origma solitaria | reverse complement strand
CTGCCCCGAGTGCGGCGGGGAGCCGGGGGGAAGCTCGGGCCGCGGAGCGGGGCTGGCGGCGGAGCCTTCCGGGGAGGGGGTGGGCCAGCTGGGGGCAGCGGGGCCGTGTGTGCCGAGGCCTGTGTCCTGCCTTGTGTCTTGCCTTGTGTCCTGCCTTGCCGCCCGGGAGAGCCCGGGCTGACGTGCTCCGGTGTTTGCAGCTGCACCTCCCTTGACAAAGCAGGCTTGGTCATCAGCCGTGCGGCTTTCGTTGCCCGGGGGCTTGCTTTGTTGTTCTCCTTCCCTCTCAAAAAACCTCCCTGAATTGTCATGTTAGTTAACTTGCCTTGTCTTCTTAAGGCAAAATTATGGGGAAAAAAAGTTTAAAATCTTTAAAAAGAAACTGCTATCAGTTACCCGAACTTGATGGGAGCGGCCTCTTCAGTTTCTGACGAGTTGTCTGGCACTGGCATTGTGCGGCCCTTGTTACTGCGTGTTTCTGTTACCAGTGTCACCAGCTCCAGTGGAGAGAGAGCAACTAACCTCGATCGAGGGAGGAGCGGGCGGGAGGCTTGGCATAGCTCACTTTTAGGGGCAAATTAAACTGCGTAACAACTCGGCAAAGTTTTTCCAGGAAGGGAGCTAGGGTAAGGGACAAAGGCTAAGTTGTTTTCTTTTTTTTCTTAACACTGTATCTGTTACCTTAGTAGCCAAACCTATTTTTAATACTGCGCAAGTAAGACACGTCAAAAGTAGCATCTTTCTGGGGAAAAAAGTGAGTTATGATGACTCATACTGTCGGCGCTCGTGTGTCAAAATTCGGATGCACTGTTACTGTTCATTATTGCTATTTATGCTTCAGAATTGTAAAGGTAATCCACAGTGTATATTCGGAGCCAATGCTTTTCACAGGCTATAGTTTCTCCTGCTAGATTACTCTTTAGGCATGTGGATATATGCAGTAGTTGGACTTTATATATGTGAGTAGGCCTGTTATGTTTTCATACTGCCTACAACGATGATTTAATCATCCATTTAATTTTAATTGTGAATTAGAATTTACATAAATGATAATGAAATGAGAGCAGGCATAGTTTTTTCATGTGATGATTTTTTAAGATGTGAAAATTAAGAATCTTTTTTTCAGTTATATGTTCCCTGTTGGCATCTCTGTATTTTGTTCATGCTTTCACATTTTTCTTCAGCTTTAACTTTTTCTTTTCATAACATTTTTAACCCTCATCTCTATGTGAAGTAGCAAGATAGTTTCTCAGTTACAACCTACCTACTTTTCATCTCATGTACAGTATTCAAATGATTTATTCTAGTTGGGAAGTCCCTAGAAGGATTCCTATTTCTATGTTTGCCTGTTTTTTTGCTCGCTTTCTCCTTTCTGTCTTCAGTCAGTATAAGGCTGTGGCTTAATCCCTTGGATAAAATAGTACCTTTGGGAACTGATTGCAGTGTGAAGCATATAACTTATTTTGCACATGAGTACAGAAGCACTCCCCTCCCTTGTTAGATCCAGAAGAAAGAGAGAAGGGACAAGTTCTTCATTACTTCTAGTGTTTCACTGTACTGGAAGGTGTTAAGCCCTTAGGTATAGCGGTCATTGCTGGTTATTGTAGAAGTCATTTACTAAAAATGCAGTCGGACCAATTGAGAAATGGCATGGGGGGTTAATATTTTTGATATATTAACTATTGTATTTGATGCTTTTATAGTAACTTTGGTGCCATAGAAATCAAAAGGCTTGTAATAAAAATCTAGAGAAGTTGCTTTAATCAGTTTTGTGTCTGGTTATGTATTTGTATATTCATGATCTGTCAGTGAGTATCTTTCAGCTTTTATGATGCCCATAAGTTACTAAAATATTCTTATGAAATAGCACTGTATGTATATAATAAAGTGATTTTTGTGGATCCTGTTTGAAAGTTGCTTCACTACAGCTTTCTGTTAAAATCTTACCTTCTGCATCTTGTTTTTAGAATGAGTCAGAACTATAGCTTGCCTGAACAATTGAGATGGAAAAGAATACTGTAGAGCTGAGAGTTTATTTATAATGTTTAACAGTAGAACCAGAATTGAATTGTCCAAAATAGTAAAAACTAAACTACAGAATAGGTGAACAACCAGGACTTCCTTTGTTGAAACACACCGCTGACTCTTGTAAACTGCTCGTTGTTATGGGTTTGTTGCTCATGTCAAAGCTCTAGTGTTAGATAAGCAGTTGCTTTTAATGTGGGATTACAGTGCTTTTAATGATTCAGAATTCTAAAGTTCTCTCTGTTTTTGTTGCTAGATCAGATTTTCTTGCCAGTTCTCTCATCTTTGTGTGAATTTCTTGTTTTTATGCAGTATGACTGAAGTTTTAGTCTCATCTTGTTTTTTTTTTTAATTCAGACCTCACAAGTTTTTCTTTTTGAGGGTATAAGACAGATGGTGGCATAAAGCATTAAGTGAGTTTGCTTTACAAAGGGTTTTGGGCTATCTGATGTGCTACTTGCACATAAAATCTATGAAATACACATCAAAACACAATTAGAATAAAACACAGAGGTCTCTGTAGCACCCAGTTTAACATTTCCTTGCTGTGTGTGCAGGGCCACGTGCTAGACACCACCACAGTCCTGGGGTTGTGGAGCAAGCCCTGTAACTGTAGAGTGGTGGAGGAAAAATGTTGGGGGGGAAGAAGAGAGAGTGAGAACCACTGGTCTGCAAATGTTCAATGAACAAAGCAATTAATTTAATTAATGAGTACATTTATTAAGAAAATGTGTAAAATACACTTTGAAGCAGCTGGTCACGTAGCACAGAAACTAGTCTGATCAGTCATGTTCTTAACATGCAATTTGAAAACACTAATGCAAGTCAAATTACTCTGCCAGATTTGTGAAAATATTAATGATCCTGTATTTTAATGACATCTAAAGATTAAAACCAGGTAATTTTACTTAAACCTTCCCCCACCCCCAATCTTCCAAATTATCAAAGGCTTCAAAACCCTTTTGGAATTTTGTTAAAAATTGAAGCAAAGAATTGCTAGGGAAAGGTTAACTTTTATTTCTGGTGAATGTGGTTAGAGCTTGTTTACCTTGGAGGTTGTGTTTGGATTAATTGTGTGGGGCAATTTTTGAGGACATAGGAGAAGTAAGCTCAAGCTATTTAGAGATTAAAAAAACCTTGTTACCCTTTATTGATATGTGTACAGTCAGATTGTATAAGGTCCTGCCTTTTTGTTTGACTTTTTTACTCAGTGCTTTGGAAACTGTGGAGTGGTCAAGTTAAGAAATGTAGATTTAGGACAGTAAATTAGCTTTATGGTGTCTTGATTGTATATCCCATCTCGTTTGGCCAGCACATCACTTTACTTCTCAGGCCAGTTACTCAGAAGGGGCCTGATCTTACATGTGGAGCTACCAGGGCCCTTGTTTCTGCCAAGAGCACATGTGCTATGGTCTCATTAATTCTACTGGTAATTCCTGTACACTGATGTTACACACTTGCTTCTGCTGTCACGTTGGCAGTGAAGCCTGTGGCAGACCAAGTTTTACTGCTGTGATCTAGAAATTGTAGAAGCTGGACTCCTTGGGAAACAAGAGCAATGCTGGCATCTGCCCTGGCCACCATCATTAGGAGGGAATTTTCTGAGTCAATTACAGACTTGGCAAAAAGCTGCAGACTGAGGTTCTGAAAATGCTTTAATTGTAGCAAGACTTTAGAATTCCTTCAAAATGAACTACATAACAAAACCTTATAAATATTCATCATCTTCAAACTTGCCTGATTTGGCATGATTAGTTGTTCTTAATAACTTGGGAGCGCTGATTAAATCATTGTGGGTCTTTGTAGTTGGATCTTTTGTGTATGAAGTAGCATGCTGAATTCCTGATGAGTTTAAAAGTGATCAAACATGTTAACATTTTGAGCAGTTTATCTACTTATGCAGTCTGTCTGCCTCTGCATGCAATCAGAATTATTTAGATCAGTATCAGAAATGTGTTGGGATCTCATACATTCTCTAACATCATGACAAGCAAATTCACACAAGACTGATGCTTTATGGATGTTGAATCATGAAGTATTTTCATCTCTAAATGTCTAAAAGAAGGATTGATGAACCTGTAGCCTGAAAGAGTATGGATAGCCTCCTGAAGAATCTCTCTTGGTAATGTTCACCTGAATTGATTTAATTTGTTGTGGTAGTCATTTGTTGGGGTTTTTTGTCAGTTTTTTGTTTTGTTTGTTTTGCCTTGTTTTTTGGGGTCTTTTTGTTTGATTGGATTTTTTTGGTTGGTTTTTTTGGGGGGTTTTTTGGGTTTTGGTTTTTGGGAGGTTTTTTGGGGGTTTTTTTTGAGGTTACTCTTTCACTGCTCCATTTTTATTACATTCTTGGTAACAGAACTTAAAGTATTTGTCTGTTTTAGAGAAAAACTTTCCTACCTACAGTTTAGACTAAAAAAAAAATCATTATACAGATGAATGGAAATGTTAAAGAGAGAAGGTAGATTCTTGATTGTCTTACTGGTTGTGTGACTGTTACACATAAAGGGATATCACAATGCCATCAAATTCTGCTTGTATCATGATCAGAAGTAAGTGCCAGAGACCAAGAGGAGGGGTGCAGACCTGTGCAAGAATGCAGATTTACTTGGTTGTTGCAAAGCCATGAGCTTGCAGCTCAAGAAGTTCATGGATTCCTCCAGAGTGCTCAATTCAGTGCTGTCATCCTTGTAAGAGAGGTGAGAAAACTCTGGCTGGTAGTAGTTCTGCAGCACTGGGCCTCCTGCCAAAGCACACAGCACTTCTTTCTCTCCACGCATTGGCAGCTGGAGAAATCTTCATGTAAACCAAGATGAATTAGTAAATAACACAAAGGATGTGTTGCCAATGGTAACTCCCTTGCAGGACGGAACAGAGAGAGGTTCTTGGTCAACAAAGGTTTCGCTTCACTCTGGTAAATGGTAAGCAATTAGTTGCATAAAAACTTCAAGCAAACCCAAATATTAAGGCAACTGGTGGAAAGCAAGCATCAAAATCTGCTGAGATGGTAACTTGCCTTTCATCTGGAGCAGACCTGTGTACTAGCACTTGACTGCAGTGTGTGCATACTGTTATGACAAAAAAAGATCTTGAAAAGCAGTTCAGAGTTTGTGCCTTGGGGGTCATATTTTTATTAGCTAGTCACATTCTTGCATTGAAGCAACCCTCAGGAGTTTCTGTTAATTGGTTTTCAAATATGGTCCTTTAATTGTTCAAACATTGGACTTACATTTGACTACTCGAGCTAATTTTTAATTAAAGTAAGTTTGCTAAAATAACTTTGAGAGATTAAAATAGTGAAGCAGAATCATATATCACTTAATCCCACTCTGTAGCACACTGTTTGCAGGTGAAACCTGGCATCCCCAGAGAGCCTTGCTGGTTCCAAGGGACTACCTGCCTGGAAATGATTACAAAAATGGAACCTCAAAGAATAGAATATAATTTCACTCAGAAGCGCTGTAATTGAAAATTCGGTGTTGTTTTTAACTGATACTTTGCTTGTACAAGTGAAGTAATTTTGATGAGGAGGAAGAATATTTCCTATTCATTGAGTAGGGACACTGTTCTCAATTCAGACGTCGCTATTCTTTTATTTCTTTCTACCTTTGTCATCTTGCCACCAGTAATTTTTGAGCCCGTGGAAGAATTTCCACTGCTACAGTAATGCTTTGTATTGTTCCTGCTTTTTTGGCTTTATTAGATCATTCTCTGTTGCTCCTGTTTTGTGAAAGTAGTATGGCAATATTTTTTTAATGTTTTTGTTAGAATATTAGCTTTGCAATAAACGTAGCACCTCCTTTGTGGAAGAATTGTGTTGCTACTGACCAGCAGCATCCAGTGCTCACTATAATGATGGTACAGCAAGTAGCTATAGCACATGGACTTTAGGACAGCTTCTGAACATGACTTCAGAAATTAAGCTACTTCTCAAAAATTAATTACAGGATTCTTTCTGGTTTTCTTTTTTTTTTTTGCCTGTTGTGGTTAGGATTTCATAATATTCGCGGGATTCGTGGAAGCTGCAGAGGAAACTGGCAAGGAAGCAGGCAGGGACCCCAAGATGGCAAAAGAGAAAGTTTTATTTACAGAAACTTCTTTATATATCCATTAATAATCTAGCAACCATTGGTAAGCAGAGAATCCACCTCCCAAAGTCGTTGGTCACAGCTATACAGCACCTAATACAAAACACAGAGATTAAGGAAGTACAAGAAGTGCATCTTATCTCTATTCTCCATGAGAAAGAAGAGAAGGATTTCTAAAACAGTGCAACTACAGCCTGCGGTTAAAAGCAGTTCTATGGTCAAAAATTTGTAGTGTTCTAGGATTCTGGTGTGGAAGAATGGAATATGATATTTCTATAAAGCAATTGCACTTAAAAGCTGCACAGGAAAACAGTCATATGAGGGAATGTTCAATATTAGGTCTTACAGTTTACTCCTTAAGAAAAGGTAATGGTATAAAAGTTCACTCTAAAGTGAAATCTTTTCTTCTCACTTTTGTATTGTAGTAACATAGCAGCCGGAGGAACAGTACTTACGCAGGAAGGTGTTGGTCTTGTTCTTTTGACATGTTGCCTTCCAGGAGTATTGCATAGTTGATCAGTCCTTACTTTTGTTCAAGTTGTATGGTGCTACAATTCACTTTGCAGCAAAAAAATTATAGGTAAATCATGCAAACCCATTTGAAGTTAGAGAATGTTGTATTCACAGTGCCCATTGAAATAACAAGGAAGATGAAGATACAAGTTTCAGTGCTTGGTTTGAAGCCTTAATTACTGATTTTGTCCTTTTGAAAATTGTAGCTTTTTCCTGTACTGGAATTTCATTACCAAGCTGGAGGTAGCCTATGAAGGAGGCAGAAGTAAGGAATGATAATAAAATGAAGTGGAGGTGTACAGCTTCACAAGACATCAATTGCAATCTCATAAGGTTTCATAGCTGCGTAATTTGATGAATCACATTGGAAAGATGAGTCATCTGAACAAACAGTAAAGTTCTGTGACTTAATGATGTGGTGTAGAAATAACAAGGACATATCAGATGACAAGGAAATTGTATAACATTTTAAAAAACCCAAAACTCAAGTAGTGTATAGTATATATGTGTTTTCTGACAAGCAACTAGTATCTTACTGAGATGTAATATTCTAGCTGAAAACCAAGCTATAGGTGTTTGTTATCAGACATGGAATCAGGAGATTAAGGGACCTCCTTGTTCTCTTGCATACTTAGATTTGTCAATCTGATTTGTGTGCAAGTGAAAAACAATTAGGAGCAGTTTAGTTACTGATTTTCATGTATGAAAAGTAGTGTCTATTCTCACTTCAAAAATTTTACACAGTATCTTTAGTAGAGTATTTCTTCTTGGAACTCTGAACATAGAGGCATTTTTAAATCGTTAGCATGGTTTGTACCAGTGCTACTGATGCAGAGAAACAGAGATGTTGTGGTACGTGGAGTAATCTTTGTATTTCAATAGTATCAGCATTTTTTCAGAGGAAGGAGGCCCGCAGATATTCCAGCAGGATTAGCCGGAGTACAGGGTTAAACTAGTGGATAAATGACCAGTTTAAATGAGAGTGTAAACATGTAAATATAAATTCAGCATTTCAGCTACTGTTTAGTGATTACATTTGATTGCACTTTTGTTTTTTAAAGTATTTCATAGTGAGAGAACCATGCTTTACTTGTGGAAATATTTCCTTCTAAAATTCATTGAACCGCACATTTAAAAAAGTTACTTCATATTGTTTACAGCTTTTGCTCTGAGAGATTCAGATTCTGAATCAGTCGCACTTAGTTTCTTAGCATTTTGAAATTGTGCCTTTAAAGAAGGATGTCTTATAGCATCTGTTAAACTAATGGTAGAAGTTTAAACGTGAGACAATCTATTGCTGTTTATCGTGGCAGTTCTGCAGTCTTTGTATTTTTATGGCAATATTGCAAACAGTGTTACTGTTTCTTGCTTGAGTGTACAAATCCAGTGGTCTGTTAGTCAAATTTTGTTTATCTGACAATGAGAGTTACCATGTTCATAATGTAATCAACAATCCAGATACATGAAATACTTTCCTGAAGTTTGAAAGTATACTGGAGATAGCAGTGTATGCTTCATTTGATTTAATTTTTATCATAATCAAATAAGGGGATGACATTTATTAAGTTCGGTTTGTTTAAAGTACAGTTAGTGTGGTACTTGAAGCATTCAATGAAGTGATCTACATTTTTATCATGTTTCTTTGTCTTCAAGTTTTTTGTTTTAGCAGCAATTCTCTCAGGGTCTGAATTTTAGGCAAATTTGGTGAATTTTGTACATAATAGAACTTCTTGCTGTCGGTATTGCCCTGTATTGTCTAACATAATATTAAAATACTAGCAAGGCTTAAGTGACAATAATAAGAAATTTCTTCTGTTTTCTTTAAGGTTTCAGGAGACAAACAACAAAATGAACAATCCAGCTATTAAGAGAATAACAAATGAAATTATCAAATCACCTGAGGATAAACGAGAATATCGTGGACTGGAATTGGCAAATGGCATTAAAGCTCTTCTCATTAGTGACCCCACCACAGATAAGTCTTCAGCAGCACTTGATGTGCACATAGGTATTCAATTCATGTTGCATTCATTATGTCATTAATAAAAATGCTTAAAATTTTGGTATCTTGATGCAAATAAAGTGACAGGAGTGGTATGCAGTTGGCAGCCTAGCCTTTTATTGTAATTTATAGTTTGTTTAATTCTTTGACACATCAAGTTGAAAATTATTAGCGCTAAATGCTCTTATTGTACTCTGTGTTTACTCAAGTGTAGTTCAGTCAGTCGAAAGACTGCTTTTAACCATTAAGTTTCATGTTATGAAAGATCTTTTGTAAGCAGAAAAGGGGCGGGTGCGAGTGCAATTATTTCAGACAGCTCCATCTGTCATGTCAGACTTTTTTTCGTGCTAAGTTGTTGATGTGGAGAGGTGAGAAAATGCTGTAGTGCTAGAGAAGTTGGAGAGGCACACCCTAACTTCAGTGATGCTTATGTGTGCAAACAGAAATATGGGAAATAGAAAAGGAAGGCAATTACTTTGACTCTTTGGAATAATGAAAGCCTTTTCTTTTTTCTGAGGTATTTTTCAAGCTTGCATACTTTTTCAGTTGCTTGGGAAGTATGATGCATGTGTGCGTAACCTAAACATCCTCTTGCCATGTCTGTAGTTGGGAGCTCTTGCTGCTCTTTGTGTTAGGGCAAAAGTAATAGAGGAACATGGAAAACTTCTGGCCTTTTTTGTTATGGGAATGGCTGTCCCAGATCGTTACCTAGTTCAGAGGATCCCAACCGTGGTTCTCTTTAGGTACTGTGACAGTGATACCCAGCTGCAGCATCCGGTTCCTGCACATGTGCTGGAGGAGATGTATCTGTTGCCTTCATCTCCATTCTCCCACTGCACATTGCTGCACACTCCAAAGAGGGACTGCCGCTCTCAAACTTCTGCCTGTTTTCCATTCTTGCAAGTCATTATTGTCTTTTAATCCATTTGCCTTCACACCTACTAGCTGGTCATCCACAGCTGCTTGTGTACAGACAATTACAGGTTATCACTTGTCCTATAAACCATAGGATGAATATCTCTTTAACTATGGTTGGCAATTGCTGCCTCTTAACACAGTGAAGTTACTAAAGTCAAGGTATAGATTTCAGAGCAGTGTGATTTGCCAGGTCTTTACAGATAATGAGTCATGGACTTCAGTTGAAAATAGTCTCTATAAGGAAGTGCAAGCTGATCTGGCGATGCAATTTGAGACACTAATTGGTTCAGTTACTAATGCTAATTTTTTAATTTTTTTTTTAATATTAAGTTGACTGTAGTTGCTCAAGTGTCTGCTTACAGCTATGGAATTTATACAATTACGTGATGCAACATACTATAATATAGAGCACTTTAAAAGACTTAATGTTTTAGTATTACTTTTTATGAATGGTTACACAAAATTTTTCCTCTTGCAGGATCCTTGTCTGATCCCCCCAACATTGCTGGGCTTAGTCATTTTTGTGAGCATATGTTGTTCCTGGGAACCAAGAAATATCCAAAAGAGAATGAGTATAGCCAATTTCTAAGTGAGCATGCTGGGAGCTCAAATGCTTTCACGAGTGGTGAACATACCAACTATTACTTTGATGTGTCACATGAACATCTAGAAGGCGCACTGGACAGGTAAACACATTTTTTTACTATTTAAATTTTTATTACAGAGGTTCTACTTGAATTTATTAGTGTAAAAGTTTTTTGATAGTTCTGTCATTATATTAAAGGGTAAAAAATACCTTTTGTTAAAACTGATAACAAGATATTTTGCAATTCAGAAGTCTTACTCAGATTTTTTTCAGCTGGGAGAGTTGTTCATTGAGACAGAATTTTGAAGTTTAAATGTTGTGTTTACACTGAATATTTTTGGAAATGCGGGGGCACAGAATATGATCGTGAATTTACACATTGTGCAATCAAATGCTGTGCTTCCCATGGGATTCTTATTGACAGCAAAACAAGGGAGAAGTCTAGAAATATATTGGGATGCTCTTAGTAGAGGGAACTTGCTGAAATCTCAGTGTTTCGTGGGAGGGAACAGAAATTGAAAGGTGTGTAGTCAGTGAGGTAGAGTGAGTGTTGTTTCGCTTCTCCCGGGATGCCTGACAAGACTTACTTGATAGATGAAATGAAGAGCCTCTTGCAGCTAAACCTCAAAACAGGAGAAATTTCACTGTGTGAGTTGTGATGCAGGGCCCTTGATTTTTCTTGTACCTTATATGATGAACGTGTTGTTGTGTGCATTTATACATAAAGTGAGAAGTAAGGATACTGAATCAGTGTCAAAACTGTTACAGAATTTGTAAGTTCTGTGTTAAAAATAATGTACTCAGTTGTTTTCAGGAGGTACCATCTTTATACTTTTCTGTTACAATTTGTGTACAGTACTCTTGAATTAAATTTTTTCTCTTTAGATTTGCCCAGTTTTTCCTGTGCCCTCTGTTTGATGAAAGCTGCAAAGATAGGGAAGTGAATGCTGTTGATTCTGAGCATGAGAAGAATCTGATGAATGATGCCTGGAGGTTGTTTCAATTGGAGAAGGCTACTGGAAACCCCAATCATCCCTTCAGTAAATTTGGAACAGGTTTGTCAGAATGTAATAATCAATCCCATGGAGTTCTGTGTAACATACATATTATTATTGTTTATATAAAATAGCTAAAGACAGACTGAAACAATTCTCTTATTTTCCTCTCCATACATGTTTATTATGGTGCTTTATCACATTTTTCACATCATAGACCAAACTGAGCTAGACAAAAGCACAGGAAAAAGAGTGATCCAAGACTTGGAGTACAATGATGATGCAACCTTTATGATTCTGATAATTACGGCAGTGAGTGCTGTTTTCCAGTTACTGGATTTGTCATAATTTGGTACTGTTAAGTCTTTGTACATAATAAAGTGAATGAATTGCATTTAAATTGTTGTTAGCCACATGCTTTTTTTTAACGAATATTTCATTTAGACTAGATGACAGTGACTAGATAAAATCAGAAAGATCAGCAAAATACTGTGAAAATTATTGAGTAGGAATATAGAAACAAAATCTGAACCATAGAGCACAACAGTAGGAGCCGGCTAGACAAAATGTTCTCAGACAAATCCCAATCTTGCGGTTGTACTTTTTTTGCTCAGGCTTAATTATTCACAGAATGCTTAGTAACAATTTGAAATAAATACCCCAAAACCTCAATCCGAAAAGCATTAAAATTAAGATACCATAGTTCTGGAAAAAAACCACAAATGTTCGATGCTTTGGTAGAAGTTTTAATGTTGGGTGTTTTTTTTAATAAGTGTTACTTTCAATGTGAATTTATTTTTGAAACTGTTAAAGTAACAGGACTGCACTGCTTAATCATTGAGCATAATGTGCTCAAAAATGTGTTTTGTGGATGGGTCAGTTTACTGTGTGAATAATTGACTCAAATATTGGGTGCAGTGGGAGGCTGGGAGGGCAGATAATGGGCTTTAAGGTTTCTTCCTCTGTCTCAAGAAAGATGAGTATACCTTTGCATCTGTTTCTGGAGGGCATAGTTATGGGTCTGGTACAGTATGTGGCAGTACCTGTGGCAATACCTGCCACAAGAGCAGGTATTGCTCTGTTGATCAGTAAAGAGAGGCTGTCTGTAAAAGTGAAACTATAACTCCGTTCTCCAGACAGGTACATTTAAAAATAAAGCCTTGGGAACTGTGCTTTAGTAGGCAGGTGTTCAAAGTACATTCTGTAATCTCTGCTACTGAAGACATTTAATTTTTAGGTAGCACTCAGAAAACATAAGTGGAAATTGCAGAAAGAGTTTTGTACTAACTCACACAAGTTAAATGTTTTCTTGGGGAGAATCCCCAAAATATGTTCAAATTCAACAGCAGTAGTCATTATTCACCTCTCCTTAGATTTGGCTCTGTTTCTGAAATTACAGCACATAGTTTTCCTGTAGGTATGACTTTGCAGAAGTAGAGCTCAGCTTTGGTGGTTTTTATTTACCCAAAGAGATGATGACTGTGATGCTTTTGGCATCCTTATTGTTTCCTTTTGACCAGCTGATATGTTAATCTAGCAGAGTACAGGAATTACTCCATTTGATGTTTCAGGTCACTTCTCATTGCTATGCCCCTTGTTTAGTCAGCAAACCTTTTACTGTTCTTGTCTGTCCATAGGAAAAAATGCACCTTAGTCTTCCAGTTTTCTTGTTAAGGGTGTGCATTTGTCCCCAGATGTCCTTCACTGATCTCCCTGAATTAATGCTTGTGATGGTGATTCTTCTCTATCATTACCCTCACCAGTGTCGAGTAATTTTCTGGGCACTTCTGCATTGTCCAGTGTCCATTTTCCTACGTCTGAAAGGTGTCTTTCAACTGTTGCTTTCTACTGTACTCCAGTACTGTAACAGCACAGTTACTGAACTGAAGCTTTAACTGTATTTTATTTTATTTTAACTTACGTATTGATTCTGTGGGAGTAAACAGAACACGGCATCTAGAACTTCACCATTTAATTTGTCTGCAGATGGTGAGGAATATAGACAAAATATTTAAAACATTGACAGTATTGATCCTGTTTACTTATTATGCATATTGGTTATTTTTTAAATTACTATCCATCCAAAGGAAAGCAGACAGATTAATTTATATATTTCTTTTTGATCTGTTGGTTCATAAACATAAAATATTGTTAATTGTTTTTATGCTACAGGGAACAAATTCACTCTGGAAACTAGACCAACCAAAGAAGGAATAGATGTAAGGCAAGAGCTGTTGAAGTTCCATTCTACTTATTATTCATCAAATTTAATGGCTATTTGTGTCTTAGGAAGAGGTGAGTTTTGAGATGATATTTTACATAGGTTTGCCTAAAGCTTAGTAACAGTGTGTTGAAAACTGTTTGCTTTTTCAAAATATGTTGGTGGGCTGGTATTTATATGGTGTTTTACAGTAATGCTTGGATGGTGAGTATCAATGGAAGAAAATGAATTTTTTGTCTAATCAAAAGCAAAATTGAGTGAGGGATTTTACATGTTAACTTTTTCAGTAAGAATCACCTTGGCAACAGTAAATCTGTGCTAAAGAAAACTGTCACAGGAAGATTAAATGAATGTGTATTTTGCTGATGTGCATAAAAATTAGTGGTTTTTAACGGAATAACATGCAGTTCGCAACATTTTAATATATAGTGATCCCTCTTGATTGCATTGTTCTGTTATTTTTCCCCTGCACAGTTCTGTTAGTGTAGCACAGGAGCATGCATGTGTTGGGCAGAAAAGATTCTACTTTCTCAGTCTAACTGGGATTGTTTTGATAACAAGGTAACTGCATTTAGAAATCTTTCAAGAATTAAGGTTGTATTTCGATATGTCCAAGAAACTGATGGTTTTTTTTCTTCCAATGCCCACCCTTGAAAGGCACTCACAAAAAATTTGACAGATTAATCTTTTTTATCATATTCTCACTTTGAGAAGTGCTCTAAAATGCATTTCTGGAGGCAGATAGCAAATTTTGAAGGCAGAATTTCGATGGAAATGGTATAGATCAGTTTAGGTGAATAAATGCACATTATCATATTCCTTCTGCAAAAGGTCTGCTCTCATTCTTGCAGAGTACTGCAGTCACAGACTGAGATTAGAATGGATATAAAATTAAAAGTGCTTGAATAGGTCACAGGTGTTTGTGTTTTGGGTGCTAAGGACAGATGGACCTGGCTCAGTGTACCTGAAGTACTGGACATGAGCTGAGGCTAAAGAAGATTCAAGTTTTGGCAAAGATGCTTTCACTCTAGAAAATTTGCAGCTGTAATGTAATGTAAAGAAAATGTAATGCAGCTGTAATGTGTAAAAAAAAAAAAAGAGTCCCTTAAACTTTTTGTGGAATGTTTATTTTTCTAAGTGTTTGATATCCAATGTACCTTTTTTCTTTTCTAGCTTAGATGCATCAGTAAAACATAAAGATACGTTTTTGGTCACAGGATTTATTTTAATCATGATTGAAGCCTTTCTTTAATAAGCATGGTGATTCTAGCATTTTACAGTTCAAAATTTAAATCCGAATATTTATTTCCTTTATGAAATAAATAATCATAACACCATTAAAACTACTTTCCTGTATAATTTATGTCTCTCCCAAACAATATTAAAAAAAAAAGTTTGTTGGAATCTTCATATAATTACTGTGTCTTTTCTAATGCTTCTTTATTCTAGAATCCTTGGATGAGCTGACTTGCTTAGTGGTAAAGTTATTTTCAGAAGTAGAGAATAAAAATGTCCCTATACCAGAGTTTCCCGAACATCCTTTCCAAGAAGAGCACCTCCGGGTATGTAAAGAGATACATCTTCCATCCAGGGTGTATATTTTAAATGATATTTTTAACGTTTCAGTAATACTTTGTGTACTTTACTACTCTTTTATCAATGTCCCTGTTAAGTTCCATATTTCTTTCTTAATTTTCCACCCACTTTTCCATGCTGAGTATAGTTTTATTAAAGGTTTCACATTTGGTTGCAGTTGTAAACAACTGTGAGATAATTTATTTTCTTTGTTTGTATCATGAATGGCTGCAGTGTTGCCCTGTGTTGTTGATAGCTGTACTTTTGAGATTTGGGAGGTGTGTTTGCAATGTGTCTGTGAAGGGAACATGACATATGCTTCTGAGATGAGCACAACAAATGAGTTTCCCTTTGTTTATGGGTCTCCTTGTTTTTCCCCTCAGCAACTTTACAAAGTGGTACCCATTAAGGACATTAGAAATCTTTATGTCACCTTTCCTATACCAGACCTTCAGAAGTACTATAAATCAAACCCTGGCCATTACCTTGGCCATCTGATTGGGCATGAAGGCCCAGGGAGTCTTTTGTCAGAGCTTAAAGCCAAAGGTAAGTCCTTCAAAGGTAAAGAATTGAAAAATATTTGATCACACAGTTTTTTTAAGTGTAGCTACGTTTCACTTAAAATGGACCTCTGTATGTAAATCCTTCAGCTATTTGAGTGATTTGAACTCTAGGTCATTTTGTGTTTTATTTTTGTTACTGTGGCAGGTAGAAATAAATAGGTAACAGCCACTCAGACTGCTGAGGCTATTGTTTTCTTGGACTCCCCTTTATGTACCTTGTTTAGAGAGTACATGAAATTCAGATCTTGTCTCTGTAGTTTTGAGACTACTCTCAGGTCCCTTAATGATGCCTGGAAGATTACAAGAGTGTACCTCTTGCTATTTTCCTTTATATCATTCTCTTCGAAAGAGAAGTAAAGTATCCAGTAATCAAATGATCTTGAGTTTGTCATATCACTCTGAGTACAAAATCAGATCGATCTGACTTGGGTTATGTTTGACTTGCACTGTTGCTGTAGGCATTAAGGAAGTGAAGGAAAACATGTAAATGACTCAAAATGGGTTTTAAAAAAATGATGTTGCTGAAGCATGCAAAAAGCTGCATAAATTGTTATAGATTTGTTTATATAATATAGTTTCTTTTTAATGACATAGGATGGGTAAATACTCTTGTTGGAGGCCAGAAGGAAGGTGCTAGAGGTTTCATGTTTTTCATCATTAATGTGGACTTGACGGAAGAAGGACTTTGTAAGTGAAGCACTGTGTCTGTATTCCTTGTTACTGCTGCTCTGATGGTTTTGTTTTTGTATCTGAAGAGACTAATTGTGATTGCAGCTTGAAAGCCAACTTACTTTAACTTGTTATTATCCTGTGGTTAGTTCCTCTAAGTATGCTGACACACTTCACCTAAGAAATCACTTATTTAAGGTTATATTAAGTTAGTTAATTAAACACTTTAAATAAATTTCTTTAAAAGAAAAGCTCTTAATACTTTTGTGTGCTACTCGCTCATACTATTTAGACCTGAGTTAAATGATACTGTAAATCAATAGCTTCATGTAAAGACATGTTCAGTGCAATTCTTGGAATTAGCTGGGGACATGAACATTTACCTCAAATTCATGTCTGAGAAAAGCAAGTTTAACTGTGTTGGTAGGGTGGCAGATATACTTAAAGATCTTGATGTTTCAAAGTGTAATTAAAAATAAAACCGTATTTGTGTTCATTAAATTTCTTCTCTGTGCAGAACTGAGGGAATTATTAAGTATTTTTTTCTTTCCAGTGCATGTTGAAGATATTATTTTGCACATGTTTCAGTATATTCAAAAACTCCGTACAGAAGGACCTCAAGAATGGGTTTTCCAAGAGTGCAAGGTAAGTAATTGGGGCTGTACCATGTGTACCATATGTGATGGTTGTATTTTTACAAATTTTTTTTTATTAGATTATTTGACTGTGTAACTAGTATTTAATAATCACATGGTAATTAAGTTTATTAATTTTTAAGATGCAACATGACACAACAAGAACCTTCATAATACATCGTCTTAACGTAGGTGTTAAATGCTCTTACAGAGCTGTGAGTTATGATAGCCTAATGGAGATGAAGGAAGAAGGATCTTGCTCTGGCCACAGGGGTTTTTGTATAACTTTCCTTAGACTTCACTGTAGAAGTGGGCAAAACATTTGCTGTGAGGAGTAACATTGAATTGGAAATTGAAATGGCAGTTATTGTACCCCTGCCTTCTTTCATGTGTCAGATTGTATAGTTGAGATTGTAAAGGCAGTAGGACATTTAATCTGCTATTTGTTCCCCTCATCTTTTTGAAAAGTCAGCTAAAGGCTTTTCATGAAGTACTTTGGCAGTACCTGTCAGTCTTTGCTGAACTGCTCATGCTTCTTACAAGGCTGGATAGTTCTGTGTGCACTGAGCAAAAATGTAAAGTATCCTGTTAGATAGCACTGCTCTTCTCAGTGTCAGCGTGAAACAAACCCAATTTTATTTTTATATATAGTCTCATTGGTCCAGTACACACGCTTGGGTAAAGATTTCTTGTTCCATCTCAGCTTTATATGATGAAAACTGTTGAGTCTCTTCTAAAGTAGAAATTCTGCAGCTAAGTTAGCTTTATTTCATACACTTGGACACTGCACACCTCTGAAAGTAGTCTCCAGTCTCGTTATCATTTGCAAAAAGCCAGGATGGATCTGTTTCACTGACAGAGAAAGGCAATACAAGATCTGAAAGAGGTAGTTCTGTCCTTCTGTCTTAATCCCTGTGTCTTTCCTTTGCTCCTCTTCTCTCAGCCCCAGCACTCCTGAAACTGTGGGCTGAGTCAGAGAGCTGGCAAACTAGTATGAAAAGAATCTTTTGAGTTTACTTTCAGCTGAATTGTTGAATTTAATCAGTCTCTCTGCATGGTTTCATGGAGGGATGGACTGTCTTTTCACTGGCTTTAAAGTCTTAGCTCTTTAATTCACCCTTGCCATTGTGTCCTAAGAATGATGTGCTCTATTTCTGTGTCTGAGACAGCAAAAAGAAACACATTTTTTCTGTCCCTAAATGTACCTATTGGCTGACTGAACAAAACAAAGAAAAAAGGAAGAGAGAGAGGCTTCAGTTCATTAACATATGCCAAACATTGCCCTGGAATACTGTGCACTGGTTGTATCAGAGTTGGTGTGTTTTCATATTATCAGGAAATTTAAATATATGAGAGATGGGGCAGATATCTTACTATGAAAAGGACTTACAAGACTTGTATAACACTTTACTTTATGAGACTACCCCAATTTGCTTGTGAGTTTGATGCAACTTGAATATTACTATAAACTTGTGTTAGGTATTGTCTAACTGCTTACGCATGGATACAGCAAAAGTACTTCCTTTTCTTTCATTATAAATAGGAATTAAGTAGCCAGTAATGATTCTTAAAAGAGGCTTTAGTTTATGCTCTTCAATCATTCCTACATTGTTTTCTAGGATCTAAATGCTGTGGCATTCAGATTTAAAGATAAAGAACGACCACGAGGTTACACATCAAAGCTTGGAGGAATGTTGCATGTAAGTGGAGGGGGATCATTTTTGTTTGGTTGTTTTTTTAATAATCATTTAGCAGTGTGTTTGGTTATCCACTTAATGAATACACTCATCTGCTTAGCCTCCTAAGCAAAAATTGTGCTTAGGAGGCCAATATGCTGCATAGGCCTTAGTTTTGGCAGTCATTAAGTCATATTCTGTTCACTATACGATTTTATACTTCTGTACTTGGTAGAATTGATTATACAGTAACTGGAGTTGCTATTTGATCTGTTTCAGTGTTTCTTAAGACGTAGGTACCTTGCCGTTGTGTTTTCCTGGTAGCTAAGTGTTCTCTAGGGAAATAATAGAGAAATAATATTTTGTCATAAACACTGTGTTGCTTAGTTCACAACGTTGAAATACTGCAGTAAGCAGAAATGTTTGTATTAAGGTTGCAAATTACAAATCCTTGACTTTACTGATGCGATTGCATACTGGTACTGAAAGAATCATCATGGAGCTTTTACTTGGTCTTAAATACTTGCAAAATTCCCTCATTTTGCACTAATGGAAGATTTAGGTGGGTTTATTCAGGTTTTTTTGGTCTAGTGAAATTATGCAACTTTTATACATTGCAGCCATTCTTCATTGCATAGCTAATGTCTGCATCTGTTCAGAGAAATTTCTGGTTTCTTTGCAGGAATTACTGTTACTGGTTGTAGACCTTTAGTCTGTAAAGTCTAAAATAATGATCTTTAATTTTAGAATTTTCTTTCTGTTTGCTAAAAAGCATTAGATTTAGCTGAAAACATGTAAATGGATATTTAAAGATTTCCTTCTTGGGATGCTGTCTCTTGCTTTTGCTCTGTCAAGTGCCTAAAATATTTTTCACAAATGGACTTCTGACTTCCAAAACAGTCTTTTCACTGGCTTCTATTTGTTGGATCATTTCCGATTACAATTGCTGTCTCCAAAAATCAGGCCAGGAAGTTGCCAGCAGTGTTCCAAAGAGCAGGGTATTGATTCAGGACTTTTTTTTTTACTGCCTTTTTTTTGCTGTGGTTTGCAGTATGAATGGTAATGTTCATTCTACTTTAGTAGTTAAATGAACATCAAATTCTGGATCTTTAGCATTCACATTTGAATTTTTTGTAACACAGGTTTGGTTCATTGTTCTTGATCTCCACCCCCTACAACCCTTTCTCTTTTCCAGAATCCTTTTTGTGAGTTACTCTCTGTTCTGGAAATCATTCCAGTGTAATTTTTTGTATGATGTATGTAATTCAGAAAGCCATTTTGTAATAATTCTGGTTGAAAAAAGTACACCTGTATGGCAAATTGCAAGTACTTGGTGCTCATGTCACCTGGTAATTTTCCCTTGGTAAACAGGTGTTTATCAAGAAACTTTTCATGTAAACCACATTAATTATGTTCAGATGAGTTTTAACTTTTTTTTCTTCTTAAATTGCCATGTACCTTAAGAGGTTTTAAGTTTCATCCTAAATAAAAAGTGTTAGAATTAAAAGTGTTAATTTTTTTATTATGCTTATAGATGTTGAAATATAATTTCCTTAAAATGATTGTAAATAATAATTAAAATAGTAGAGAATCCTAAAAAAACCTATAGTGGTTTATTGTTTCTTTGTTTGTTTTATTCTGCTTATTTATGTTTTGTTTTTCCCAAATGCACTCTAGTATTTGGTATTCTTTAGAAATATCCTGCAGGGGTCAGTATTTACCATGTTATTTCTACTGTAGTCAAAATACTGTTTAAAGGTGGGTGATTTTTTATATATAAAATATTCCAAGAGAGAAAATGGTAAATATACAGTGTATAAAATAATCTCTAATACATGAGAAATATGTGTGCATAGTTAGAATGCTATTCCCTGTTGTTTAGTTTGGAGAGAGATTTTAAAACATCTACCCACTCCTAATTTGAAATTACCAAGGTAATATAGATTTAGTGACCAGAAGTGTTTGCTTTTGTTTCCTCTACTGAACCATAGTTTTTCATGCGTAGTTTTGTTTAATTCATCTACTTATTCCTCGGTTTTGTTTTTTAGTATTATCCTATAGAAGAGGTATTGGCTGCTGAATATTTGCTTGAAGAATTCAGGCCTGATTTAATAGAGATGGTACTGGATAAATTGAGACCAGAAAACGTTCGGTAAGTTAAATTGTATTTTAACACGAATATTATAAGAACGCAGATGAACTAATGGGAACACAAAATCTTGGGTGTCTCCTGCAGCTCCAAAGTAAATGTGACCAAAAAACAGCTTCTTCTTCTGTTAATGTCTTTGCTTCCCTTTAAAAATCCTCTCTCTCAAGAGCATTGCAACTCTTCCTGTTCAGACAGAAATGTCATTTGAGTCCTTTCTGTCTTCTTCCCTTGAACTAAAGGAGTTTTTAGGAAGATTCTTACTTCAAAGAGCTCGACTTCTTTGAGAAAAAACCTAGTAAAATTACCCTGCCTCACTAAATTATTTGGACATTTTATATGGAATGGTTTAGTTAATGATGTGGATCTAAGTCTGGAAAACTGTTAAGGGCATGGCTTTTATCTGCTGTATGTATTTTATTTCCACTATGGAGGGCTGTGAAACTTCATGCAGATTAGCACACCCTCTGAAACATAGCAGTTTATGTGGGTAGAAATTGCCATGCCTTTAGCCACTAAAATCTCTTTCTGAATATGTTACATGTTGAAATTTTCAGACAGTGTTGGATATAGAAGGACAACGAGGCATGGTTTTGTGTATTTCCAGTGTTTATGTATTTCAGCCTTCTGAAATTACTGGGAATTAAAAGTTTGGGCACAAATCTTCATTGTGTTTCTTTGTATAAGAAAGTCTTAGATAGATGTTAATCTGCTTGCAAAGGTTGATATATTTCAAATAATTATTGGATAAAATCAGATAAACTTCGATTATGAATTGTATTTGCAAATGTCATGGGGTTCTGGTGTTTCTGGGGATATGTAAGTAATGATAGAATAAATGGAGTTGCATGTATCAGCAACAGCAGTTGCCATAGTAATTAATGCCCTTTGAAGAAGGGCCTATATCTCTGTGTGTGGGTGTGCATCTGTGTGTGATGTGTGGGATACTTAGACTGAAGCTTGACTGTGTCAAGAGATCATATTCTAAACAAACAATAATGAAAATTCCAGGTTCTCTTTCCTAAAGTATTTAATACTTCTCTATTTTGAAGGTATTTTCATGTTGCTCTACCACCCAAGTTCTTTAAAATTTGATGCCTCTAGCATATAAAGACTGGTTTTAGTAATTAAAATAGAGAATGTGTAGTTACCTGTTCTCTGTAGAAAGCTTAACCAAATTCCTTGTGAATTCCATGTAAACTTTTAACTGGTTTTAGAATTGCTTACAAGCAATACGTAAACCTGAGCTAATGCTGATTTAGTAAAGAAGCTACAGGTGTTAATGAGATCTGATGTTTTGTAGGGTTACATCAGTCTTCTCCAATTTGACAAAGTGACTTGCTGGAGATGGACATTTTCACCACACTTGGTAATTGTAGATTAATTTACAATAAAAACTAGAATTTTTTTCAAGATGGAGCGCATCTAGAACGGATATGAACTGAAGATGAACTTTAGTATATTAAGCAGCTAATTATAGTTTGATCCTCCAGATAGTGGAGATAGGTGTTTCAGAATTAAATTTAGAATTCAAATTCAGCCTGTTTTGGATGGTGTCTCTTCAAAAAGCAAAGTCTAGTACTTTGAGGCTGGAGAGGCACAGTGGTGGAGGTGTCTTGCAAATGAACTTGGACAGAATAGGTTTGCTTTTCTGTACAGGGAAGTCTGAAAGTTTTCATAATGGAAGAGCGATGGTGGGATGGTGACTGAATCAAGAAAGCTTGTGATCAGAGAGGGATGGTCATTAGTAATTTCTGTGGGTGTCTGTAATGATGGCCTTCAAATGTCACGTGTCTCACCTTGCTTTCTTCTAGCTGGTGCTTTTTGGATGGTGTATATTTATGTTTAATCTTCCTTCAGGACTAATTATGTTGTCTCTTCACTTTACCTGACTTAAGAAATAGATGTCATTTAACAGATGAAGAAATGTGTAATTGAAAAATTTTGGATAAAAAAGGTGCTAAATATTTGGAGGAAAAAAAGGACTTTCAGAACTGGAATATACCTGTTTTTATGGCCTCTTCAGTTAAAGAAATTTTATATTGTCTTTGTTGCAGAGATTTAGTAAGGCTTAAAGATAATAAATACAAGTGGGTTACTTCTCTGAAGCTTAAGTGCCCACAGCTATGCTGACAGCTGTCCCACTAAGACTTGAATATAAATACATACAAACTAGAAAGCGTCCAAAGACTGATTAAATGCAGTTCTAGCTGCCAAACTCAGCAAAGCAGTGCTATTCCACCGTGGATGGAATGAGGCCTGCAGGAGGTCTGTAATGGTGTAGCAGCAGGCATACTTTGAGTTTGATTGCTATATGGTCGGACTCAATGATAAACGTATTGCTTATTATGTGTAGATTAAGACCATGTTGGTGTGTGTAATTGCCACAACAAGTATACATTCACATCTTAGTTCTCTCCATGTTCAGACTATTTGTATTCTCAAGAAGTATAATTTACAAAAGGAAACCCAAAACATCAACCCAAATTTAGGATTCCCAAGTGTCATGTTCCTTTTTCCTGCTGCCCTAGATGATACATTTTTTTCAGTGTGGACTCAAAAGTTATGGTTATGCTTCTGTGTAGCTTCTGGGATAATACTGGAAGCTGATTTTTCTTGGATTTAAAAGTATAAGTCAGTTTTAGTGGGAATTAAGTTTTTTATTTGTGGCATCAGATGTTTATAGATCTGAGCTAACCAGACTTTCCTACTTTCATTTGACTGAAAGAAAATACTAATTTGTACTATATTACTATAGTGCTATATTCCTTTTAGATATATTTTAAATACTTGTGTGAAATCAAAAGTAAAATAAAATTAACTGCAATTTAAAAAATACTTTAACTAAGATCCTCCAAAGTATAGTATAATATAACAGGGAATATAATTTTATAGTATCTTTTATTTTAAATTGCTGGCAAGATGAATTATCTTGGGAAGGGAAAACTTAAGTATTACTGAAAGTGATTTCATGATACATTACAAAGATTCAAGAAAGCCACTGTGGCTTTGTATTTTTAGTGGGCTCCTTTGAAAGAATGAGTTGAGATGACAGATGTTAATGAAAGGGTCCCTTTGTGTTATACTTTCTTTTTAATTACACCTGTATCTATATGAATGTAGTGAGTTACCAGTCCAGTAGCCTGCTCCCTTCTTTTGTCTTTTTGTGAGGACTTTTATATACTAGTAAAAAAACCTGTGCACATCTGCTTTGAGTATCTATGTGTTTGGTTTTCCACTGTTTACTGATATGTATGCTCATGTTTACCTTTCTGTTCTCTCTTTTTGTGAAAGAATTATTATGTGCCACATCCTAACTCTGCCTGTTGTTTGGCATTGTTTTCCTGTTTTTATTGATTTTTTTTTTTCTTTTTATGCCTTGAGTACATTCTGTCTAGACGTGGTTTAGTTGGCGTTGATTTGAATTTTTGCTTTGTATTGTGGTTTTATTTATAATTTTCGTCCACCTATACTAAGTACATCCTGGCATATCTATATTATAGTAACTGCCTTCAATGTCTTTTTAAAAAGTGTAGTTTTTCAACTATTATTTTCTTAACAAACTTTGAGTTCAAAAAGTATGAAACAAACTCCATAGTCACAGATGGCAGTAAGTATGCATATGTGCTTCCATTTGACTGAACCATAACAGGAAGTGCTCATATTCTCCTCCCACCCCGCACACTACTTGTTGCATTTAGGGCCTTAATTTCCCTAAGAGAGAAACATTTTAAAATATAAGTATCATTTTTACTTGTTCAAACTGCATTAGGTTTTACCAGCCATCTGTGAAGATAAGGGAATAGACTTGGCATGTGTTGCAATCTTAGCTGAAAAAATGTAATTTTCCTGTCATTTCCAAGACATTTTTTCCCTTCAACATCTGCAGAATAAATGCTCTTATTAAAATTTAAGAAGATAGTGACTCACCAGATTAAGTAGCTAAAGAACATTTTCCCCTGGATAGTAAGTGGGCTTTTTTCCTCTCCTGATAGCAGAAGTGCAGCACTAGTACTATTCTAGAGGGAAGAAAAATAAAATGAATGCCAGAAATATTGATAGAGAAATTTCTAACTGCTGGAATTTCACAGACTCTGAGCAAAGTCATCTCAGTGCAGTTGGTGATGCTCATCCCCGAGGGTAAACATGCTAGAAATGTATGTATTTATTTTTAATTGCATTTGATCTGGGCAACAGTTTAGAAAATCACAATTTGTTCACTTATTTCCCCCGACAAATTCTTTGTAGCAACTTAGTTTTACTGAACTCTAAAAAATAACTTGTACTTCTGCAGAATGATCAGAATGCTGCACTCCAGCAGCATCTCTCTCTGCGTGTAGCTTCCCCTTCCTCTGTTTTCTGAGATTTGTGAGTGGCTTTGAGTAGCATGTGTTGCCTCACTTCGGTTTTACTGATGGCTGTGAGGGAACTTATGAACAAATGTAGGCTTCTGCTATTTTTGTCTGTCATGTTATGTTATGCATTTGAATGAGGCAAAAGTAATTTTTTCCATTGTTTGACAATATCATAATTTGGAAGACAAAGTTTAAATTAGGTCCTAAAAAATCAATTCATCCTTTATAAAAATAAATTAGCCTTGGCACATTTGTTACTAATGTCACAAATACTAAGTTTTCTAACTCTATTACTTTTTCACCCATAGAACCTTGAGTTTTGTTATGTAAATCTGGAGTGTAATAGTTGATAATCTCTTGTGGAAGTACATTCATTTTAAAGCCCACATTCTCTTCCCAAGTAACACCCTTCTGTGGAGCTCTCACTTCTAATTTCATTTTAGATTTCAGGAGAGTGAAAAAAAGGATAGTATTTAGTAAATATGTATTGCACTATAGAAGCTTGTTTTTGAAACTGGGGACGATAGCAGTTTGCATGTACAAGAATGTATATACAGAAGTAAATTGCATTTATAGTTTGTTGTGTTCCCTATCCATGAATGGCTCAAGCCTAATTGCACTGGCTGAGTCTAAATATACTTTCAGCAGGTCTTACTGAAGATTGCCTGCCTTGTTTTCCTAGTGCTTTTCAACACTGTCTTAAAACATAGAGATGTTCGTAGTGCTATACAGCACAAGAGAGAAATGAAAAGCAAAAGTAACGTTACATGATTGGTGACTTTAAAGATGGATTACAATATATTGGTACCTACATGGCATAGTATTTCTACCTGCTGTGCTTCTCTTCCCCTCTTCTTTTCATGTCGTGGTCTTCATTCCTGTTGGTGCTAGTGTCTTGTCTTAAGCTGTAATTCTTGGGCAGACAAAATGCCTTTTGATTTGTTTCTATTGTTGTGGGTATGTTTCTGACAGCTCAAAATGTCAGTAATCATTCCGGTAGTGATTTGGGATAAACAGAAGGCAGGAAGATCTCTTGAAGCAGAACTGCTGGAAGAACTACAATGTTGATTTCCACAATCTTGTTTTCTATCCATTGAGCAGACAGAATTATTTTTAGCTCTTGAATTTTAGTATGTTCCTACAGGAAATGTTTGAGCGCTTGGGTTGTCACTACTGCTTGAGCATCAGTAAGTATACTGGAGAAGGGTAGGAGGAGGAAATGTTGAATAACAGACATCTGTATATTCTAGCATAAAACATCTTTGTCTTGCTGCTCTAACCATATGATTATTGAAATTTTATCAGGATAATTTTTTCACTCAAGACTCTAACTTCTTTTTCTTACTTTTATTCTTAAGGACTTGGTAGGTTGCTCTGAAATTCTTAGAGACTTTATGAGTTTTGTAGTCCCTTAGCAACTTTGTACCTGTGTTGTGGTTTAACCCCAGCCAGCAGCCAAGCCCCACACAGCCACTCACTCACTCACCTACCAGTGGGGTGAGGGAGAGAATCAGAAGGGTAAAAGCTGGAAAGCTCATGGGCTGAGATAAAAACAGTTTAATAGAGAAAGCAAAAGCTGTGCACTGAGCAAAGCAAGGAATTAATTCACTGCTTCCCAAGGGCAGGCAGGTGTTCAGCCATGTCCAGGAGAGCAGGTAATTGTGCTACCTTTTTTGATAATTTGAGATTTCTTAGAAGCATCTATTTACTCTTGAAGCTGGCCACTTAATTCTGTTAAATACTCCTCTGTGTTGTAGATTGTTCAATTGAATTAAAGGAGTTTTCTTGATACCTATCATGTAGACTACAAAAAAGTTACTGATAAGTTTGTAATTTTCTTTATTCTGGATTTCTTCTTTTTTAGGTGTGCTCTTCAGGCAGCACCTGGATGATGCTTAGTCACATGGTTTAGTTTTAGGTAGTCCTGCAAGAAGCAGGGAGTTGAATTTGGTCCTTATCGGTCCCTCTCAGCTTGAGGTTGTCTATGATACTATGACACTAGGACTGGAATAAAATTTCTGTAATCATTATTTTCACATATTTGGGCGTTGATATAGGTGGTATGTAACATGCAATCACTTAATGAATTTTGTAGAAGACTGGAAGAACTACTTTCTGTTTTCTGGAACAACAGAGTCTAAAAATAGAAATTGCATGCAGCACTACTCGTGTGTAACTGTAGGTTGTAACGCTTCAGAAAAACCTTTACATTAAATGACTGTGATAACCTGATTTCATGATTAACCTTAGCATATAGTTCAGTATACTTACACTTGCTGTTGTACCCTGTAATTGTTTAGGGACTGTTAGCAGAAATAGATGTTTTCTGTTGACACAGCAATAACAATCATTGGAATAATTTCTCTTTCTCAGACACATTCATGCCAAAATGCTTTGTCTCTTTGTTTTCAGAGTTGCAATAGTTTCCAAGTCTTTTGAAGGAAAAACTGATCGAACAGAAGACTGGTATGGAACACAGTACAAGCAAGAAGCAATTTCTGATGAAGTTATTAAGGCATGTTAAAATTTGTAACATTGTAATATCTGCAAATGAAAGTCAGTGGTAAATTGTCTAATTTTCATTTAAATCTGCTATTCTTCATAGCATGAAAATCATACAGTGTTTAATGTTAAAGGAAGTAAGAATCTTATATTAGCCTTTAGATTTCAAATACTTATTGCATAGGATGGATGTATTTTAATGGTTATAAACCATATTAAGTACAGGGAATGTTACACTTTTTTTCTGTAGAAGATGCCTAATATGCAGTGGCTACTTAAAAATGTAAGCATTAACTTTTAGAAACTTTAAAACTCTCTATTATATATGTTAATGAACTGATCAGTACTTTAAAAATGCATTTTTAAAAACTGTTATATGTAACTGTGTTTCTGAAATTGATTTTTGCAACATAGAAAGCAAGTATATTTTGCCAGTTAAATGAGATTGTAAAAATCAAAACTCAAAAAAAGGGGGTGGGCAAATCCTTACTGAAACTTGTTTAAGAAGGGATGGCTGTAAAATGTACCTTAGGGCTGAATTGGACCTTCTGAGTGTGTCCTGAACAGACACTGCATAGGAACACTTCCTTTCGCTTGACCATACCTATGTTCTTGATTAGAATTCTTGTTTAAGTGTTTAGTTTATATCTTCATTTACAGTTCAGGGTAGCAGAAAATATAAGATATAAACCCACCTTCCTCTCTACTGTAAACTTTTCAAAATTATTTTTTATCTGTCATCCACCTTCTCAGAGCAATTCATCCTGCTGATAGCCCACTCCAACTTGTTTTCCCAGCTATTTCTCTCTTTCCCTGTTATCTCAATGGTGTTTACACATAAGGTAGTGGAATGAATTTTAAAATCTTTTGTTTCAGCATAAAATAAGCATATATCCTTTAATTAAGCAGAAATTGGCATAGCCTCATTGTTTCTCCTATTGATCTAGAAATGGCAAAATGCTGACCTGAATGGGAAATTCAAGCTTCCAATGAAGAACGAGTTCATTCCTACAAACTTCGAGATTTTGCCATTGGAAAAAGATGCAACACAGTACCCTGCTCTTGTCAAGGTAAACTGCCTGTATTTGTCCTGTTTGCTGCCTGATCTTCTGTGAAATTAGAATTTAATTACTCAGTTTTTTAAAATACGGATAAGCTCCTATTCCAAAGTGTAGTAAACAAAGAAGTACAAAACTTCAGTATATTTCTAGAAAGACAGGAGAAAGTTCATTCTTTCTGAACTTCGGATTATGATGATTTGTGTTCCTATGAAAACGAACCTGGAAACAGCTTGAACTCTCTCTGCTCTTTTGAAAGTGTGCTAACAGATAATAATAGCAATACAGCTGTTTATTCAGCAGAAGGGTGACTGCCACTGTTACATTTTTTTGACCAGTGTTGAGTAAGTCGAGGGTGTAGACAAGGCTATTGCATTGTAACTGTGTATGGAAAATGCCTGTGATTGCATGGAAAAGGGGAGAGATGTGTCATTTAGTGATCTCAAGGTATATTGAATATATATTCAATATATTGGATATATCTATATCCAATATATATATTGAATATAGCAATTCAAGTAATATTAATTTAAGGGGGTAATTCTAAGTGGAGATTTGAAGTGGTGAAGAGACTTTTTAAAAAATAATGTCATATATTGCAGTTAAAAGTTAGGTTACGTAACAAAATCTCTTTTCTTGGCACAGGACACTGCTATGAGCAAACTATGGTTCAAACAAGATGACAAATTTTTTTTGCCAAAAGCGTGTCTCAACTTTGAATTTTTCAGGTATGCAATGTTAAGTATATCACGTAAAATAGTATCCAAAAGTTTCTTGTTTATTGGGAATCTGCATTTCTGCAGCCAAAACTTCGTTGTATGTATTGACACTTTAGAATGTTTGTCCTTACTTTGAGTATGCAATAAGGCTTAGCAGGAAGGCTCATCTAAAATATGCAGTAATTGAGTAGCAAGAAATTTGATGTGCTCCTTCTATGTTATCAGTAAAAGCTTACCTAAAAATGCTCTTAAACCAAATTTTCTTTTATGTTTTATTTGCTATACCTGAAATATACCTGCTGGTAGAACCTGCTACATATTGCAGTATCCCTCTTTAAAAATAAGAGTGTGTTTTTAAAATAATTACTTAATTGCAGCTATTTTAAGATGTGTTTTCTTTATGAAATGCTATTCTGATAATGATTTTAGGTTCAAATTCTGTTTTCATTTGCGTAGTACAAACCAGTTTAAAAAGTGCTTATAATTTTGGGATTTTACTTAACTGACACCCACAACTGATTGTATTATTTTTTAGAAGAGCATTCCCTGTATTATCAATGAATGTTTGATTTTTGCCTCAAGATGTATGATAAAATGATGTAATGTTAATTCTGGTCTTGCATGATTTTCGTCATAGGAAGATAATCTTTCTTTTTTAAGTAAGCATGACAATGATGGACTTTTTCAGTGTTCCTTTCAATGAATTTCTAACTTCTGAATTAAAAATATACTGCTATTTTTAGAGTGCAGCGGTTTCTGTGTTGAACTACTGAAAGCTAAAAAGAATTCAGGGACTCTTCCTTTTGCCTAATTAAGTGTTTTGGTGATATTGTTGGAAAGGCTGTTGTGGGGACTCCTATAGATGCACTGTTGAATTCCTGTTTTGAGAGACCACTTGAAATTTTTCTTGCAGAATGTTAGACATGTTTTTTTCAGAGTGTATCATGTCTTGCTACTGGTTTTGGTTGTAGCTGGGGAAAATAGGTTGCCTGGGCATTTTCCCTTCCTGCTTCTTGAAACTACAGGGCAAATGTTACAACTGTTTCAACTTGGATGTGTCAGGAAATGGAGATCCAAGTGGTAACTCTCCATCTCTTACTCAAAAAGCAACAATTGCAGTGCTTTGCCTTCTTTGTCTGTTTTTGGTGGCTTTCCCTTGGAGCTATGTTTAGCCGAAATCCAAAATAGGATTTTACTGATGGACACTGAGTTTATAGTTGTGGTGGTTTTTTAAGTCAATTCAGGTGAACTGCAAGTGGTCCAATCTCTGATATTTTGTGAATGAATAAAAGATAATAATTGGGTTTATGTAGAGCACACAAAGGCGCAAGTGTACGCATACACACACACACAATGTCATAGAATTGTTTGGGTTGGAAGGAACCTTTAAAGGTCTAATCCAACCCTCCTGCAGCAAGGAGGGAAATCTTCAGCTAGATCTGTGGAGATGGTATTTCCCAGTTAGATTTGTACTTGCAGTGAGCCCTTATAAAAAGCCAGAAGTACTTGAGCTTTGCTGACCATGGTAATGGAATGATTTGCCTCTTTCCTCCTAGGAACAGTTCCAGGTGGAGAGCTGGCTTTTTTCTTAGGGTTGGGAGCAAGGGTTCTTTCCTTTTCCTTAAAAATGAGATGGTAATTATATATGAGCAGGAGTGAGGAGATTTTGATGATATTGGGTGCTTCACCTCCAAAAGATGCTGTAAGTGGGTTTGTCTAGTTTTGATACTTCAAAAAGAGGCTTGGTGAATCTGTCTCTATTTGGTCATGCTGATGGTCATTGAAGGAAATGTTGAAATTTGTGTATTGAGACACTTGAGAGTGTGTATTCATGAGACTTGATGGAATCACTCATATCTCCTGGGACCAAGTGAAGTGGTGAATAAAGCCATCTTAATGACAAGGGTTTTCATAAAAGTCTTAGCCTCAGTTCTAGGTCAGAATATGAAGGCTGTGCTGCTTTGTAGTGGAATACAAGAGTCTGTTCACACTATAGACTACTTCGGTATGATAAGAAAAACTAGGAGGATTTCTGCAGCTGTGATCCACATGAAGCATAGAAAGAATTCCTGGGCCAGATGTTACAGCAGCAATTGCTGTGTAGATAAGTTAAGAGGAAGTTGATGAGGTTGGTTTCTCCCTTCAATATACAAATCCCACAGGAACAATGAGTATATGAACCTGTTGAAATCACCTTTTTCTAAAACTGAAAATCCTTGCAGGGTTCCTTGTGGTAAGAAACATCACAGTAAAAACATCTGACTGATTGCCCAGCTTAAAAGAGGATGATAAGCTTTTGGATTTGTATGAATTGCAACTTAAGAAGCGTCCTTTTTTAAAAGGAAGTAAAACAACCATGTAATGTGCTGGTGTTTTGAAAATTCTTTCAAGGTAGTTAGCAACTCAGCACTTCAATGTTGATTCCAGCTATGTCACAGCTGTTTGAAAGGGGAAGAGACTAGACTTCACAATTTTTTTTAAAATGCACCATTAGTGATTGAGTTGTTCTACTTCTCTGAGTCCAGTAAAAAAGGGTAAACTAGAAATAAGCATTTGTTTACAAAACTGTCAATAATAGGAAGCAATTCCCAGAACAGTGTTGTAATGATTGTTTTCTGTTAATTTTCACTTGAAGAAATTATCTAGTAGTTGTGGTTTTTTTCAAAACTCCCCGTTGGCCTTTGTCAGCTAAGTGAGAATACAGAATTTATAACTGATACAGACATGATAATCACTCAAACTGGTTAAGTCTGTTTTCTAGTATCAAGGTGGAAAATAATACGAGTTTGGAGGAAGGTTTATAGGATTGACCTACATCTTGCTTTGAATTTGCTCTTAAAAAATTCAAGAGCAGTTGGAGTTATATTATTGGGTGTATTGAAATTGCTTAGTTTTGGGAAATTCTCGTTGTAGAGAGAAATGAGAATACCAGTGCTTTTGTCTTTTTCACTGACCTGTTTGTTTAATCTGGGCTAAGATTTCAGACTATAGCAGATTCTGCTTCTGAAATATGTATTTTTTTATTAGTTAGTTAGTTAGTTAAAATCTTTTCCTGTGCCTCCTTTTCTTAATCTAAAAGGAAGGAGAAGTTTAAAGCTATGAGGAAACTTCTTAAAAATATCTTTGCAATGTGTTTTAAAGTTATCAGCTTGTGTGTTGTGGTCATGTGATCCTTGCTTTACTGCATTAATGTGAAATACACAGTGACATACCCTGCTGTAGAGGTGTAAACGTATGTAATAGCATGTCTCTGGATATCTGACTGCTTCAGGGGAAAAAATGTCCAATAGCACAGGTTTGAATTGTAACGTGAATTGCTGCCGTATCCTGACAGCAAATGCTTCAGATACTGCGGATTATTTCTGTGAAATTGGTAATGAGTTTACATGCACTTCAGAGACTTTAGAAATACGTATAGTACAAAAAACTCATCTTGACTTCTCAAATCTTTAAAACACACAAGTATTTAGCAATTAGCACATCTGAAACATGGCTTGAGCCTTTGAGTTGCATTTCTCTTTTTGAGAAATTTGTGACAGTATTGTGTGTGATCATGTGCATCTAATGCCTGGAGTAGGTTTTGGAGAGTTGTTGCCATTAAAAAGATAACACAAAAAATTATGGTAGTAAGAAAAGGGATATGCCAGACTTTTCTCCTGAGCTGAATGTGGCAGGTACTGCTTATTTTAATACCACAAATTGTTGATCTCCTAGTTTTTGTAATAGAAATTACTTTGTTTTCTGATAGTTTATGAGTATTAATTAATTTAATGTTCAGTATGTGGGCTTTCATTTCAGTCAGTTAAATTATGTTAGTACATTTAGTTTCTTTTACTCCTGGTGAATTCTGATTGTGCAGTCAAGTAAATAAAATGTGTCTTGATTTATGAGCATGAATAGAAGATCTCTGGGATCTTGAGTATATTTAGTCATCAAACCATAAGCAAGCTAAGTAACTCTTTTTAGGTATGCTCAAATTTGACTTCGAAATAGGAATCTATAATGGGATCCATCAGCAAAAAATCGCAGAAAATACTATTTCCTTCAGATCAAACTTAAAAGGCCAAAAGAAACAGAGAAATCATTTTAAACTGCATATTTTACTTTCAACATTTTCTTCCAGCCCATTTGCTTACGTGGATCCCTTGCATTGTAACATGGCCTATTTGTACCTTGAACTACTCAAAGACTCCCTCAACGAGTATGCATATGCAGCAGAACTAGCTGGCTTGAACTATGATCTCCAAAATACCATCTATGGGATGTATGTAAGTACCCAAATCAAGGAAAAGCTTAGAGCCTTAAAACTACTTCCACTCATCAACATTTTTATATTGATTTGATGGAAGGACTTTTAAATAAAAAATAAAGGCTGTTAGTCCTTTTGATCTTGGTTATTAACCATCCTTTCTTTGATTTGAATTTTAAGTTGAATTTTGTTAAAAGTCTTCAACAGTCTTTCAGTTCAGAGTAAGCAAATTTTCTTCTTTATTTTTATATCATTCATAAATTAATAAATTGTAAGATTTCTTCCTCCATTAAAAAAACAAACAACCCTAATCCAAGCTTACATATTTATTGGTCAGATATCTACTAAAATCTTTCTGACTGATGGGGTAAAAGACCCCCTTTTCATGCTATTAAACACTCTACTTCAGCTTTCCTGTTCAAGAACTACTGATCATGAGGCTGCATATACATACTCTTCAGTCATATTTCTTCATCCATTACCTTGTCACTGCCTGAGGTATCAAAGCATTTCTTTTGTTTTTCTTTTTGTTAGTCGCTACATTTATGCTGATCCTCTCCATTGCAACATGACATACCTGTTTATCAGGTTATTGAAGGATGATTTAAAAGAGTATACATATGCAGCACGCCTCTCAGGTTTGGTCTATGGCATTGCATCAGGAATGAATGCAATACTTGTAAGTAAGAAAAAAACACAGGAGGAAATGAAACAGCTTGGGAGTTGTTGAGCTTGGAGAAAACATTTGACTTCTGCATTTCTAAATGAGATGGTTCATGTTTTGTTTCCTTGCATATATCTCATGAATTAAAGGCAATGCAAGACTGTATTTTAATCAGTACTGAGTGACCTGTTAAAGATTGCAGTGTCTTGTGAACATGTGTGTAGTGCAATTGTTGCATTCTGGTTCACATTTTTACATGCTTGCATGAGAATTTGGAAAGTACGACTGCTGGTTTCTGTATAAAAAGATTAACTTTTCTGTTGAATGAATCCTCAACTTTACGGACTTTGTTATAATTCTCTAATTCTCCTGTAGTGAGCTGTGGAAATGGGTTGTGCATGCGTTCATTAGAATGCAATGCTGGATATTTATGGCTTTTTCTTACGTTTTTATCACCTTTTATAATCTGTTTTAGATGGCCGACAATACTTGCTAACTACTGGTATGATAAATGTTTGTTTCTTGCTCAGCTTCTCCGATGAGATTTATGATAGGAGATTTTTGTAGTCTCTCTTGAAGTTTTGTTAAAAGCTTTTATTAGCTGTCATTATATTCCAGAAAGTTTTGAAATTTCCTGTAGAAGTGTTATTTTCCAAAGCATTTTAGTAAAAGAATGTACTTTATTGTCTTTACGTTTTCTGTATGAGAGAGTGCTGCAATTTCTCTTTTTGAGCCAACACAAATCTAATTTCTTGGTCGCATTCACTTGACTTATTGCAAACATGGTTATCTGTTCTCAGTTTCAAAGCTTGCTGGTGTTTTTATGATCAGGGTTAATTCCTTTAAAAAAATGTGTGTACCTTTCTTCATTTTTAGCCACAGTTCTTTTAAATATTATTTGAGAACTTGTAATATTCTGTATTGTTTTGTGAGAAGTTTTATAATCAGTAAGCGTAACTATTATATTGATGCTTTGAGCAAGGGCAGATACTACTCTGAAAAGTCACCCATGGTGATTGTTGAACGCTTTGTGTTCCTATGCTAGTTTAGGATACCAGCCTTTGTCATAAATCCATTTATGATAACATTTTCTTCAAATTCATGGTTCAACTATGTTTCAGCAACTACAGAACAAAAGAATTCTTTCTATTTCATCTGTATGTTGGTTTGTGTTCTAAAGTTTAGTTTTACATTAAGTATTAAACTGCACAAATCCAATCAGTGTCCTGGTTGGAGACAGCAAATTTTGAAGGTTTTCCCAGAAAAAAAAGACCTTTTAATTCCGTTTTTGCAAGAGAATTTTTCTGTAACCTGATGAAATCATAGTAATTTTGAAGTTTTATGTTATTTTTTAAATTATTAAGTTAATTTCATTTGTACTTCCAAAAATACGTATGATCAGATCAATATATCATTACAACTGTAGAATAACTACCTTGATGTTTCAGCTTAGCACCATCCTGGTTATAAAGTGTGGTGCTGTTTATAGCACCCCTTTTTTGTAGTACTGTTTACTTCCACTTAAATATTCTTTGATCGACGACATAGGTATGAACCAAGGGCAAAAGAAAATTGGAGAGAGTATTTTAGAAGGTTTGAATCTAGACTTCATTACTAAAGTGAGAAACTTAGGTTAAAACCATTTTAGTACTCCAAGACTCAACATTCTAATCATTAAAAATCTGTATTCTGAGTACAATTTACTTACAACAACAGGAAATTACATTAATTCTGTGCATTTATAACTCCTGTGCAAATATGCAATGTGATATTTGTCAGTTAGTTACTTTTGATGGATAAAGGGATGATTAAATGTTCGATAACAGTGAATTTAGCGTAAGTATTGAAAAGTGTATTGCTCATTGAATTATACAAGACTTGGTATTTGGTTTATTTTATCTCCCACATTTAAAGCAACTTATGCACTTTTTCCGTAGCTCTCTGTAAAAGGTTATAATGACAAGCAACATATCTTGCTCAAGAAGATCATTGAGAAAATGGCAACTTTTGAGATCGATGAAAAGCGATTTGAAATTATCAAGGAAGCGGTAAGCTGCATGAGAAATCCACATTTTAGAATAATTGAAATGGAATGCATTGACTTGATACTTGATAGGAAATCTGAGGGCTGACTTATCTATGGAAATAGAGAGTGAAATTCTGCATTAGTGGGATT
Source organism: Origma solitaria (assembly GCA_013397895.1). Classification (NCBI taxonomy): domain Eukaryota; kingdom Metazoa; phylum Chordata; class Aves; order Passeriformes; family Acanthizidae; genus Origma; species Origma solitaria. Next base: position 2,018,726 of record VZRL01004156.1, on the reverse strand, counting down.
TCAGATGCTTCTTTCTTTTTTGTGGCTGTGAGTTTCACAGAGTTGTGTATATAACATTCTTTGGTTAAAAATAACTGGTCCTAGAATCTTTTTTTAGTCAGTCTGTCTTATGATGTATCAAGGGATCACAGCTTGCTTTGGTAGGAGTAGAAATCTAAGTAGGGGAGTGGAGGGGCAAATCTTAACTTTATATCCTGTTTTGCAATTTGGAAAAGCTTCAATAGGACCTAGCCATTAAAAAAAAGTGGAAAGTGGATGAAGGGGGAAAAGAAGTGTTGAAAAAGTTTGCAACATTTCTTCTCCCCAGATTTGTCTTAGCTCCTGGGCCAAGATCCTTTGGTGCAAAGGTAATGACCTGGTTTAGTACATGCTGATTTCTAGAAGTTACATCAGATGGGAAAATTGCAGTTTTCTCCCCATGACTACACCAAACAGATACGGGAGATACCAATTTCTGGTTTCTCTTTGGAGCAGACAGAAGGATACATCCTCAGCAACCTGAGGCTCGCTGTTGGTCACTCATGTGCCCTGAAATGAATTTTTTTTTCCTACATTGGGAATGCTTCCAGCTTTCCAAAACTGTTACTTTGCACTTTCCAGTTTCTCTGGTAGAGGAAAAAAGGTTTTGCTTATTTTGTAAAAGTGCAGCTGGATTAGAAAGGAGGTTTTTTTTGCAGAAGCTCTCTGGGTTCTTCTCTCATACCTCCTTTATGCATGCAAAGAATTTTCTAGATATTCCAGTTTTTGTCTAACCAAGTCAGGCAAAGGAGGCAAGAGGCAGAAAAATACATTTTCTATTAGTAGTATTCCCCCACCCCTGATCAGTCATCATAGAATGCATATTTCCTGTGTAGAGCAATTTGATCAAATCCTTGTTTAACTGCAATAATTTAATTTCTAGACATTAATTTTATGAGCAAGTTCGATTTCATGCTCATTTCAACCATCTTAATGGTTTCTGCTTAATTCAAACACTCAGAAGCCCACATTATTACTAAGGTCATTTAACACAAATTTTTAATAATTCCAACAAGCAAGAGAATGATCTCAGTGTCTGAATTGTACCTTTCTGGTACAAAGTTGAGAGTACGTGTTAGTATTTTATGTTTAAAACTCTATTGCTAAATTTCTAATTTGAACTTAATTATTTTGGTTTAGTACATGAGATCACTTAACAACTTCAGGGCTGAACAGCCTCACCAGCATGCAATGTATTATCTCCGACTCCTGATGACAGAAGTTGCTTGGACCAAAGATGAATTAAAAGAAGCTCTAGATGGTAATGTTCTGCCACTTTATTATTTTTTTTTCTTATGTTACTTAACTATTGAGGGTACCTATTTTGAACTCTGCTCACTATTCAAGTGAAGTCCCTGCAGTGCCAGGCCTGATGCTGGTCTTGCTGCACTCATCCTCCAGTTTCAAGAAAGTAGAGTAGTTCATGGAAAAGGCCTGAAATGGCAAAACTTTCAGGTAGAAGTTCAGGCAAAACTTGAACTACTTAGTGGGTATGAACCTGAATATGGAGAATCCTGTACTTAATAATCATTGGTAAACTCATTTGGATAATTGACATCTTCCAGGCACATTGGAGTGTATGTGCATTGTAGTTCCCAATGTGCAAACCATTTTATTTTTTCCGTTATCAGGGAATCCTAGCTTATGTTTCTGTAGATAATGAAGAACTGTATCCAATAAAGAAAAAACAATATACTTTCTGTAGGTAATGACAACAATAATAAAGAACATTGTGGCTCTTAACGAAGAGTTAGCACCCCAATATATTTGAAGGAAGAAGAAATTTCAAATTAAGAGGATTTAGTTGCTTTTTAAAGTGCAGATGGAGTGGGGTTCTGAGCAACCAGCCTAGTGGAGGGTGTTTCTGCCCATGGCAGCGGTGTTGGAACTAGATGATCTTTAAGGTCCCTTTAAATACAAACCATTCTGTGGTGATTCTCTGTTTGTAGTAACAGCTGAAGAACTTCCCCTACCTGTATTTTACTGTGTTGTAATAAAAGGCTGTTACTGGGACAGTTTGCAAAATGTCTTGTAATGTCACAAGAAGAATACCTGGCTTTTGTGTTTATTTGGGGGGTTTCATTTAGAACACATATCCATGAACACCCCCTCCATTCAACCATCCTTCCTCTTATTCCATTGATTCTATATGTTAAACTATACTTTGCAATATATATGAGAACTGCTTTGCAAGGACAGGCTGGATAGAACATGTGTGTATGTGTTGTGCGTGTGTCCTCTAGGTTATATTGCCAAAATATTTTTGTATATCATTAGTTGCAAAGTTAGTATCAAAACACTGTATTTGAGTTGAGGTTAATTTTTTAATTCGATTGTGCATGGATGATAAATGCACAGTGTGGTTCTCGAGCATTTTAAACTACATGCTGCTTGTTTAGATAATAACTAAGGCTTTTCCTTGGAACACCTCCTGAATGATTGCAACTGTTTTATCTGGAGAATGAATGTTTGTTCAGCATGATTGGAAAGGCGACTTCTTTTCTTTTTTTCTTTTTTTTTTTTGAATCTGGGTCAAGACAGCATGTGAATTCTAAGTGAAATAAACTATATGATGAGTGCTGCTATTTGGACCTGGAAGCATGTCAATGTTGCATTTTAAAGGAGAGATTGACTTTTTCATAATGATAAATTTCTCCTCCTCTGAGAAACGCATTGTATCTAATGATGACTTAGGCTTAGGTCCTTCATAATTTAAAAATGCTTGTGAGTGATTAACTGTCTAAATATCTGTTGTAGATGTCACCCTTCCCCGTCTCAAGGCCTTCATAGCACAGCTGTTGTCACGGTTACACATTGAAGCTCTTCTCCATGGCAATATAACAAAACAGGTTGGTGTGATATGTTCTTAATAAAACAATTTTTATTTAAAAGCAGCATAAAAATGGAACACTAGTTTAATCTTTGCAGATCTCGAAGTAGTTTTGCCAAGTGTGATTTCATAATTTAACTTAGTACTTTTTTGTCTTTTATGGGAGTATGAATGTAATTTTTTCCACTTTAGATTTATTAGGCTAAGTGCTGCCTCTATATTGCTCTTGGAAATTTAATAAAAACAACTTAAGATCTAAGTATTTGAAAGTCTGTATTGCATGTCATTAACTGTGATCAAGCTGCAAAAGGAATGATGTGATCTTGCCTTTTTCCATTTAAAACTTTCAGAATAACTAGCAAAGATTTAAGAATGTAGTATCCTTCCAAATTAAGTTGTTTGCACATAGCTAAACAGGAATGGTGGGCCATAAAAAAAGCCAAGTGTTGGCTCTCAGGGGAGTAAAAATCAGAAAACATTTGCTTTGTCTTCCATTAAAATAGCAACAGTTTGTATTTGCATATGAAGTCTTGAGAAATACTTGAATATATGTACCAATACAAAATGTAGTACTTGTATGTTTTTGCATTCTTTTTTTCATAAGGCTTGTTTGCAGTGTTTTGTGTTAGAACAGCTCTGGGATAGTTTACTAGCAGGAGATGTTATAAACACTGCTAGTAACTGCTGAATATATGGAGAAGAAAGTTAACTAGTAAGGAAGGGGAAAATAGCATATGAAGGACCTAATAGCATGGATAGACAAGCTTTTTCAAGAATGTTTCTAAAGTACTTGTTAAAATTTTATAGAGTATTCTTCTTGCAGAGAAATTTAAAAATAGTCTCTTTTTCCTTCCTTATTTCTTACATATTTGTATATGAAAGTCAGTTCCTTCTGGAAACAGGACTGAATGCCCAGACATTTTAGACTTCCATGATGATGTACTTATGTCAGAGAAGTGTATTCTTTACTTGGCATAATGGGTGGCTATTGAACGTTCTACAGCTAAAGAACTGGGAAGGATGTCCTGGTACATCCACAGCTGTGTAATGGTTAGAAATTATCTACAATCCTCCCTGAATAGAAGTAGGAGAAGCTGTCTGTCCTTGAGTACCCATGATGTGAAAATCACTGACAAAGTCAACAACTTTAACATGGACCTAAGAATTTTTTCCAACAAAATGAAATCAGAATCTACATAGTCTTGTGACTCCTTTCAATAATGAAAAAAAAAAAATCAGTGAAGCTGGACTTGAAAAATTAGATTTATCTAGCTGCTTAAAATTCCTAGTTTTTTCTTTAATTTCATTCTGATACTTGTGTTTTTTGAAAATTTCTTTTATTTATTTGCTGCAAGTGAATGAATAGTAAAGTAATCCTGTTCAGAACATCTGTCTGAGAAGTCTTTTTGTCAATATTTTAATATGGTGACTTGATTGAAAGAACACATAGTATTTTTCTCTAACCTTTTAAATGGTTGTTTTTAGACCTCAATCTTTTTGCTTTGATATTGCATGGGGGTTTTGGAGGTGCTGGTATGGTGTATGTTTATTAAATTTTCAAACCTTTTGCATGTTTTTTTATAAAATCACTTGTTTTGTGAGTTTATGGCAATGCACGGTGAGAGATTTTAGCTTTCAGTCAAAACAACTTTGTAGCAAGTTCCTGTAATTTCCAGTGTGCAGACTACAAGAACACATAACCCTTAAGAGGTGAAGCTATTGAAGTTAAATCCTTGAATGCAACTAATGACTTCTAATTTTTTTCACTACTTACGTTTTTTAAAAATTATTGCTGTATAATCCATCAAATAAATGAAAGTGTTTGGGCAATGGGTCTTAACACCAACACGTCAATGAAATGCATCCTTGACCGTAACCATTTGATTTCTTAAAATTTCGTCTACTGAAAAGCCGTTTGTTTTGCAAACGTACATTTTAGGTATCTCATTTTCCAACTTTGAAAGATGAGCACATCGAGTGTTAGAGGGAAAGTGGCAAAAAAAAGCCCATTGAACTTTCAGACGCATTGGGCAGTCGTAGTAGTTAAACATGTAGACAATTTGAACATAAAGAAGACACAAAAAACCTCTTGCCCCCCACACGCCTACCTTCTCTCATCTACTTAACTTGTACTGTATTTGTATTGCATTACAATAGCCCTACTTTCTATTGCTGATTTTTTTTTTTCTTTTCTCTCACAGCACCATCAATAATTGGAAAGTCTTATCCTGCTGTTAGATACAGACTAACTAATGATCATTAAAAATCCTCTTATGCTTTCTTTTTCAGGCTGCATTAGGAATTATGCAGATGGTTGAGGACACTCTCATTGAGCATGCTCATACAAAGCCACTCCTTCCCAGTCAGCTAGTGAGATACAGAGAAGTGCAACTTCCTGACAGTAAGTTAAATTATATACTTATGATATTTAAGGCACATTAAATTGAGATTGTCCTTGCTACCAACATGTTAAAATGCACATTACTGTGTTGCTAGTAGTGTGTTTTGAAGTCAAACTGACTTCAAGTTATTTTGAACTTAAAATTCAAACATACAGTTAGGGTGTGGTTTTACTAATAAAATTACGTACTAATACATGATCTTTCTAGGATACTTGACAATTAATTTAATTTTTAATTTCTCTATGTAAATTAGACTTCTTGGGATGACTTGGACAATCTTTTAGGTGACTGCCAACCTGAACCCGTTCTGTGATCATATGAACCTGCAATGTAGTTCTAAATCACTTGTTATAATTTATTGAAATAAGAGCCCTGTCCCACTCTCTGCTACACACAGTATATACATTTGAATAAACACCATTCTTTGGGAATTTCTGAGAATTAACTGACCATTAAGTTAAGAATTGTATGTAACGACTCTTTGGAAAAACTAAAAGCTCTTACACAAATAACGTGTTTTTTCTTACACAGATTCTTTTTGTCTTGTAGTGCTTGTATGCTTTTACTTCCATGGTGAAAAAAGTGTTATTTATAAGAAGGGAGGTTCGAGGTATTGCTGGGAGTGATGACATATGTAGCTATGCAGACAAGATAGATTACCAGTAGCTGATTATCTGTGGAAGCTGCCATATACAAAAGATGTTGTTGGTATTAAATTATTAATTATTTTTAATGTTCATAATGGCTTCTGGCAGATTGTCTTTAGAAACTGTTTACACAGTAGAGGCAATGCAGAATTTCACTGCAGTTCCAAAAATACTTGCTTGAAGAGAATCAGCCAGTTCCAATTTACTTGATGGTATTTCCAAGCAGCAACTTTTTGATGTTAAAATAATACATTCTTTTCTTGTCTCATGAAAAGTATGCTCTTAGTGGAAATTCTGCTTTAACAGTTCTAAACCATTTGTTGTAATTCCATTCCACAAATGTTGGACCATTATCTTTTTAATTGTGGACAATAAGAACATATGCTTTCATGAACTTCAGTATTTTAACTTTGTCTTTTAGGAGGTTGGTTTGTATATCAACAGAGAAATGAAGTTCATAACAACTGTGGCATTGAAATATATTACCAGACAGACATGCAGAGCACTTCTGAGAATATGTTTTTGGAGCTCTTTTGCCAGATTATCTCGGAGCCGTGCTTCAATACTCTGCGCACCAAGGAGCAGTTAGGTGAGTTCTCCGGAGCTGTTGTGTCTGTGTACACAGAAGCTTTCACAGTCACATGCTCACATGAGACCTGAGGAGGTGTACTCTCTCTGCTCATTGAATGCCATTTAAAGGGCACTTGGTAAATGTAAATCATCTTAACTACTGATGACTCAAAGAATTTTTACTGTGTACAGAGTTTAAAATAAGAACAAGCATGCATGATTTTTAAGATGTCTGAAATATCTGAAATCAACTCCATTTAAAAAAAGTGCGATCACTGTACAGAGAGAAAAGTTGGCAATCAAAATGTTCAAATCATAAAAAAATTCAGGATGGCTTAGTTTTCACTTAAAATGTCAGCTGTGGCCAGATGACTTCCAAAATAAACACTGGTGATCAAAGTCCATGGCTTACCTTTGAACAGGAAAATAACAGATTAATCAGATTAAATTAGAAGCTTTTAAAAAGTTCAAAGTATGATGAACTCTGCATTCTATTCCAAAGAACAAAATTAGGAAATCCTGGAATTAGAAGTCTTATAACGGAAAATTTGTGGATGCTAGATGGGGCATTGGAAATAGAGACATAGCTAAATGCTACATCTTTCCTTAAAAAAAAAGAAAGAGAAAAAGCAGGGCAATTATAGATCAGTCAGTTTAATTCTAATTCCAGGAAAATATGGAATAAATTTTCAAGCTAGTTCTAAATTCATAGAAGGTAACTGAGAGACTATTACTGAAGTACCCAGGTGGGAGTGCTACACATTTGGGTACAGGACTTTAGAAGGTTGTGACTGGAGAATAGAGAAGAGTTCATTTGGAAAACAGTGTTCTGCAGAGCTCTGCTTTGATCCAGTGTTACATGGTATATTCATCAAAATTCTGGATGACAGAAGAGTGAGGATACTCACTGAATCTTCAGATAATACTAATTCGGGAGAGGCTGCAAGTGTGTGGGAAGATAGAGTTAGAATTTAAAATTAGTTTGACATTTTGGAAACATGACTTGAATGAAGATAAGATGCAATTTGTTAGGAACAGTTTGGCAGGAACAACCAATGGCACAGATACAAGCTAGGAAGCAACTGGCTAGGTAGCAATTTTGTAGAAAACTCTGCAGGGTACAGTGGATCAGAAGTATGACATAAATCAGCAGTGTCATGCTGCTGTGTAAAATGCTGGGATATATAAATGGAAGTGTTCAAGATGCACTCACAATAATATTCTTAAATTGTTCAGATAAAAACTCTGAAATACTGTAACCAGTTTTGACATGAGCATCAGGAAAATATAAGAAAACTATAAAACAACATTTAAAAGACTGAAATGTGATAGATTTATTATTAAAAGGGTGGAGGAAGACAGAAGAAAGGATTAGTTGTTCAGATTATAGCAAATCCTGCAACAAAAAGGAAGGGAATAATACTTTTTATCTAATTGAGAAGATGAGAAGTAGTCGTCTTACATTGCAGCAAACAGAATTCAGATTATACGTTGTGAGAAAAAGAGTAAGTTTCCAATATTGAGTCTAATGAAGCATTGGTGTATTGCTTCATTTCAGGTAACCTGATCCTCATGACAGAATTGCTTTTGATTTGTCTTGTCTGCCTCATCTCCTCCTTGCCCCTTCCCCTGAACTGATTGTGACCTTAGTGAAATAAGATGTTCTAAAAAAAAATACAGTGGCACATTTTGAAAACTTGCATTATTTTGTTTATATTACAGAATTAAGTTAGCATAGCATTGCATTCTTGTTGGACGTGCCACGTTTGACAAATTCAATACTGCAACAAGGGATTTCTTTTAATTTGTGGCTGTTCTTGTTTTTCCAAGGTTACATTGTGTTCAGTGGCCCACGGCGGGCAAATGGCATCCAAGGACTGCGATTTATTATCCAATCTGAAAAGCCGCCACACTATTTAGAGAGCAGAGTTGAAGCATTCTTAAAAACTATGGAGAAATGCATAGAAGACATGACAGAAGAGGCCTTCCAAAAACACATCCAAGCTTTAGCAATTCGTCGTCTAGACAAACCAAAGAAGCTGTCTGCAGAATGTGCTAAATACTGGGGAGAAATCATTTCCCAGCAGTATAACTTTGACAGAGGTAAGACAAATGATAATTCCTGTAAGACTGAATGCTGCAGTTTGGCTACGTTTGTGATTGTTGAGTGTCATGTTCATTTGGGAACAACAGAAACTTTAACATAGCCTATACATAATTTACTCTCTACTTCCCTGAGACACATTCAAATACACAGTGACATTCCTGACAGTACACACATTCATGTAAACCCTATTTCTCTTCCCATTGTGCAGTTGTTTTGAGGGATACTGGCAGAGGCAACAGCAGGTATCTTAACTAACATGCAGCCTGCCTCAGCTTAGAGTGGATGTGAAGAAACTAATTTTTTTTTTGTTTTTCTATCTATGATGCTTTGAAGGTTATAGGTTTGTAGAAGACCAAATGAGATCCAGCTTCTAGTGTTATTATTGAAAATGGACTGACAGTTATTTCCTGTGTGGTCCTACATAATATTTAAGTTGTATTTTTTAAATACTTTTAAAATGTACTTTCATTTTTTTTTTAAATACTAAGATACACTACAGTTAGATACATTAGTAATACAGATTCTAACACTTTTAAAAAAATCATTTGAGATACAGATCAGCTTTTCCTGACATTTTCATGTCTCAACTCTTATTCACGGCTGTAATTTTCTGTCGTCATGCATAATATGCTTCCTCCATAAAACTCACTCTGTATTTTGTGATATCTCTTCTGCCTTAACGTGCACCGCATTGGCTTTCCATTATAGCAAATACAGTCTCTTTGCTTCACAGTGACTCACTGAGCTGTTTAATAATGAAGAGTTTTGACTTGTCATCTAGCTTGGTCTAGAGAGAATGAGAGCTACTGATAAGGTTTCATGCCTGAGCATAAGTGGCGTGGAAACTTATCCCTTTGAGTACTCTTTTTGTCTCTAATGAAATAGTCTGATTTTTCTCTGCCTTAAGTGTTTCTGTTCTTACCATAATTGGATCAATATTATCTCTCTGGAATTTCTTATTGCTAAGTGTAGCTATATTTTTCATACCTAAATCCCACTTATTATTTCCCTTGACTTATATCTTTAATTTTCCTCTGCCCTCTAGTAATTTTATATCATTAATGATTACTATATGACTAGAATTGTCTAAATCAGAAATTCATATTCCAGCCTTAAGAAGTGGAAGGATTTTTTTTTATGGTTTTACATTTTTATTATTAGTACTTTTACTGTTTTCTCCCAAATCTTACCTAGTTTTCCAAACTGTATTGTTGATTTTTTTATTTCCTCCATACAGAATTTCATATTACTTACAGCCTGCTTTACAAACGTGTAAGCTGCCTGTTCTCTTGCACGTGTTTCTTCCTTGATCTTCTTGCTAATCCTAAGAAAAGCAAGCACGCCTACAACAAAAAACATTTTTGCTTAAGCAGCAGTGATATTAGGTGATTAGTGCATGACAATTTAATTAATATGAAGGAATGTAGCAACTGTGACACATTGTCCCCAGATATCTTAAAGGTGATTACTTCTTAAGGGGTATGATGTGGGCACCGTTCCTTAACATTTCTTTAAAAGTACATCCTACCATCCTGCTTTCTAACTGTGAATAGAAGCCATCTATGACCAGTCTGCATTAGAAATGTGTAACTGATTTGAAGATAATATACAAGAGTAGGCATATATATTTTAGCTACTGAATATCCTACAGTGCAATCAGTATTCTTCAAACATGCATTTTTTAGTAAGTCCGGTCAAATAGACTTATTGAAATACAATTTTCTGCCAAGGTTCTACTGACACTTCTAGTGAAGCAAGTATTAACTTGAAAGATAACAATGAAAAGCTTATCATTTGCAGTCAATTATAGCATCTGAATTTGAAAGACATATACTTTGAATAAGCAGTGTGCTAATAACCAGCTGTTATCTGTAGACTTACTCTAATTTGCACTATTGTTGTGCAGATAACATAGAAGTGGCTTATCTAAAGACCCTGACCAAGGATGACATTATACAGTTCTACAAGGTAAGTTAGTCATGTAGCTAAAATGTTACTGGGAAGAGGTGTAGGTACAACTGAACCTTTCTTGTGCAAGCTGTGAAGGGATATACTGACACCTGTTTTAGGTAGATGATAAAATTGATGCAGACATCTTTTATTTCCTAAATGTTACTTAGTTTAATAGCAACTGTAAAAATTGCACAGAATGATCGGGTTTTGTTGTGGCTTTTCTTTCTTTATTGCGAGCTCTTATTCTTCTTGTTTCATTTATCCTTTCTTTATGGATATAAAACGTAATGCTGTATGACCAAGCCTGGCTAAAATTGCACATTTATTCTTTTTTCTTCAACCAATCAGCGATTCACCTTACTTTATGGGCATGAATTGTGAATGAAACACATTTTTAAAGCTTTGTTCACTGTAAATCAGTGGGGTTTTTTCTTCCTCTAATAGTTAGGCGGAGCAAAGGAACAGCATAATGATGCAGTAATTGTACATTTTAACTCAGATGGATATCTGATATAAGCGAATGAAATGTATCCCTGTCCTGTCCCTGTCACCCCACACCAGAATAAAAAAAATTGAGCATAATTCTTTCTGTTTTGTAATGTGTAATAGATGATGGTATTTTACTATATTGCAAAGTGCTCACGGAGTTTTATTATTTATAGAGCAGCTAGTAGCTCAGGGAGTTCTTTGGAAAATAAGTTCAGCTTAATGTCTTCAGAATTTATTATTGGATGGAAAAATTCCTGCCCATGAAGAAGCATGGGCATGTGTGTGTCAGTGTTCTTTTTTCCTCTCGAGAGCAGAGAGGATTGTTTACTTTTCATTTTTTTATTAGTATGATAGCATGGATGAAGATATACAGCAAATGCAGAGTTAGTAAATGGATTTTCAGTACCTGTTGTTTAATAAATGATAACTTGAACAAGTATGCATATTCTGGGTTTGCAGGAATCTGTATATTTTGCTTACACCAATGGTAAATACATGATTATCCAGCATTCCAGAGCAGAAATTACAGGCCAGATTGGTGAGCTAGTCCAGCTGAATTTAATGATTGTGTTCAGGGTGATGTGCTTCCAGAAGGCTGCTAGGGATTGAAAAGTCTGCAGGGATTTTAGGTTGCATTCCTGACACTATCATAGTTAATGGCTGAATTTCTGTTACTTACAGTTAGAGTTCCCAGCAGTACATGAATTGCTTGATTGTAAAATAATTCAAGAGTACTGTATGGGTTACTTTTACTAATATTTTAATGCACATCACAAAATTCATCCCTCGTATTAAGGCTTAAATTAAAATTTAAATGCTCTAATTCTTTCTAGTGTTTTATAATGTCTAAGCAATACTTCCTATACCTGAAGGACTTGATGTTTTTTACTGTAGGTGCTGTTGGCAATAGATGCTCCTAGAAGACACAAGGTATCAGTACATGTCCTTGCAAGGGAAATGGATTCCTGTAAGTATTGTACTGAATACAGTATTTAATCAATTCCTGTTCCAGCAAGTCACAGTTACAGATAGCCATGTTATATCATACAAATGCACTGTAAGAAAAACTTAGCTTTGGAGATGATACACCTTTCAGAGCAAAAAGGTGGGGTTTTTCTAGGTTTACTTCATGTGGGTGCTTCAAATTTTTTGTTGATTTTTTTAGACAAGTTTTTCAGCCATTCTGAAGTAGATTGATAATAACACAGTATATCCTAAAATAACACTTCTGTTTGCAGTAAGATATTATAAAACAAACATAAAACTTTGTAATAGTCTACAGCCCAACCAACCCAAAATAAGAATTTGCAGTTATCAATTCACTGTGAGTGTTTTTTTGACTGACAAGCAATGAATGTCCACAATAGTAATCAAGCAGCCTTAAAGGGGAAAACAAACCCTCAAACAAAACCCAGAACTTCTGGGAATGTCAGACATTTTATTTAAACTTACGAAGGTCAACTTTTATTTAGATTTTATTTTGAAGTAATACAGATCAGTTGTGCATTCTAAACTGTATCGTTCCGTTTTAGAATTCAAGAAGGAAAAGTCTAGAAGTGTTTCTGGTTAATATGAATAAACTGAGAGGAAAAACTTCTAAGTTTTTGTTTGCAAATCTTTCACCATTTTATACTGGACTTAAATTCCAACTTGTATTTGTTTGCGAAATCAAAAATATTAAAGGCATGTCTGTAGTACAGAGAGAAGCAGATAGTGTGTGCATGTCATTTAAACTCCTTTGTGCCTCTGAAGGATTGATTTTTGTGGTAGCGTAGAAATTCTAGCTCAGCACCTGAGTAAGGAGGATTTACTTCAAAGCACCTTTCCAGTTTTCATGACTAGTAATTGCTAAGTACAAATAGTTCTAAAACTTTTCCTGTCTAGAGAAAACTTTTTAAAGTGTAGTAACTGTATTGCCAGGTTGGTTATTATTTGCTTGGAGTGGTATTTTCCCAAGACAAGGGTGAGCTTGTGAGACAATCTAACAAATGGCTACTCTTACAGAAATTATAACAAGTTATTCTCCCCAGTCCTAAATCTTTTAATCTGGCATTTGGCCTCTCTTATGCCTTGAAATAAATTGAGATTAGAAACACAAAAAGAAGCTTTGGGGTAATTGGAGTAGGACATGCATGGAGACAGGCAGGGAATACTTGGGATAGCTGTCTGGATTTTTGGTAGCTGGAATAACCTCTACACTTCCATAGGCATGTCCTTATCAAACCATGTGCTGCTCTTGGATTGCTCTTGTATGTACCACTGGCATTTGCTACTGTTCTCATAATTTGTACTGAGAAACAATTTTAAGTATTCATTGATCAATAGATTAGCAATTTTTATTTCTACATTCTCGTCATGTATAAGTAGAGTGAATAAAAGCCATTGCCTCAGCTCATGTTTTCAAATAAAATAATGGATTAATATCTGTATTTCTAAAGACAGTCATGGAGTATAAAAGCAAAATGTTTAGAAAACCTTATTTAGTGATGCTTTAAAATTAAAAAACATGTGCTTTATTTAGATACCTGTCTTATAAGAGAAAAAAGTTAATTATGTAAAAGATATTAATTAAATTATGGTCCCAAATTAATTTTGCTGATGTTAAATAGGCCCTGTTGTTGGAGAATTTCCATGCCAAAATGATGTGAACCTGGCACCAGCACCGCCACTACCACAGGTAAAAAGAAACAACACTCAAAAAAATCCTAGCCTGCATTCTTAAGCTAGAGGTTTAGTATCATTAAATACAAGTTTATAGGGAGAAACAAACTTCTTAAAATTCCTGCTGTCATGGGCTAATGTTTTAGCTCTTTTCTATATGCAGTTTTGTTCTCACTGACAACAGGGATTTTGTGTGATTTTTCTTTTCATCAGTTTGTCCAGTTACCTCTGTTCCTTTTAGTCCTCTGAAATGAAACCTAATAGTAGTAGTAAACTGCACTGAACATCTGTGCTGTGGAGTAAATACAGATGATTATTGTCTGAAAATACTGATTGTCTGTGATCAGATATATCAGGGGTCAAGAGAGAGATGCATATACATCAACAAATTTATCATCTTTGTTTTAAAAAACCCAGACAACCCACCAGCCCCAAAGCCACAGCAAAACCAACTATTTGGTCATTTTAAAGCCTGAAATATAAATGCACATTCCTGTCAATGTATAACTTGTGGAAGAAACAATTTGACAAACTCTGTTTATACAAGTATTACATATTTCACTGTGGTTAGATAAGACAGCACTGGGCCATTTGTGGACCTTCAGTGAATTTTCTTGAAGGATGGCAGTGTTTGTCCCACAACAGGTGATTAACTTTTCACAGTGTGGTAGATCTGTGTTCTTCATCAGACCTTGCAAGTGAAATAATTGCTATGGGTAGAAATTTCTGGATGAAGGGTATTGGGATATATTAGCCATTATGACTGAAATATTAGAAAGTTACTTCGTTACTGCATCTAAAAATAATAGAAGAGCTATTGTAGTTATGATCTTATTCTGATATTCAAAGGACAGGTGGGGTACTCTGAAGTAGAACTTGTAAAAGAAAAGATCAGCTTTGCATTTATTGGAGATCCTGACATTATTAGCAATGCAGTTACTGCTTTATAGCTGTTGTTTAAAATTATGTAAATATGAAACAGGTAATTTCATAAGAAATAACATTGTATTTTGGAAGTTCCTGTAATAATGAAGTATGAATCACTAATATTGTAAAAAAGAGCAAGAACGGTGTTTATATGTAGCTGTAGCAGCAGTTAAAATGAAAAGCAAGGAATTTGTCACTTTTTTGATTGAAGATACTGAGCAGACTTTTTCTTGCATGTGCTTCTTTGCAGCCAAGTGTGATTGAAAATATGACAGAATTCAAGCGCAGTCTGCCGCTCTTCCCACTGGTGAAACCACATATCAATTTCATGGCTGCAAAACTGTGAAGAACCCAATGGATGAAGAAATGTAAATGATCAGTACTGACATGGTATCAGGGGACTTCATGATGAACAAAATTATTAGAGATCATTGGGATAAATGGTTCTGTTCATTATGAAAGTCCCAAATTCCTTCTTGGTTCATTTGACATTAGCTGTGTGTTAGGGATAGAGAGTATATAAAAATCAGTTGTGGTCATGTGTCATTTATATTACAGGCAACCTGTTAAAAACCAAAATCAACTGAAACAATAATAATAGAAAACTTGTAGATGCAGTATATTTTTAAAATAACATATCCCTTCAGATTTTCATTTTGATGAAATAACCCTCCAGAGCAAACAAAGTTGCTTGAAATGTGCTTGTTACTCCTGAAAAACACCGTTTAGTATCCCAATAATTATCTTATTGGGAGTTGGAGGGGGTGAGATAAGTAAGTCCTTTTTGGGATGGGCTCAACAATTTTTCTTAAAAATAGAGACTTTCACATTTTTTTGAAGTGACGTGTTGAATGATACTTTTTTAATTGATCCTTAATGCAACCAACATATTTTCTATTTAAGTTTTATGAAGACCAGTGTGGGGGGAAAAAAAAGGAAATTTGACAACACAGTAATAATAGGTGAGAGAATTGTCTTAATGAGATTAATTGAAGATAAGGGCATGATTTTAATCTTTCTATACAAATTTGGGGACATTTTATATTAAAACTAGTAAAATGCTGGAAACACTTTATTAGTGCATCTTATTTTTGTTACCAGAAGCGTTGTCCCAGTCTCTTGATACTGTCAACACCATCCTGTTCAGATTTTCACCATTACTGTGAACTGTTTCCATTTGGTATATCAAACACCTTCATTTGGTGTCATTTTTTGTTTTCAGTTGCATATGTACTAATGCATATGTACATTTTTTGTTTTCAGTTGCATATGTACATATGTCTGTTTTTTGCCTCATCTGTTATGTTAGGTCTCAGTCCAGCAAAGCATTCACTAGTGCAAATAACTTTAAACACACACTGGTTCTTTACTCAAGAACAAGTGCATGTCAGATAGGGGCTCTCTAATGAATCAGATCCGTCATTATTCTGATACATGGGTGGGTCCTTCTTGTCCATCAGGAAGATGTTTGGAACACTCCAGTGCTGGGGTAGCAGTGCTACAGCACAGCCTGTGCTTCAGGTTACATCACAAAAGGTTTGCTCGTACTTCTCAGAAGAAGGCTGTGCAGAACTCAGAAGGATCAAGAACTATGCTGAAATAATATATTTATATATATATAAAAATATATATATAAAATATATATATATATATTCTATAATGTAGTGAAATGATAAAACAATGTATGGTGTCTTCACCAACTTTACTGAGTTCTGCAGAATGGTCTTGTGCTTGGGACAGCACCCAAATAGGAAAAGGCAAGGAGCATTACGTTCTCCTACCTCTGTAAAACATAAAAGAGGTGGCACTTACTCAGACAGGAGAGAGTATGTAAAGCACTGAAGATACAAAATCTGCTCATGAGAGGTGTTAGTGAGAATTTGCTTCTCACTAAAAGAGCCTGAAAATAATGTCCTGATGTCGCAGGTATGTGTGTCAAACACCAGAATCCTGGTACAGTCCATAGGGCTGTTCTGGGGTTGTATCAGTGTTGCTTCTTACATTGGCTCTGAGGCCTAATTAAATGAACGCTTGACAGGGCAAGGGCCTTAAGTTGGGTTTATTTGAGAGTCTCTTCTAACTGAATAAATATGGTGCATTTAAAAGTTGTTTTAACGGTTACCAGTACATGTTTCAATATATTTTTAATAAATTTGATGAGAGTTTGTGATGTAACCTGTTGCAAAGGAAGTCCACTAGCATTTTTTTAGCCTGATGAGGAGAAAGAAAATTAAATACAGTCTAAGCAAAACCGGGCAAGATGTCTCTGTTCACATTTTTCATGGATCCTTCATGTGATGCTTTTTGCCCTCTTGCATTTCGCTTTTGTTTATAGTTTTCCTTCAGTAAAAATATTTGTATTATATATATTAAAAGTTTTGACAACATATTATAAAAATATATATTTTGGGATTTAGTATTTAAACATACCACTCTTATGGTGAATACAATGAAATGGCTCCTATTGTGTGTAAAAAGAAATATATATATATATATATTCATGGAAGTACTATCAACTCAAATTTTAACAGATTATATAAATAAATTGGAATAGCAGCGTATCTAACACAAGCTCACAAATCATGTTTTCCAGAGCAAAAAAATATGTAACTTCAAAGTTCTGTGACTGGATGTGGAAACCCATGTAGTTTTCCAACAACTCTCAATTGCTTTTAAGTGTTCTCCAGCATTTTACAGTTTCTGAGTTTGATATAGCAGTAAATTTTGATAAACTCAGGCATACTAATGGGTTCATTTTAATGGATCCAAAGCTGCAGTGTCTACAAGCAATAAAGAACTACCTAGAGTACACTGTAATTCAATTTTAGTGCTTGTTAATTAGTTTATGTAAGAAACCATAAATTATTATTACATAACTGTAATTTTTGCAAGTGCTATTTTAAGCAGTTGATGTGGAATTGGGTGCATGTGACACAGCCAGTATGACAGAGTGCTAGAGTTATTCTGTTTACAATAAACAATCTGAATTTAATGTTTGGAGTTCTTAATTTGTTTCATTTAAAATTTTTGCATACTGGTAATGTTACATCTATCAGTCTGTGCATGTTTTTTATTAG
The DNA here is from genome assembly GCA_013397895.1 of Origma solitaria. NCBI lineage: Eukaryota > Metazoa > Chordata > Aves > Passeriformes > Acanthizidae > Origma > Origma solitaria. The sequence goes on along the minus strand of VZRL01004156.1, from coordinate 2,001,045 downwards.
ATGTTAAATGTGATTTTCCGCTGTCCAGTTGGACTAGTTAGGCCAAATAGCATTGCTGCAGAAATGTTCCCCGGCACTTCTAGGGAAGTTTCAGAGCACTTCCCCATGTGGCATCCCACACCTTTTAGGTAGTTCCATATCTGTTGCCCTCTAAGTATATGAAAACTTATTAATATAAAGGTAGAAATATTTGCACAAGACAGAATTTTAATTATCAAATCTGAAACTGTAAATTTAGGGCATGGCTGCAGCCAGACTGAATCTTGCCTAGTGCAGCTTTACAGTGTTGCTTTTGAGAAATTACTTTCCCTGGTCATTTTCTTTGTTCTACACCAAAAGACCATGTTTCAAAAGGTTAGGAGTGTGTGATTGTTCAAGTAGTAAATAATGTCAATTCTGACAGCATAAAAGATACAAGTCAGCAGGCCCTTCTGTGCTCTTCTGAAGGGGCTCCTTGAAGTAATATATGACAATGAGCAGCATTAAAAGAGACAGGTTTTGTCCTTGGCACTGGGAAGAGTGGCTGGTATGCCAGGGGAGAAAGAAAGTGCCAACAGCTCACCTGGAAAATAATTTGTCCCCAACATCAGGGCTTTCTGCATTCCCAGTCATTAGGGGTTGGTGTAAATCTTGACTCATTGACTTTACTGTCTTGCAAAAATTCAAGTTATCCAAATCTACTTTAACTAATACTATTATCCATAAAAAAAAAGCTTGAGCTTTTTCAGATTATTTAAGCACTTGGATATGAGCAGCCCTTATTGATAATGTGTTCCCCAGGGTAATCATAGCATCCGAAGAAAGCATTACACACCTTTTAAACTTAGTTTATTATTATCTAGCTCCTGTTTTAAAACAGCGTCAGCAGAATTTTACTTTACCTTTTCTCTCCTACTTAACTGGTTAGTAGGCTTTTACTGTAGTGAAAGCAAAGTGAAGTGCTGTAAAGTGAAAAATCATTATCATATACATTTTCCTTCATTTTTTCTGTGTTTTTTCAGTATGAGACTATTGAGGTGATATGGTCATCCACAGTGGCACCTGGGGCCTTCGCTTGAGCTCATACCTAATGTGATATTCAAATCCAGCTCTGAAATATTTGGTTTGCAAGTCAGTTTTTAATATTGTTGCTAATGCAAGGCACCTCTGGGCTATTTTAAAGGCAGAAGAGATCTGCAAGTCGGGCCCCTTTTGTACCTTGTAATTTTAAAAGAAGCCTGGCCTATGTAAATTCTGCTGAAAGGCTTTTTTTTATTTGAAACATTTCTATTTACCATTCAAAGAATATAAGTTACAGTATGTGCTGTGGGTGGAATGTAATGGTAATAGTGGGTGAAATTTGAACTGCAGTTCAAAGGAACAAAGTGTATAAGGCCAAAGGCCCAGCAGAATGTCACAAATGAACTTACTTGAACTCAGTCTACACAGAATTTAAGACTGAAAATATTTATCGGTTTCTAAATTAACATTTCTAAGCTCAAGTGCAGCATTAAAAGGTGTAGGTAGACACCACACTGATGAGCATTTGCCACTGTTAATTTTTAAGACTCTGTCTTTAGTGGTGCAGTGCAAAATGCCAAATTAAATTCCTTGACTGTGCAATGGATGAGGGAAAATGCACAGCTCCAAGTGCAAGGAAGTGACTAGGCTTAGCCTCTGGGAAGCTCCAGGGAGAGTCATCCAAGTTTAAATCCTTCATCTTTCTGAGGATTTGCCACCGCTTTACTGTGTGTTAGATGTGCTTCCTTCTGCTTCAGATTTGTATTACAGATTTTCACTCCTTTGCAAAAAGGGAAGCAAGGAATTGTGGCACTTGTCCAGTGACTACCAAAGGCATGTAAAATTTCACTGGAGCAGCAGTTGGAACTCAGGATCCCTTCCTGCCCTCCTCTCCACCCCTACACAGAACTGGGTGTCCTGTGGTACATGTGGGCTCAGACACACATCTGCTCTGGTGGTGAACACATACAAAATCAGCACAGGTTCCACAGATGGGAATGAGGAGGTCCTCTGCCTATGTTAGTAACCTGGGAAGTGGGAAGCACAGGCTAGAGAAAATTGTAAAAGAAAATGGAACTGAGGTTGATGTTTTGGCAACTTCAACTAACCACAGTGTTGTGGCATAGAAGAATGTATTTTTTATATGAAGTCTGTTGTAAAGAGTGGACTTGTGTGATGGGAGAGAGAGAAGAAGAGCTGCTTGTGAATTCCAGACAGATGTAGGAGACCAAACTACTGCATTTTACATGGATAAGGCCAAGTCATTTCAGAGCATGTGCAAAAATGCTAGTCTGGGGTACTGAATGTAGAAAATCTGGGTGTGCAAATGTCAGTGAAAACTGAGGCAGCACTTTTGAAGGTGTAAATTTTGGATATGATGCCTTTTAGTGTACAGAGGTCCTAAAAATTTCCTGAATAGTATTAAAAGTGGTGCTTTTGACAAGGCGATGTTGGAACTAGTTTAAAACATCAGAAATACATAAACATTTCACCATTAGTAGTGCTCAAAAAATGGTTCACTTGGTCTTTTTTAAACTTTTCAACTGGCTTTGGAATGAAGTAAATACAGCAGGACAGGTTTCAACCCAAATGATTATTTGTGCATGTGTGTGAAAGAATGGGAAGTTCATAAGATTAGTGCTGTTAAACAGCTCAACACCTCCTCAGTTTATCCTGTTTTCATTACAGTAACTTTCAGCCTGCTAATACTTGTGCATTCCAAGCCTTCTGCAGGGCCAGAGGAATAGAAGTGTTTTTTACAACCAGTTTCTGAAAACCCATTACTCCAAGTGAAGTTACCTGTTTTGACTGGGAGATGCCCATATCATTCACTGGCACATACCTGTTAAGGGGGAAAGTTTCAAGAGTCTGAAAAAAATCTATGCAAATAATTCTGTTCACAGATTTGGTTAATACTTATTTCCAGATAAGACTGTAGGAAGAGAAAGTAATAGTGACAATTCTGCAACATGAAATGTATTTTAGGAACACGGGAATCTGTATGTATAACTGCATCTGTCATCTCTACAAGCTGATTGTTTAGTTCTGATGCTGTGTGTCACCTTCAAAGGCAGAGACGGCTGCTGCCCACCTTGCTTTGTGTGATGTCTCCCTGGGCAAGGTGAGGTGACCAGATACTGCCACTGTCACACCAGCCCAGGGTGTCACTGGTGTGCCTTTACATGACACGCACCATGTGTGGGCAGCAGGAATGTGCCCTGGGATATTTTTGCTGTGATTGGAGCTTATCTTCTGATCATGGAAAGCTTTATCCATAAAATTATACAAAGATGGCACCTACAATGTGTCCAAGCCTAGAGAGCCACCCTAGACTGCTGCTGGTGCTCAGCAAAGGGGGAGATTTAAGCGAGTAAAACTACTGGAGAAATAATTTGAAAGCAGGTGCTACTCAACTGCAGCAGGAGACTGATCTGCCGATCAGTATGCACAACATGATTCTATTGCTGTGAATAAGCTAAGAAAAATGTACCTTATGCAGCCTTTTCCTGGAAGCAGGAAGAGTGGAATATTTAAGAGTGGAATAGCTTGTAAGCTCTGTGTAACTTGAAGAATGCATATATAAAGAATGCTTGTAGTTTGGGTTGTCCACTTGAATTTAAATGTCAGTAATTGTTAGTTTAAAGATACTATGAATGTGAAAATGCAAAAGATTGTATTAAGCTCAATGTATACAAAGTGTAAGTGTGAGCTGGGGTGCTGGCCCACACTGTGAGCCACTTCATAAAAATAATGTTGAAGTGGAAGATAATGCATATAAGTTGCATGCCATTTTGCACTTCTTGTCTGATAATCATGTCTGTCTGTCACATCATTGTGTAAAAAGTATAAATTCCTGTGAAAAGGGGTCATGTGTTAGGGGGTCATGTGTTACTGTGTGAACTACCAATGCACAACTGTGGCACTGTATAGCTAATAATATGTCTTAGGCTTTTTTAAATGTTGACTTGAGTAATTTAGAGTGAAGACAAGACCTTAATGTGAGGACAACTTGTAGTGTCTAAAGAGTTCCAAGTTTCTTGGAGCTTTGAAAGCAACAGAATAAAATTATCGGAATTTCTCATTGACTTTATTAGCTCTACATTCTTTACCCAACAAACACCAAAAAAATAAAGGCATTTGAGACAATTGATAACTAAATCCTTTAGCAGGCCTGACAGCTGGAGTAAATGTGTTGCCTTGTAGTATACTGATAGTGCTAGATTATAAAATATCTCTATCTTAACAATGGTTTTGGCATAAACTCTGGGCTAGTCATTTAAAATAATCTTAAAATACTTTTGGAATAGCTAATAGTCCTGGAAGTCTTGTAACAGTCATGGTTTTGTTTTGATCTGAGATCCACAAACAGGGTCTCAGTCTTGGACAGAAATACTTTCATAGCTTGTTAGACCAAGCATTAATTTGGCGATGGTGTCACAGAGATCTGTGACAGAGATGTGTGACAGCAATGCCAGAGGACTTGCCTTGCTAATGCCCAGGAGCCACCATATACCATGCAAGCAAAACAATAATGTCTGTCTAAATTTGCGAAGTATGCATTTTAAGTGTAATGAATCTGGCACTTTTTCTTAAGCTGAAGTAAATAATATACCTTCTCAAAACTCTGTGGAAAGATTTAGTAGATCTGGTTGTCCAGCAGCTCAGAAGAGGTAATTGTTCAGAAAATGGACTACAACTCGAAATCAAAGCTGAGTGTAGATTTATGTGTATGATAAATAAGACTATAAGGGATAGTCCAGAGATATAAGGGATAGACTATAAGCACAGTCAGTGAATTTAAACTATTTTACTTAGGCTGGTGATAAGTTCTGGTGCATTGAAAATGCTGAGGTGCCCTCAGCAGCCATATCAGGAATGTCCTGGCAACACCATGCAGGGTCCCTGTGTTCTGGTATTGCAGGTGAAAATGTCCAGTTTAGGGAGATGTCATGAGAATGGAGAGCACGACAGTGCCCACAGACCCACAGCAGCTGATCAATATTTGTGATATTTCTTCCTGGTCCTGAAAGTAAGAACGGCCAAATCTATCAGGAGAGGAGAGCGATCCTGCTCTTGCTGGGCCCTTGCAATCTCAGGTGCTTGGGGCAAACCACAAAGTTTTGTTCTTGAGCAGCAACTACATCAAATCTCCTTACTTAACAGGTCTTTCCTTTGGTTTGATTTAATGTTATATGTTCCTACCTTTTCCTTGTCAAAAAGGAAGTTTAATTCTGTCTCTTCTTTTGCAGTATTTATAGTGCATTAACTACTGCTATTTCCAACCAGTTACCTGTGCCTGCAGGTAACAGATGTGCATCAGGATTTGAAATTGCCTGTCACATCTAGTTCTTCATCTTCAAAATGAACAACAGAACTGGGTGTTTTATTTATGGTGATGCAAGAGAGTGAAAGACCTGAAGTATGAATTTTTGGGTCGCTTGTTGAGTCTTTAGAGCTGGCACTTCTGAAAATAGTTTTGAAAGTCAAGTAGAAGCAACTTATTGGATAGTAAATTTTGAACTCTTTAGTACCATTTTTATAGTAATAAATTAAGGAGCAGGATTGTAGGCTTAAATTTTCAGAGGAATGTTCAAGTTCATGATGTAGTCATACATATTCAATAATTACTTCCTGCTGTTTCACCAGGTTGGGGTAAGGGAAGACCAGCAAAGGAAGAGTTTATTTTTTTGGGTTGGGTTTTTGTTTTGTTAGATTTTATTATCTGTTTCAAAGTTTAAAGAAAATATGCTATGCAAGAAAATACGTAAAATTTAGTATCTTAATTTTTAGAAGGTGTAAAGTTTTTAAATAGGTATATTTAAATTTTTTAATGAGAAGTTTAATTTTCATTGCTTGGAAAACAGCATATACTTCAGAGTAAAAATGTCAGCCTAGATGATTGACCATGAAACAAGAAGCTTTTCTTCACACTGTAATTAAAATTCTTCTTGGTGCTATATGATACAAGGTTTGCTGTTCTTCCCTGTAACAATGTGAAGAGTTGTGCATCTCACCGTTATGCATGAAAATATTTCCTTCATTCCGCTGAGGCAAATCGTGTTTGTACGATTCTACAGATAAAAATCTAAGCGGAACTTTAAATGCTTCATCAGAGAAAATAAATCACTTTTAAATCGCAGAACTAGTCCAGATGTGTATTTTATAAGGAGCAAGATGGTGTGACGCCCTTACCTTCGCCAGCTCCAGAGCTCACTCGCTGCCCCATGCCCTTCACGCGAGGGCTTTCCAGGATTTTCCAGGGCTTTCCAAGGTTTTCCAGGGCTTTCCAAGGTTTTCCAGGGCTTTCCAGGCCTCCCCGCCCGCGGGTTGGGCCCGGCTCTCCCTTCCCCTCACGCCGAGGGGCCCGGCGGGGGCAGCCCCGGGGATCCCGGGCGGGCAGCCTCTGTCAGCCCCCGTGTGTCGGCCGCCCTGCTCCTCAGGCTGCGCCGTGTCCGCCAATTCCCGGGGCCGTGTGCGGCAGCACCGAGCGCAGCCGCGGCTCTGCCCCGGGCGTCTGAGGGCAGAACTGCCCGGGCCGGGCCGGGCCATGGCGCCGGCAGTGCCATCTGCTACCTGCGCCCGCTTCGCACCCAGGCCCCGAGGAGGCTGTGCTGGGGCACTGCCCGGCGCTGTGCCAGCTGCCACTGCAGGGACACCCATGAGAACAGCAGCAGTTCTGCCTGCGGAGGGAGAGTGGCGCACAAGGGGCTGAGGAAAGCAGAGAATGGCTCTGGAATGTCCCATCTGACATAATGGGGCATTGATGGTAAAGCGCCCATAGCACAGACTGGGAGGTGTAATTGCTAAGTGTTCGAGTGAGAGAAAAGGGAAACTGCTGTGGGACAGCTTTCGTTCAGTGTTACCTGGTGACACCACGTGCGCTATCTCACAGGGACAGCCACGGGCCCCATCACGTGCCGGACATGTGCGGCCGTGCGATAAGGACCCAGCGCTGCCACTGCCAGGGGCTGGCGACAGCAAAGCGCTCAGGCGTGCGCTCTGCTCCAGCCTCGGATGGTGACAGACCCATGTGTCTTTTCTTCCCGACCATCCCCTCCTCATCTCTGATTCACTTCTTTCTCCTCTGGCCAGACTCAGTCCTCATCTCTTCACCCATCTGTCACCTCCCTCCTTCACGCCATGTGTGAGTGACAGCCTCCTACAGCCCACGGTCTCCTGTAGCTCCTGGCTCTCTGTCACAGATTAATGCCCACCAGCTCTCATGCATTTTTCTCAATGCCTGCCCAGTCCCCAACCTCTGTCCTTCCTTCACGTTGCTGAAGCCATATTAAGCCATATTTTATCTTTTGCCTTAGAGTAGGACAGGATAAGCAGGGAAGTCACCAAGAGCTGGAGGACAGCCTTTTTGCTTTCAGGTTGCGATAAGGTGCTAAGATCCATCTCTCTTGATGTGGCCCTTAAACAAAACAAAACAAAAACCCCCCTTGGGAAATTGCAGTTCAGTTTCATCCAATCCCACCTAAGCAGCTTCAACATTCAAATTTTCACGGTGTTTGGAAGATTCCTCATACAATTCACAAAGCACACCACCTCAATCAATCTGAAGTCCTCCCTGCCACCTAATTTTCCGTTCTCTGCTTCAAACTTCAAGACTGTCAGAGACCTGCCACCGTTTCCTATCAAGTGTCCAAACTATCACAGAAGGAATCTTCCATAGTTGCTCACTGGGGCCACGTACCACGGTGTTTGAGGTTCAGTAAGATTCTTAGCAACTGGAAACATGGTCTTATTAAAGGAACTACCAGGCAACCAGATGGTCATAGCAGCATTCCTGTGTCAGGTGGAAGTAGAGGAGGAGAAGGAAACATTTGCTTGCAGAGCTCTGTAACTTAAGGTTGACATACCCCTGAATGGAAAAAATCCTGTACATATGCCTTCCAAAAGTCTTGGTTCAAGACTTACTAGCGAGGAAACGGAGTATGTGTAGGTATGTGCAGGCACACGAGTGCTGAGGAAAGAGGAGCAGTATGAGCCTTCGGGACAGAGCAAAAGAAGAGAAACTGGCAGCAGTAGGTAGGTGTCTGATGAACTGCACACTTTGCACAGTGAACGAAGAACAGAATTACAGGGCCACAGGGCCCTTCCTCTGGGCTTTGCCATGCAGCAGGACCTTCCTTTTCCCCCTGGGTCAGACTTTCTGCTGAGCGTGAGCATCCCTGGGCTGCACCTGCTGTGGTGACTTGCTAATACATCTGCTTGGAAGAGATGCCTGGTTTGCACATTGAAAGGATAAACTGCTTATCCTGTTTTCTGTAATTGTGTCACAGAGAGGAAAAGCTCATCTGACTGGTTTAACTTAAGGGTAAATACAAGGCAATGTGGTTGAAGGAGATAGAAAATGGAGAAGGGACTCTGAATCAGCTGATTTGTATTTAAAGGCTTTATTCTTCTTGCTCTCTCTTTCTAAAAATATTTTTTCTGGTTTGGAGAAATAATATATAAATGATACCCTGGCAAGAAGTGCATAAAATCTGACAGATGAATAAATTGCACTCTCCAGAGCTGTAAGCTTGAAAGGAACATTGCAGAGATAATGCATGTTCTTGGCTTGAGACAAATCCTGTCCATTAGAAATATACCTCTCTGAAGATTGATCTGAACTTTTGAGCTTTCAATTGAATAATTGCTCTTTGAGATTTGAAAAAATTTGAATTATTTAATTTCCCATTCACCAAAATTGAATAACACTGCAGTTGGTGATTTAGAATGTTGTTAAATTAATTATGACATTTTGTTAAATTCCCTTTTGTCTTTCCTTCGTTTTTTATTTCAAAGGCCTGAGTAATGCATAAAGTGTATCACCCCAGTAGAGAGGAGAGATGAGTCAGAGATTTGTCAGCTTGAATGGCCTTAGACCTGCACTTATCCCTGCTGACTACTGAGATGCAAGTTTGAAGTGATGTTACTTGCATCTTAAAGAGCAAGGCTGAGAAGGCTCAAGCTTCCTCACTCAGCTCTGTTCTGACCTTCTCTGCTACAGCCTGTCCTGGCGAACAGGTCAGATTCAGACACACAGAGCTGTAATAAATAATCTAAATCTGGCAGCAAAGGAAAAGGTGAAAAGGGGTGAGTCTGAAGGGTGGTTTTATGAGGTGACTGCATCAGTCTCATGGCTCTGTCGGAAGGATCAGGTGTGTATCTGTATCCTCCTTCACCCACCTCACATTGCTGGGTGAGTCAGGAGTGGGGAATGGGCAACTCAAACAACTCCTCCCAGGAAGGACAGTACAAACCATTATGACACTGCCTCAGCTTAAACCATGCCCTTGCCTATGCAGATTTATGGGAAGTCTTATATGATGTTACACACAGTATGTAAAGAGTAGATCAATGTGTTGTTCTAGCAGCTTTCTTCATTCACTTTCAAATCCAACCTTGTAAATCTAAAGTCTCCTTAAACGTTAAAATAGCAGTTACATAAGTAACAGCAGTACCTGTGAATGTACAGCCCTATTTGCAATCCTGAACACATGATCATGGCACAGATTTCTATGATTTAGCAATCTGGGAGTGAAATCTGTACACAAACAGCTGCTTTTGAAGCTGGACTAAGTGGCCGCCTGAATCAGGCCTTTAACAGACAGACTGAGCTGCCAGCCCCTGCCGCTCCCACACACCACATGAGCTCCAGTGCAGCAAATTTGGTCAAAGCTGCATCAAATATTTATGCTTCAGACCACAGGCGTTGTTCAGACCACACTGACCCTTTCATATGATCTGCCTCAATATCCACACTGCATACCAAACGTGCTGCCCATATTGAAACAAGAAAGGCCTGCAGCCATGACTTAGAGAATACATAGGAAAGGAAGGAAAGGAAACTACAGCTTTACTGAGGAGAGGGCTGTCAAAGCGTTTTAGGATGGGGCACATTGGTCTGCAACATTAAAAATTTCAGCTGAAGACAAATTTCTCTGTTGTTTTTCTGTATCATATAGCTATTTTTTGTGTCATCCCTGCAATTTTATTGTTCTGTGGCATAATTTATAGCAGGCTATTTATGGGACTAAAATAACTGTCAGCTTGGAAAAAGGACGCAGTTTCTCTTGTATATAATGAGGTTTAGAAAACTGTTACAACGTTCCTGCCCCAAAATGGATAGCACTACATGGATGCCTGTACAGGAAAGGTGGAAAGATTTGTTCTTACTCCCTTATTCTTGTAATGAATAGTCCAATTTTAATTTCAGGATTCTGTATTCTCTTTCTGGTTTAGGTATGCTATATTGTATACTGACATCATCAATACACCCAATATTATACTTAATGATTATTTTTAGATTATGAGTATTATTACTGCCATGTAAACTTCCCTGAGATACCATTTTTTATTTAAAAGGGCAGGCACATATTTTGCTACTCCACTCATCTGAACTTTAGTACATTGGAGCAAAATTTATTTCTGAGAAATGGGCTTTGCATATTTTTATATATCCTTTAAACACTTCATTAATTTGAAGCATCTTTTGATGAGAGAGCGTATTGGGAGGCTTAACAGTAATTACCTCCCACAAATCACCTATCCTTCACAGAAGAAGCCACCAGTGTTTGGTGGCAACCCCTTCACGATGAAACAGAATGCTGAATTTATGAGGTACAATCCGAAGATAGCTGTTATCAAGACAAGATTTCAGAAACCTGATATGCAAATTTTAATCAAAATTAATTCATGTTTTGGGCTTAGAGAAAAAGGTGAATGCTAGAAGAAACATCTACTGAAAAATAACGATGCATGCTCATCACCTTGAGACTTGCAGGCAGATTCAAGAAATCTCAGCTCAACAGCAGGTGCCCACATAAGGGGAAAAAAAGAGATCTTCCCTTAGGACTCAGTCCTCAGGCTAACCACCTCCTGCTGCTTTTGAGAGAGGAGTTATCCCTGGAACACTGCATTTGCATTGTGTCTGCTAACGTCAAGGCTTAGCACAGGACAAAAACATCATGAATTTAGCAGAAGTACTAATTCAGATAAGTACAGGCTCAGCTGTTGCTAAATTGGCAATTATAACTAGATAGTCTCTGCTCCCCCGCCATCATCATTGTCGGCGCTGAAGTTTTGTCTCAGTTCAGCGAGTGTTCTATTTTCTAAGCTCTCATTTGTCTTCTGTTTGACAGCTTACAGTGATTTTGTTTAGCTGTACTGATGAACTGCTGTCAATGGAAAAAACTCCAACCACCAGAGGCATATGAGGATTAGCCAAAATGTACAATTCCTACACAAATGGAAAATGGGGAGATTAACTATAAAAGGACTGAACCAGAATATGAGATCAGATCATCTTCTCAGATACCGCATGTGTTCAGGATTGCAAATCCATATCCAACTATCTTTATCTCTGACCTTTTAAAATAACTTTTCAGCACAACTGCAGCTACTGGCAGGAGCAGCAGAAGCCGGAAAAAGAAAACAGTGCTGGCATGCCCAGCATTTTACCTGCTGGGAACCTAGATCTGCTTTCAGATAGTGCAGAATTTTGAATTCCAGCATCTGCTCTAGGCTTACATTGCTGTGATAAGGAGGGATAATCTTGTTCTAGACATAAAATGAAATCTGAAACTCTTTTTCCCAAGCAATTGGTACAGTTCCAGAATCCTGCCACAACGCTCTCATTTCTCTTTTGTTACTCTCCAGACTCTAAGGCCAACCTGGCTTGTCTAAGGTTGTACTGTGGTCTGTCTGCATTTTGGTGTCAGAGCCTTATAATGCACCACTGAAGGATTTTTTAAATATAGTACCTTCTGGGGAAAAAGAGGCCACAAAGCTTGTTCTGTATGTCAGATTAGTCTCAATCCCATCCTTACTCAAAGCAAGTAACAGCCAGCTCAGCTGTTTGCATTTCGTCTGTGCTCTCCCTATATAGCCATGGCATCCTCTGCCCTTTATGCCTTTGACTCCTGGGCAGTCAGGCCCCAGGACAGGAGCATCAGGATCTCACCCAAAAGATTCCCAATAGCATCCAGCGATCATGTGGAAAGTAGCAGCGGGTAAGGTGCTGTACAATTTGAAGCATCAGGTGGCATATCCATGGCTCATGCAGTCACAAAATTACTCTATGTGCATCTGCTTATCCAGGACACATCATTCCTGAGCTGCAAAACTGCACCTTAAACCAGATGAAATTTAATCTACAACAACACCCAGATGTGACAGATTTGTCAGAGGTGCTTGAGGAACCCCAGTCCTCCTCTGTGATCGACAGCTTCTGTTGACAGGTGGTTGCTTTATTTCTCTAGATGGAAAAGGGCATTTGTAGGACTTCTGGGACTGAAAAACCAGATTGTGCAGCTGAAAGTGACCCTGCAGTCACTGCCTTTAGCACCCTGTATACTTGAATTACCTGGAGATTTTGTCTCAAGTAGCTGTTCACAAGCTCTGGCTGTCCAGCAGCGCTGCTTCCTCCAGCTGACGGGACCCACACAGGATGAAGGGAGCCGAGTCTCAAGGGCAGCTTGGCCAAAGCACTTGGCTGCCACTCTGGGATCTCACTGTTGGTTTGGTATCAGTGTTGAACAAAAAGGCAGGGTTTGTGTGTGTATGTTTGAGCACGGGTGTTGTGGTTTATCTAATATTGATTAAATGTTTATTCTTTTAATGCCAATAGATTTTAAAAGACAAAATTAACTATGTGCACTACTCAACACAGCACCAAGTTCACCTGTTAATAGTACTACAATTTAATTAAATTGCACAGTCTCCCCATCCTTCTGCTTCCTTACCTACTGAGCAGGGAATATTAAATGTTGTTACTGTGTTTTGATGGTAATACTGCTTAGTTCCTCCATAAGTCAATTATTAAAAAAAGATACTTGACTTTCAAAAAAGGATTGTTACAGAAAAAAAACTTATTTTGAAGCCATCTAATTACATGTCAAAAATGCAATCATAAGAAAAGAATTTGCCTTTGGAATACAGGAAATGTTACAATGCAAAAATACACTTCTGGGGTCTGCCTACCATGAGCCATATAATTGTGGTGTATATTTGATTTATCCTAGTTACATTTCATTTATTTTTGCTTTCTGACTGGAGCAGAACTGCCACATGCTGATCAATTCAGCTTGCTTATGCCTGTTGTGCCTCTCCTGGGGTGTGCAATATGACAAGCCTGTTCTTTTAAGAACAGAATAGCACCAAACCAAAACTAAAAACCACCATCCAAGCTGCACATCATGGCTGATGCAGAAATACTCTGTTTCTCCTGGTCCTGTTCACAGGTCTGCCAATGTGTTTTAACATTGGCACAGTGGATGCCATTCATAAGGTACAAGGAAAGGATTACATGGCTTCCCAGATAATGATTATGCAGCTGCCAAAAAGGATGAATTCATCTTATGCACTACTTTTTAAAATGCTTTTTTAATTTGCTTGTGAGGAATATCCAGATGCAACTAATTACCCTGTAATGAGGCTCCTAAAGCTGACAGTCTAACAGGCTTTTGAAGGTGTCCATCTTATTATACAAAATGATTTTTTTATTACTTTTTTTAAGCTCTTCATATGTGGATGGCATAAATGGATGTACTTCTCAATAATGAGATACTCTAAGGGTGATTTATGGGATTTAATTAATGTGGTAACAAGGAAAAATAAGACAAGTATGAAAGATGCCTTCTGCTTGTCAGCTGCAGGTTTGCAAATAGTTACTTATGTAACATCTGAATGCCAGATGCAATAAATAAGGACTTGGGCCATCATTTTGAAATAAGAAGCCAGTAACATTAGTTAATACATGCATCTCCCAGAGTTTTGGGAGGTGTCAGCACTATTGTTTCCCTTTCTAAGAACATTCTGTAATTACATTATCTGCAAGGCAGAGGTTTATCCCCATCTTGGTACTTGGTTGAGAAGAATGAGGCACAGAGAGCTCAGTGCTGCAAGCCACGTGATGCTGACCTTGGCAAGGGAGGTACTCAAAACTCACACTTGGCCAAGAAAGGCCTGATGCTGCTCAGATTTTTGAGGAGACAAGATGATCCCTGACATGTGAGGCTGGAATCATCTCTAAAATGTCTCCACAGATACTACTAGTAAAGCTGGTTTATGTTTTTCTTGGTCCTAATCTGTAGATTAGGGCAAAATATTTATGTGGGTTGCTAATAATTCTACTCTTAAGTTATATAAAGAGATTTCAACACATAGTGTGTGTGATTTAGCTCAGCAAGAACTGCAATCCTGAAGAAATGCTGTGGACAATCTGTGATCACCTACTACGACTCTATCCAAAAGAGCTTCTGGCCTCAAGGCTCAGGAAAAACACATAGGTTTTCTGTCATTTGGTATATAACTATCTACATGCAAATGTTTTAACTGTACTTTAAAAAATAAAATAAATGGATGTAATGAGTCTCAGCACTTCTGAGCCCCTTTAGAAAGGAATACAGAAAAACTCTGTTAGTAAAGGATCTAGAGCTGAACAAAGAAATGGAAGCATCCATATTTTTGAAATCACTTGTGAATTTACTCTTTAATTTAGTCTGCATTTTAATTCATCTTTGAAATGAGATAGGAAAATAAGCCTAATTATGAGTAAGGTGCTATGTAATGCAAATCCATAGCACAATTCTGTGTCTGCAGTAGAAGATGGGGCTTGATAATAGGGCAAGGTGAGTTGTATTCCACAGTATATAATTTATGCTAAGTGGGAAGCACTTTCTTTTTCACAGTACCTTGAAATTTAAGAACACGCTAGGGTAGATAACCCTGCTGTTAAAAGATGCCATTGGCTTTTTTTAAAAGAAACCAACAACAGAACACAAAAAACCATTGTTTTGCATTTAAAAAGTACCAAAAAATTTTAAATCCTGAAATCTTGTTTAATGAAATTCAAACTGAAATATTCTTATAGGTTAGCAACATTTTTCTCTGCTCCTCTCAGCAATTCCAGAAGAACTGCTCTTGGTTACAAGAAATACCACTAGCCTTTCATAGCTTGGCGCTGAGAGAACTGGGTCCAAGTCTCAGATTCTTCTATGTCAAAATGGCATTTTCTTCTCTGTTATTATCCCTACATACATCCACCCTATCCCAAATTATCACGTAACTTGTGTTCCACAGAGCTGCTGCAATGTTCCTGATCCAAAGGCACTTACTGTAATATATCATCTCTACTTAACCAGTATCTGTCTTGGATTAATGAAATAAAATATATAAAATTCCTGAAGTGCAAATATACTGGAGAAGCAGTATATTCCTCCTGCACTGTGGTCTTGTTTGAAACAGAATGAAGCAACAAAAATGCAGCAAACTATGGTTAATAACATACTCTGAATTACCCAGGGGAACAATCTAGGTTAACCTAGAACTATGCAAGAGAAGTAATGTGGTAGAGACTTTCTTCCATCAAGTTAGGCAAGTTCTGAACCAGCCACCATTTTGCTGCAGAAAAAAGCCAAAAAATTACTCTTGCTTTTCATCAAACTAAAAATGTTTTAAACTCTATTCTGTCTTATATATTCTATATTTTGTGCATGAGAAGTATCTAGAAAATTAGGAGGGGGAGGCTCTTTCAGAGGAAGCGTCTTGTAATGATTCATGGCAGAGAAACAACAACCGCTGACAAAACAGTCCTTAGACATGCAGCAAATACTCAGAGCAGTGTGTTCCTTTATCAGTTCCCATTAGCTGCAGCCAAGTGTTACTGAGGTGTAGTGAGAGAGAGCAGCAATTGAAAAACACTAAACACCTCAAACATCAAGCTGTGCATGCTCTACCACAGAGTGGTCTGAAGCCAGGAGTTGCATAATTTTTAAATTTTTTTTTAAAAAGCATAGTACTTCCTATGGAGGACCACTGCTCAGGCAATTGCTTTTCCATGGCTTAGTCATCCAGCATTAAATGAGGTGCCTCCACAGTATGTTTTGACAGGTGCTGCTGTGCTGTTTGGTTGAGGCACTTTCAAGTCATGTCTCCTGTTTGCTTTTAGTGGTTCTGGAATGAAATTTTCTACTGAACGACTTAGTACAGTACACCAGAAATAACTGCTTTATGCTCACACTATTCAGAAGAGCAAAAGCAATGAAATATCCAAAACACATGAATAACTAACTGGCACAAATGGACAAAGTGGGCACAGGTCTTCAAAGCTTCTGGAGGGAGAGGGGCCATGGTCCAATATATAGTTCATCCCTGTCTAAAACCACATTTTTCACTCATAGCAATACTTCCTCGTGCACATGTCCTGTAAGCTGCCCTTCTGGAGTGAGCTGTATCACTCAAGCTCTGAGTAAGGCTTGAAATTAATTAGTAAAGCCTATCTAGGCTTCCATATATTAGTAAAGCAGAAAGAATGCTGGGCAAATTTTGGCACACATACTTGTAAGTTTTACAAGAAAGAACCACGCAAGCAAGCAAAAAAAAAAAAAAAAAAAAAAAAAAAAAAAAAAGTAAAAAGTAAAGTAGGGGTCCATCTAAATCTAAGAGTTTAAGGCAGAAGAAAAGAGAAGCAGAGAAACAGCTCCCCTATGTGTATTTATATAATCATGGCTCAGATAATTTGTGCCCTTATGGGGATGTAATGGAAGTCTAAGATAAATGACATTACAGGTAACAGTACACTAAGCAACGCTAGGTAACATTTCATATTCACTGTCCTGAAAGTACTGGGACATAAATTGGTTGTCGGCAAAAAATACAATTCTTCCAGCCAATATTATCTTTCTCAATGGAGAGGGATCAATGTATTGCCCAAATCAATGCTGCACATCAGCCAGACTAAGGATATGTAGTCACTCCCAACCCCAGTTCTGTGTTACTGGAAGTTGCCCATATTGCAACAATTCTTTTGCTTCAAATGTTTGAGAAACACATTCCCCTACATCATTTATTGATCACTAGAGAGGAGGAAAAAAATTCCATGTCAGCTTGAAGTCTTCAAGAAATTCATTCTTCATCACAAAAGTATTTCTTTAGTCTATTAACTTAAAATTAATTATATAAATCCTTAGGTTGCATTAAAACAAAACAGTTTCCATTCAGAAGTTTTGCTACAGGCTTTTTGTTCAACTGAGAAAATACACTAAGGAGTGTAAAAAATATTTATTCAACCTAATTCAACATAACTATAATTTTCAATACTTAAAAACAAGATTTACAGAGTAATGACCTTAAAGCACTCATGTGAAATCACCTTACAGTCCATACAGTATTTTATAATTGTATTTTTTACAATTGCTTTAACTTGCAGAGGAGACAATGAACTTTCCCATGAAACAATTTTCAAACCCACTAATCTGCATCATTCAATTCTCCATGAGACTTTAAAAAACAGTAATAAATTGCTTGGAAATATATACAGTGAAGACCACTGAAAAGCTGTTTTCTTGAAACGAGGCATTCTGTAAGAAATACATATTATAATGTTTCAAGACTATCTTACAGAGAGTAGCAACTTTCAGAGGCTGCTGCTCAAATTAGGTTTTATATAAAAGTGAGCCCACTAAGACAAATATAATCAGCAGACTTACAAGGTTATAGTAATTCTTCCATTACAGCAAGAGCCTCAAAAGTATTTGATATTGACTGAGTGTATAATTCTTAATACCTGTATAGGTTTTTAATACTAATTGGCCTTTATATACACTTCTGTACAGTTTTAAAATATTACATCTTGGTAATTAAGATAAACATATTATAGAAAAGGTACCTTATTTTGAATTTCTCTTAACATACATTATTGCAGTCAAATAGGAAGTCCATTCTGCATTTATTTCATTTCTGGTGAAAAGAAGTATTTACTTATGAGTAATTCCACTAGAAGATTTTTTTAAGCCATTCTCCATGCATTTGACATACTAATATAAACAAGGAAAAGAAAAAATCTGGAGAAAAACAAAGAAATTATTTTTAAGTAAGAAGTCCAAATACTAAATCTAGATTAGGTCTGGTAGGAATATGAAATGGCTGTGTTATGTTTGTCAAAATTTAACTTCACAAAACAGTCAACTTCTGTTGAAATTGGGTTTATAAATACATCCAATAATGGAAGTGCTAACATCTTCCTCAGCTGACTACTTTAGACATATTGGAACAGTAAAGTTTACTGTATAAATAAACTTTTTTACACATGTAAGATTTATCCTTTAGTCCTTTACAAAATGGAGCCAAGTTACCTTAAGAGCACCTACCCTGCTGGCAGGATGCTCACTCACATCAGGTACCCAAAGTGTAGTGTCACCCCCCTGCAGCCAGCCCTTCCACTAGGGCAGGAGAGAGCCCAGTCCTGAAGAGAGCTGAGTTACACACTCAGGTCTGGATGCTTAGGGCAATGCCCCAGTCTGTCAGTTCAAATGTAGCTTTAGTGTTCAATGCTGTTTTCTCACATTTTTTGTATGGGTATTTACACAGTCTAAAGGAATATGGAAACTAAAAAAGTGTTCTAATACTTAACTACAGAATAAGCAACTGAAATTTACTTCCTCCTTGTAATTATTTTACTGTGGAGGAAAAAAATGCTATCCAGCACCAGTTACAAACCAGTAAAGCCATGAGAAAATGACACTAGGCACTGCAGAAGATACAACAGGACACTGAAAATTACCAGTAATAAAATAGTCACCTGAAAGCCATGCTAATTTTAACACCTATTACTTGGGTGGTTAAAGCTGACATACAAGTCCTGTAGAGAGTGATCTATCTTCTGCTTTCTCTGTCATTTGGGTATTTCACACTCCCTGTTTGATACCAGCAAAACCCAAGGAAAATTACTTCTCCTTGGTAATGACTCACATTCCCTTTCTAAAACAATCTCCCTTCATTGTGTGAAATGCTGAACTGAATGACAGCGTGGGTATGAAAAACACCTATAGAAAAGGCATTTGGATATAGCCTACATTAACTACATTTAAAATGTTCTGTAGTTGATTCTTTTTTTTTTCCATTCAGTATATTGGCTTGAAGAAAATAATTCAAAAGCCTATTGCCCAACAGAAATACCCAAAAAATAACGGAAGCCAAGTCACACATTCGGAGGTTCAGTGGTTGCTGAAAGGATTTACCCTGCCACAAGACAGTGCTTTATTGTATTTAAAGAAAAAAAAATAGAGGAGCAGCAACTTATCACAATTTTCCACTACTGTGCAATAACAATAGAACCAATACAACATGGAAACCTGTCAGGTGAGACTGTGTGACATCTGGAGGTTACAGCCTTATGCTCCTTCTTGCTCAGGATAATTTAAAATTTTGCGGTGAGCTTGGCGCAAATACTGCTGCTGCTTGAAGTAAACCTTAAAAGCTCCTTTTATAGCAACAAAAGCAATTCCACCCTGAAATAAAAAGATATTTTGAAAACCTGTACAGTTCATTGTCATATCATTGCAAATGTTCTTTAAAATTTCCAATCAAGATTTGTTTTCTAAACATATGGTATTTTCTTCTAAAGATTAACTAACTAGTACAATTCCAAATGAGTATCTCAAAGTTTTCTGTCACGATGCACTATTACAGAGGTTAACATTACTTAAAGGATTACATACTGAATCTATAAAAGCTTTTATTTGCTTGGAAGTCTCACAAATATTCTAAATTTTTTAAAAAGTCAAAATACATCTTATTTCAAGATCAAAGAAAATGCAAATATTTATCTGCTTTCCTCCCTTCTCTGAATATTTACTATACATGGCACAAGGAATAATACACATAACCATTCTATAACCAGACTGTGAAAAATGGCGCTTGCCAAAAGTGGAGTAAAATAAAATCTATTTTTCTGAAACAAACTTTTTTCCCCCTCTAGAAAGCTTTATGAAATGTTTATCTCAAGTCTTCAAAATGAGACACCAAGAAGCTTTTCACATGAACATTTGTAATATCACCATTTGTTCCATATAGAAAAGAGGGGTGTGTAAATATGCAGGAATCGAAAACAGGGGCGCAGTGACAGATGACCAGGGATACCATATTACCAAACTCAGTGTGCTTCCCCTTGAAAGGCTGCAACCAGAGAGGTTATTCACAAAGGAAGAGATTGTCATTCCCCCTCCATTTGACTTCTATGGAGGGTTAATTTTACTCTCCTTATTAAAACAAGAAATGAAGGGTTTCTCTCAAAATTAGTAAACAAAAGTTAATATGGAAAAGTTCATAATATAAAGCCCAGTCCTCCCTTGCAGAGACTACTCT
Source organism: Origma solitaria (assembly GCA_013397895.1). Taxonomy (NCBI): domain Eukaryota; kingdom Metazoa; phylum Chordata; class Aves; order Passeriformes; family Acanthizidae; genus Origma; species Origma solitaria. The sequence goes on along the minus strand of VZRL01004156.1, from coordinate 1,980,906 downwards.
TAGCTGGCTCCTCATCTTCACTGTCAGCCTTACTTACTGCTAAGGCCTGCCTACGACAGTGCCAGATAAAAGTTTCAGCCTTGTCATGAACTGAGATTAGTTTCAGTCATAAAGACAGTCTTTCACACACATGATGTTTGTCCACTGCCAAGAGAGGCAACCTTAAAAAACCCCTTCATTTAATCATACACTGCTCTTAAAATTCTGGATCAATTTATGTTCCTTTTTCCTTCACCTTCCTCCTTCACAACACTTCACATTCCTATATTATAATAATTTATAAAACAAACAGTACTGAATCTTACCAAGATTGTCCTTTGTAAATTTGAGTTAACACTGCTGAACATCAGCTTGCCAACTATCGTGGCAATAGTAGGGAAAACTAGAGCTCCACACAGAATACGTGTGGCAGAGACGTGATCTGCCAAAGGGTTGGCCTCTGCTGGGATACGAGGAACAGGACATCCAATGCCTAAAGGGATAGGAATGGGGGAAGAAAAGGTTACACAGTCCACGCCTCAAAAAGGACATGGAAAGCACATTACTGCCCACTCCCCACTCCACTACAAATCTATAGCCCAATCACTTTTTGAGAACTATCCCTCTTCTCAGTGAATATTCTGTTTCCATTAAATGACTGCAGTCATTTTTACTTTCAAGTAAGACTCATTATTTTTAGTAGCTTGTTTTGTTACTAAAGCCTGAACTGAAATCATGTTCCTGCTACTCCTGCCCCTGTGTACTATACAAACACAGTCTAAACAGAGTGAACATGAAATAGAGGGATGGTGTTAATCACCTCTACTTAAAAATGGCAAAAATTGCTTGCCTATCCCCATCTTCTAAAGGCAGAAATTCAGTCTTTGTGTTTCCTTTTAAATTTAATCACATCACCTGGAAATATGCTGTTCAAAATTTGTAGCTTATTAGAGTATTTGCGCCACAGTCTGAGCACATAGTCCTCCCAACGGATCATCTTGCCCAGTATTAGCATGACTGGGATAGTGGGAAGGCCAATCAAAAGGAATAAAGGATCAGCTCTCTCCATCACATCAAGACCTTCTTTGTGACCCACAACCTGGAAAATAAGCATACAGTTGATAAACAGAAACAAAGGCCACAACTGAACAAAAATGTAACTTAAAAAGCTGAGTTTGTTTGAAGCTGCCCTCACATTTTAAGTTGAAGAAGAAAAGAATACTGTTTTAACTATTTTACTCTGTTTTCTCTTTGTATCCTTGGTTGCTTCCAGAGCATAATGCAGGCAAGCTACCAGCCCCAGCTTGCAAATCATTAATCTTGTAGAGAGTTGTAACACAATTCCTTACCATCTCAATAGAAGTTTCATGTGTTCCTGTGTAAGCAAAAGCCTAACCATGTGAAAGACTAATAATATAACATGCTTTCCAAAATGCATTTGAGAATGTGCAGTTTTACAATGATTAATTCTACACCCAGAAATTGATCAGACACTTCTGTTCAAAGGATAAATTGATAGCAAATATCTCAGGATGTTTTAATAAAAATTTTATGTTATTTAGGAATACCTTATGTAACAGAGATCCCAGTATTTAACTGTTGTTTCTCTGGACAATGCAGAAAGATGTACATTATTTTCAACTGCAGTGGAAATAGCAGCATATCTTCACATGTACCTTATTTTCAAATGTGGTTATTAGTTCAAGGATTTTAAAGGACAATTGTTACTTCTGTGTCTAAACCTTTCTACTGGCACATAAAAAAATTAATCAGAGTTTTCCATTTATAAAATGCAAATATTAAAACTGTAACAGAACAGTGCCTTATGTTTTCTAAAAAGTACATTGTTTTAATTTTAAATAAATCTAATAGGACTGAGGATAAAAAAAGACATTGGAGTGGTAGATATCCTCTAGAGTTGTCTCAATTTAAGCAGTATTAAATGCTAAGAAAATCCTTGAAGTTCTTCCAGGAAGAACAAGCTCTTTCATGACTTTTTCCATAAGAGTCCAGGAAGACTAAAATGATTAAAATAATTATGTTTGTCAGGCACTGGATTTTCTGATGTGTTTTCACTGACTTCTCGTTTTCCCCACAAACATAACTTATCAAATCTTCATTTGCACAAAAATTAGAATTAGGAGGTAAGAACATGAAACAATAGCCAACTTTAAAAAAAAAAGAAACAACAAACTGAGTAGTTCTGGGACAGGCAGGACATAGGGAAGAAGCTGTGGTAATGTACCACAATACCTTCAAACTGTACATTTTTGCCTTGCTTTAAAAACCATTCCATTTTATGCCTCTAGAACAGCAAGTTATGTTACATACCACAGCCTCTAAAAATAGGCATAACCAATATTGTTGCTGCCAAAAGATTATTCCTGAAAAAACTTTCAGCACTTGTCTTCCAGCTTCTTCAGTATCTCCTACCCAAACTGTGAAGTCTGACGCTATCTTTTTTTTCCTTATAGTCATTGTCCATCAAAAAGCGCCTTGGTATCTTGTCTCTTTCTGCTTTAGATTACTGTATTTCTCTGCTTTCAGGAACTCCATCTGATTTGTTACTGACTTAGCTACCATGAGGTCAATTCTGTATTTATTTTTCTCCACCTAAAGTTTAAAATAGCTTTAAAAATAGCTGTTGTGTTTCTCTTTGGCCCTTCTACTGGAGGAAAGGAGTCTAAAATGCATCAGGTTAACAAGTTGTAATAAACCTAGCAAGGTTTGAGTGGCAAAAGGTGTGGAACAGTTTCCCTCTACTGCCCACTCAATCTCCTCGTTTACAAGCAAAAATAAATTATTGTCTTGCCCAGCATGCCGTCATTACAATCAAAACATTAAATCATGAAAACAGCTAATTCTTCATACCTGGGATTTGACCAGCTGCCTAAACTAATGTTTAGACAGATCCTCATTTCAAAAGCAAAACAACTTCAGAAAGAAGCATTTATCTTTCCATTTGGTTATGGAGTTCTAGGGCAGCTAAAAATGTCACAATTTCCTACAGAAAGGGGCTCAGTGTAGCAGTGAACAAGGAGAAAAGGACTGGTGCTCTTCAAAACTCTGGTTGTAGTATTACAGATGGTTGTAATGTTCCTGTTGGGGCCACAAGAACAAAATATCCAATGAGAAAATATTTAAGTGCACCATTCTGTAATACAGAAACTCATCCACTGGAATGGAGATGATATTGAAAGCCATTACCCATCCCTTAGGCAGCTGCTTAAGCTTTGGCCCCACTGGTACAGGGAGACTGCAACCACTCATTTGGGCTCCATTTCTGCTTTCAGATCACATACAAACTGAACCATAACAGCAAACAATCTTGAGAGGGAGTGACCTGCAGAACTGCAGGGCAGTACCACACAAACCAAGAACTAGTGCCAAGTGACTTACATGGAGAAGGACCAGATTGTATATTTAAAATTAGAACTGTGTAGAGGAGTATTTATTAACATATATTGGTTAATTCTATCTATAGCTAAATTAACATCAGAAATACTTTTATGCTTTCAGGCAAAATATAGGTTATGGACTTGATATAGGAATCAACAACTAAAATGGTAACGAAGGTGCTTCTGATTGTACAGTCTCTGAAAACTCTGGTCTTGTGGTTGAACCAGGACTGCCCTGAACAAGTTTTTTTGTAGTTAATAGTCTACCACCTGTCAAGATTATTTTTATGTTTAAATAGCAAGTGCATAAGAACAGAAGCAGGAAAAGGATTTTCCCCCTTTCAACTAATCATATAATCTGAAGTAATTGAAAGAGCATACTATTAATTTGCAATGTTTTGAATTTCTTGGTTTTGAATGAACTGCATCATTCAGAGCACATATTTTCTTTTATACATTAAAAAAAAATCGTATTATCCAAAAAATAATTTACGATGTTTCAGTTTCAACCCTTTAAATGTTACTAGCGAAATTTTTCTCCAGGTAAGATAAAAGATTAAACCTCATCCTTTTTTGAAGAATTACTCTTTATTGGTAGCTAGGTGGTAATGGTACCTTTTCTATGGGAACAGAATTGGGTTCACCAATCTGCCATACAAAGCACAGCCAGCTAGAGCAGTAGTGGATTTTGTTGGTTGCAGACTGAACCATGCCTGAACAGGCATACATGGATTTATAAACTATGACCAGTTAAAAGTGAAAAACTATCTGAATTCACTTGTTAACTATACTGAAAGCAGCTAAGCATGTTTTAAGCCAAGGAAAGAGGAGTCTGAATTGACTTTTGCTTTCCAAGCTGGAAAGAAGAGGGAACATGTGTGTACCTGCATGACTGTCACGGCTCCGTACGTAACAGCTGTCCAGTATATAGATCCCACCATTATTCCAGCTGCAGCAAAGGGACATGCCTTTGAGATCAGGCGATCTGCAAGATCCAAAACGTAAACAACTGGACCTATGATAAAGGAAAAGTAAGGTTTCAAGATAGAGATATATATATATAAACACACACATAAAAGTATACTGTAGAAATGTTAGCATCTATCACCAATAAGAAAGAACAAACAAGGCAAAATACAAGACTGACATACCACATGTGCTGTTTAAGTGAGAATATATAATTAAAAAGCTATTAAGCTAAACCTGTAACTTCTTTCTACCTACCATTTAATTTACTGCATAATCTTTCGAAGAGATTGATATACTGCTTAAAGCACTAATTTACCCAGTGATTAGCTTCCTTTGTGTTGTGTAAGAATTGTTCTTTTGTAGAAACCACTTTAGGCTTAGTGGCTTTTTTATTTGTTAGATATTTTAGTTTTCAAAAGGAAAAAATACCGATTTGTTGTAATGTACTTCATGTCCTTATCTTTGACAGCTTCACCTGAAAATTCTGTCACTAAATTATCCTGCTATGCAGTCAAAAGTAGCACAGTTAATACAAAAGATTCCTTCCACTAGAAGAGGCTGCATTCAGTATGTTTAGAGGATCACCTCTCAAAACACTGGAGGGAAAAATACTCCTATTCAGGTTATTCAGTGCCTTTGACAACAACACATGAATAGTTTCATTGTTCTGTCTATGCACAACTGCACTTTCCAGACTTACACAGGGAAGACAGTACCCTGACCACCTTTGGTGAGGTAAACAAGGGCAATGCCTGCATCTTTTCTTTGAGGGACTGCAAGAGCATAAGTGAAGCAAAAGCCATACAAAAATGTATCTATGGCAGTGAAAAACATCATCACCATAATTCACATTACTTTTGTATTTGTCAATAAATTCTACATACAGACTGTCCTCCCACAGCTCATATGCATGTACAGTTCCTGTTAGCTCCCTCCTACTTTTTCCTACCAAAATCAGTGACAATTCTCAAAACCAGCCTACAGGCATTCCTCAAGTACTAATCCTCCATGTCTCTCAAAGTTTACCCACAGTAACAAAATTGTGACTCCTGTTCCATGACTTACTTAGTTCTTCTTTCTCTAGAGAACAACTCTGTTCTCAATGATTTCAAAAACCCCACTTCTATTCCGCTCAAGTGAGTTGGTGAAAAAAAGCAACAGGAACATCTAGTTTGACTCTTAACAGTTGTGTTTAACTTTCCAGAACACACTTCAGAAGGTGCTGGGATGTCTATCAATATACTGGAAGTAACAACAAGGTCATAACTGCAAGTACTAAACGCACAGTAATTTACACATCTTGACTGTTTCCCAGAGTCACTGAAAAAGTTTAGTTGTACCATTTTGAAAACTTAGTTGTACCATTTTGAAAACTTACGTTTGAAGACAAGAGACTCAAATGACACTGAAGGTTGCCTTACAACACACTACAAGTACTAACAAATTGCACCTGCTGATACTAATCATTTAGAGAAGCCTAGCTGGAGAACTGGGTATAGAATCTTGAGAAAATACTAGGAAAAAAATCATTGAAACAATCTTTTAATTAGCCCTTAGGAAGGACGTAGTGAGAAAGGAGGACAAAACTGTTGGGTTGGTTTTTTTTTAATATGGTATTGAGGAAAAAACAGGAAAATAAATATTACTAACACACAAATTAAATAAAGAAATACAAAATAAAAATATTTTTCATCTTAAAAGATCTATCATGCTTTAAAGCTTTTTTTCTGTCAAACTCCATTTTCTGTTTACTAAACAATTATCTTAGGTTACTTTCAAAGTGGTAATAATATTTTTCTATTTAGTGAAAGTTCTCCAAAGAGCAGAAAACAGCTCACAAGAACATATTTACCACTAATCAGCAAAACTGATAGGCACTATCAAATTTGAACTGGAATTTGAATTTTGAGATACATCATGAGAGGTTGTTTTGAATTGGTAAATACATAAAAAGACACCCACTGTTACTTATAAAGATATTCACTGATATCTCTTCAAGTTGATATTACTTCTAAACTATAATCATAAATTAAAATTTGTGTTGGGGATGTCCTTTGACAGAATTTTTGGAAAATACTTTCCAGCAGTACATTAGGGAAGTCTTAATGTAAATAAGTTTCTGAACTGTGACGCCTAAGGGAAACTTTACTTGTTATTCCTTCCCTGCTCAAGTAATTTTAGATTCTCGAAGGGTATGACTAGCAATGTCTTCAAAAGACACCTGCTGCAGAAGAAACAGGGCCACTAGCACGGCTTCTTGGAAACATCTTACTGTCCTAACACTGCCTGGTGTGATGACCTTGATTGACTTGTAATTGAATTGTGCTGTAACAGCTTTGGGTTACTAGGAAGAGCTACAAAAGGGCAAGACTGTCTCACTTGTGTAAGGCACTTCAAGCTCATGACTGGTGTTCCAGGGACGCAGATTAATTTCCCTGCTCTGCTATGGATGTCTTGTGTACTCTTACACAAGTCTGAATTTTTATGCCCTTATCTTTAGAAATGGAAAAAGATGATATTGTGAGGGAAAATTTATCAAAATACATGAAAGGGAGTCTTGCATATCTGCATGCAAGAGCTGAACAACCTCATGCAAGAATTTTAGGCCAGCTTCGGAACCCAGGAGTGTTGGAAACTAGGAATCTTAGCTTTCAAATAAAGTATGCCACAAATTACAGAAACAAATTAAAATGTCTGTTGTTGTTAATGTATCTTGTCCAAATTATAGTTGCTTCCCCTTTTTCCCATTGCCAAAACACAAAGGCAGTTCACATTACAATTTTATCTCTCGAGTTAACAAATAAGAATTCTAAACAGCATCAAGTTTTGTGGTGCATTCTGTGTCCAGATATAAACCCCATCTTCTCCCCAAAGCCAATGTTACTGTTTGATGCCTTTTTTATGATGGAGATTTACCTTATTCAGCAAAGCTGAATTGTGGTTGTTATATGAATAATTTGTAACAAGTTTCATACTGGTTTCTGTCTTTTTTAATAGCAACAATACAGTATTGTATATATTTTCTTTCCCATCACTCAGTGTTCTACCATGGAAATAAATGTCATCACTCAAAATTCCCTTGACACCTTAATTTTGTCAGCCCTTAAACTAACAGGAAAGGGGTCCTGTCCCAAAGAACTGGCAGTGCGTTATTTTCAGCTCTTTCACTACAGAAGTAAGATACTTAAAAACCCCCAAAACTTCTTTAAAATCCTCTAAATGCCTGCACTCAATTGCTACATCACCATTTCTTTAACAAGCAGTTTTACTTTAAAAAAAAATTCAGTTACCATGGCAACATTTCATTTGCTTGCTTTACTTAATATATCCCATAGAACACATGGGCAAACGAGGGCTGAAATAACAGCAACCACTGTGAATTTAAATACATGCAACATACTGTGCATTATCCTACTTGGCTACTCAAGTAAGACCATGTCCAACTTTTTTCTTCACCTTGACAAACAGAGCTAGAGCAGTGCCCAGCAATCACAAATATTCTGCCTCTTGATTACAGGGCAATATTGACTCAGAAACACCTCCTGACCAAAGTGAAAGTCTGTTTTTCCAGTAATACCACATGCTGCTTAGTAAGGTTCTCTCCTCTGTGTTTCCTCTGATAAGTGTCTCTGCAAGTGGAGTCAAAAAAAGGATGTGTTTATGTGCTGTGTGGCAATTGCTGAAAGAAGTCACCTTCTGCTCAAGAAGAAAAATAATCCCATTAGCCAGGAAATAATTACTGGTCAATCACAAGATTTATCTATATACCTAAATGGAACACATCCAAAATTTTTAAAAGGTATTTAACTAAGCCACCAAATAGGATGCAAGCAGAATATGAAGTTATTTCTGTCTAGAAAAGGGAATAGACAAGTTTTCAACAGAACTGGTGCTCCAGGCACAAGAAAGGAAGAAAGAGAAAGCAAGAACAAATAAAGAAACAACAATATAAATGATCCATGTCTTACCTAGCTTTGGAAATACTATTAAATATTCTGCATTGCACTGAGGACAAGCAACTCTAGCAGTACTGTTTCCTCTTTGCTTTTCATCCACCCAGCGCTGCAGACAAGTCTGATGCACCCATTTGGTAGAGCCCCTGCACCTGCAGGGTCTCACCCACTCTGCTGTCCGATCATCCTCATCGGTAGCAAAACAAACCCAGCAGCTTCTGTAATCACAGGAAGGAAAAAAATATATATATTTTCTGCTACTTTTACATGCTTAAAATAAACATTCACATGGGAAAGCATGCAGCTTTAGAAAATGTGCACCAAGAGGGGATGATGGTTGTTACTTCATTCTTAATCATCAAAAAGGTAAGTATTTTGTACCACCATTTCGCTATAAAAAACTAACATAATAAACATAATTTTACAGACAGCTAAACATCTGCTTTATATATTCTGAATTATTAATTAAACTTTTAGATAATTCATGATTAAAAAGCATTGAGAGTGTAGCCCAACCTTTGAATAATTCAACATATGAAAAATCCATATATTTTTTAATGTATTATCATCTCATTCTACAACAGACATTTTGGTAAGTTTTTTTCAATTTTAAAAATATAAGATCAATAATTTAGTCTGTTACTTGGAAAACTATGTCCAATCCACTTAAATGATAAAACAACACAAATGATACAATATATCACAAAACCCCCTAAACAATTATATCAAATTCATTCCTTCTCTTTGAAAAGATAAAGTATTTTGTTCAAACAAGCTGATTTTGTATAATATAAATTATATTACAAAGTACTTCAAGAATACTTTTGTACCAGTAGAGGAGAAAATTTCTGCTTTGGAGAACTATGTGGACATGTAAAATTCAAATATATTAATTCTGTAAGGAGAAAACACAAGACTGAGAGCAAATATAACCGGACCTGAAAAGTGCACAGAACCTAGGAACGCCCAGGTATCTGGTCTGATGATTAGGCCAGACCTTTGGACAACTTACAGCTTGCAAGAGAAAGCACAATATGGATCTAAAGCAGGAAAATATCAGATATGTTCAGCCAATAATTTAGTTCTTACTGTGAAACAATTTGCTAATTCCCATACTGAAGATATTGAAGTCTACATAATAAACCAGACTCTATCAAACTTAGAATCTTATTATAAATATAGGTATAATGGTTTGATTTTAAAATATATTTTATGCAAGCCACTTCAATCATAGTTAAACCCTTATAAAGGAGCACAGCAACAGCATCCCTATAATTTAACTACCAAGATGCCATCTAATTAGACATTGTGTCCTAACTGAAGTTTTGCATCACTACTTTGATGCTGAAGTTTTGTTCTCCTAATGACTTGAGTAACATCATTAAGATGAAACACTAAAAAGCTTCTTATGTGTAACCAGTAACAGACAGTAATTAAGAGAAGAAACTGAGAAATGCTACAGCACTAGTAAACCAAACAACTTCATTATTCAAGAATCATAATTGTGGATTCTATGCCAGGATGTTACAGTGGTTGATGATGCTTTTCCTCTCACTTGGTTTTTCTTTGTTTTTATCTTCTCTTTGAGAAAAAGAAGGGGGCATCTGCAGTGAGAAACTTAATTTTGTCAGGCTTCAACTTCAAGAAATGAAAAATATCGTTATCTAACAGCTTTTAAGACCTCACTATTTTGGGTGGTGCTCCATTTGTAAATTGAAAGTGTTTCTTTACAGAAGAATAACCATGTTTTTTCAATAGCAATAACTGTGCCTATAAAATATTTGCAAGCACTGAATCTTTTTAACATCTATAGTAGTAGAAGTATGTTGAAAAGGTTGCAAGTGTGTCAGAGCAGAAGGCAACCAATAGCAATTTATTACTGGCATACTTGTAAAAGGAAAGACAGTTTGAGATTTAGATTCCAGGGAGGACTGGAGAAAAGGCAATTTAATACTGAACAATCTGTAAAACGAACCTGTCATGTCCACATGTCCAGTTTTAAGTACAGAACACATTATAGTAGGTACAGATGTAAATTTAGACTGTGGTGGTCTAAAACTAGAGTTGCCTCAATCTGCATTTGAGAAGACTTTTCAGTTGATGATTGACACCTGGAATCAGAACTGTAGTTTCTTCCATTCATCTTAATGGGAAGGTAAAATCAAAGTCTCTCTTGGCTTCTTTCTGTCCTTCCCCACATTGGTTTATATCAGAATTGTCACATTAGGCACTCCTGTAACACTATCCTTCTTTTTACCTTCATGCTTCCAATATGCACCTATTGCAGACCCAAATGAAATGGCACATTAACCTTCCTAAGCAGGAGGAGGAAAGACAGACAAGCCACAAGTTAGTAAGAATCTAGATGAAAATGCTGAGACCACAACTAAGGTTTGTGAGGATTACAAAGCATGGCTGACATTTTGGCTCATTGCGCTCAGTATCAAGGAGTTCTTATGGAACACAAGTTCTTGTACTGTTTATTAATTTTTATTTACTTTAAGAACAAATAATACTATACAATACCACTGATAACTGCTTCTCTTCAGCAGTTTTTTTCCTGCATTACAGGTAGATATTCACTCAGTCATTCTACATCCTATTTAGGTCTAACAACTGCTCTAAATTTGTAATTCAGATTTTTATTTATGAATTAAAGGCTTCACAACAGAGCTAGTTAGGTCTGAGGATACCATCACAAAATTCAAGTCTAGAGTTTATTCAAATAAAGACAGATTTAAGAATGAACATAATTTTGCTACACTGCAATTTTAACTAGTGAATTTGTCCATGACAAATTGTCATGGTTGCAGATTAAATTCTGTTCTTAAGTTTTCTGTCCAGGTTAGTAAGTCCAGAAAAATATGCATCTTTTCTTTAATTGCTTCATCCAATTTCTTGCCAGCCAATTATATCCGAAAACCTGAAAGACCTATGAAAGGAATAACAAAATCCTTTACAGACTTAAACCTTTAGCAAGTCATGAATAATGAACAGTAAATTCCCTGTATATTGTCATCAGCTTTATCTCTTTCCATTGACAGCAGCTGTAGCAGAAAGGACTAAATAAAACCATTTCAAAACAGGTATCCAAGCTCTTGCCAGATTTTCCATTTTCTTGTACTGAATAAAATATGACCTTGATTCTTACCACTGAATCAGGTTGCTACTCAGATAACCTGAAATAGAAAGGGCTGAAAAGGTGGAACAAAGCATTGTTTCTGATTGAAACTCCAACCTTTTTCCTTGATGACTTTCTACATAGCCAAATCAATAACACTAATGTATTTTTCCACACTTCCTTGCCTAAAAAAAAAAAAAATAAAATCTCAAAACAAAACATACAAAACCCCAGACCAATATCACTACTGCAGCTCTGAATATACAGTTAAAATGCCTTTTTAAATTCAGCTCCCTGATAGATGAAGCTTTCCGGTCTCAAACATTCTATTCTGACTGAGAATAATGCATTTTTTGCATCTGTTTTTTCTCTAGCAAAGACCAACTCTTTTCAGGCCACTGCATGTGTTAATAGCAGAGCAGATGGAGAGAAAGTTGCACTGAAGTCTAGAGATCGTAAACGCCAAATGTTATATTACTAATCTAAGAAGCGAAGGCATGCCTAAAACCAGGCTCCTCAAAGGCAGAAGCTTCTTACCAGTAAGGAGATCACTCTCTCCAGTACCTGGTTGGAGCTATAGTTCCAACATATCCATAAGATCTCCAGTACTAGACATACCTCAAAGCAGATTGCTCTCCTTTTTATTAAACTATACTCATTTTTAAGGTTACTTTTTTCCAAAACCAGTCTTAGATGGGAGGAAAGACAATATCTAATTCATGTTATTTAAATAAAATCTGACTCAATTAGTGAAAGCTGAATTCATAATGAAACAGCTTTGTTTTCAAGCAGACATGACTGTGTAAAGCAATACAAAAAAGTAATTTAAAAGCAGTATGTTGATTATATACACACACTAGTAAAAGATTTGCAAAAATTTCTACAGCCCCATGAGCCCAACAGATATACTTGTATCCACAACACTTACTGGAAAGTGACTTGCTGGACTGGGACAGCACAGCTGCTTTATGATCTGGTTTCAAATATTCAGTACTGCAAGTGGGAATGGAAAACATCTTGGAACTTTTCCCCTTATGCTCAGTGGCATGCAAATACGAATGGTCAACAAAACCAGAAAGCTTCTGAGAAAAGAAAGTTCTACTAGACTTTTAGACCTAACTCTTACCATGGGAAATACAAATTTGAACATGCATGACATGCTCTAGAATCACGAGCTAAAAAAGCATTTTCCCTCTCATTACAGTTCTTTCATAAAATAACAAATTTTCTGTAGCATCCGTGTCCTGCTAAGCACCAAGTGTCTGAGCAGCTTATTGCAACTGAATTTCACATCCAAAATGTAGAAAGTGAAAAGGCTGAAATGTAACTGATAGCAACAACAGTGCAGAAAGCCAAGTCACTGAGCAGTGAAAACGTATCTTGGAAAAAATAACTGAAAGCATTCCAGTAACTGGCCATAAAAAGGCACTGTTCTAAAGTATGACCCACAAGTCTGCTGTTTGGAAGAGGCAATTTTTCATGAGGTTCTATAACAACTTTTTATGCATAGTCTATGTCGACAGATAAAATATCTTTGATGATGAACAGTGATAAGCTTTACACTAAACTTGCCAACTGAACTCTAAATACTACAAGATCATGTTTAGGTTGGAAGACTAGGATGTCAGAAAAATGGAATTACATAGTAGCATTAGGCCTCTTTGGAGCTGGCTGGAATTTTAGTAGGGGGACAGCAAACTGCTCTCTCAAAAAGCAAGAGAAACACTGCATTGCAAATGGTACCACTAAGCATCTCCTTTTCCTGAGTGTGAAGGAACCAGCAGCAGTAAGATCTTGTGCTAGAGGGCCACTGCCTGGTCACAACAGAACACAAGCCTAGCCTACAAGCCCCTGATAAAGGCTGCAGAGAGAGGAATACCATTAACCCAAGAAATGTTAGCTTATGTCATGCTTCACAGAGGAGATTAAGTGCCAGAAGAGATGAATTCACTTGCAGGATTATAGATGGAACACCGCTCTTTTCCCAGTATTTTCCTGGCCATCAAACACAGTGGAAAACACTTTTATCTTCAATCCAAGACCTGCCTATCAAACTCAAAAAACCCTTACCCTATTATGAGGGGGAAAACACACAAGGGAAATACACAGAGTGAAGAACAGAGATATCGGTGCAAAAATAGCCGTCTTAGATGCTCCATCGTGACTTTAGCGGATGCTTTTAAGGCAACATGGCATAGCAGCCATATGCCAGCCTGTATCACTCAACTCAGCTAGAGAACATGCTGTCACCTTGAAACAAAGTCTAAAATTCTCAAAGGAAGTCCTGAAAGTCATCTGACCTTATACCCAATTCTGCTCTGCCTAGTCATCAAGGATAGGGTGCAATGCTGTGTAAAGGAGACATTGATAAGAATCTAGACATAACAGTAACTACTACAAAAGCAGTGCTTTCAATAGAAACAACTTAAGTCGAGAATATCAAGCTAATGTTGGTGTGAACATATGGTCACTCTAGTGGTATTCACATACAGGTTCTGACTTCCTCTAACCTCAGGATGACATTGTATAAACTAGATTTTAAAAGGATTTTAATAGAAGCATGTGGATAAACTAAATCCCAGTAAACAAACATATTTAAAAAAACCCCATAGAATAATTAACTAGAAAGTGCACCAAAAAGATCTACTGATTATCAGAAGTTCAACTCAAGCTTAATTATATTCTCAATTATAGCTCAATGTTACCATCATGATTAGGAGGAAAAACAAAAGTGACTAAAACTAAGTGGAAAAAGAAAAATCAACCAAACAAAACCTAAACAAAGAAACTGTCCCCCCCCCCAAAAAATTTACTTCCAAAACTGAAACATAATCTGAACAACATGATTTGAACAGAAAGCTGACAAGTCAAGTACATACATACGTAGCAAAAAATGAAGAATTCTAATAGCATTAAGCTAATGCTTTAAAAATTAAATGGATTTTTTTATAACACAGATAGCGCACTATATAGGGGAAACATTTTCTCATGCATTGTTTGACAAATCTGTCAATAATAACAAACATAGGAAGTAACAAAGATATGAAGCAACTACAATTATATTTTAGAGACTATTTAAAGTTACTTCCTTGAATGTGACTTTAAATATCTTAATTACTTATTTATTACCTCCAAGATGACCAAACTCCAAATGACTACAAAAATATGTAGTTTCTATTAAACAACATTAAACAATGCTATTTTGCACTGGGGGAAAGGGGAAAGGAGTTGCATCAGAAACATACCAATACTGGTATACATTTACAGAGTAGATGACAGATGCTACATGTATCAGGAACGACCTACATACAGAATAGACCAACTTTGACCTGCCTAAAACTGTAGCCACCTTGACATTAAGCTGTTGCTCTGATAAGCAAATGATAAGAAATGCAAAGTTATTCACAGAGTCTGTATCATGTGAGCTCAGTCTCCTGCAGTCATTTTCCAGTGTCAAACAATTAACGCAGAAGTACAAATGAATCTTTAGGTAGAGTAGCTTTAGTGTACAAAAGTAAACACATTAGCACAGACATCTGTTAGAAACCAAATATGGCTCCTTGCTTTACATTCAATTTTTAGGGAAAGTACTTGTGAAATAAAAGTTTGATTTTTTAATGTATTTCTAGAGAGTTTCATGATTAAACTGAC
Organism: Origma solitaria; assembly: GCA_013397895.1. Classification (NCBI taxonomy): domain Eukaryota; kingdom Metazoa; phylum Chordata; class Aves; order Passeriformes; family Acanthizidae; genus Origma; species Origma solitaria. Next base: position 1,965,835 of record VZRL01004156.1, on the reverse strand, counting down.
CATATAGGGTGAGCAATCTTCTTGTTGTATTCTTCCAAAGAAAAGAGAAGAAAAAAAAATGGAGGTGTAGTCCTAAAACTGCAAAAAGTGGAAGACTCCAAGGCAAGCAAATTGCTTTGAACTCAAAGAGTTTATCACAGACACTATCACTCAAGTTATACTCAGTTTTTAATTTCTATTTTTTCCCAGATAATTTAAAGTGTATGAGAACAAACCAAAAAGCTCTATTTAAGTCAGTCATCTTATATAATCCTAATAATAAAAATTGGAACAATTTCTGACCTAAAAATTACCAAAAAATTTTAAATGCCAGATAAATTCTTGGGATGTTACTATCTCAAGAACAACAAAACACACCAATCAAATGTGGCAGACATTGAAAACTTAGAAATGTCTTTACTCTGAATAAATATGAACAAAAGTGCAAGGTGTCTGATCATAACATGAAGTAACTCTCCTCGACAGGCTGTAGAACTGACTGCATGACTCACCAGTAGAACAGTCACAAGCACCCTGCACATGGTCTGCTGTAATTAGAAAGCTAACTTATGTTGGCACATTTTAGTCCAATAAAAAAAATCCACTTCTAAACAAAAATATTCACATTCCAGGAGGAGGCTCTTAGAAGAAACAAAGGAGAAGCAATCTGGAAGGTACATAATGACCACGTTACAGGTTTAAAATAGAGGGTCTTGTCTTTTTTCTAGAAAGATTGTGAAGAAATAATTAATTACATCAGAATAGCTTTAAAAAAAAAAATCACTGTATGCCAGCCCCTCTTATCCATGACAACTCTATTATTTACCACCTTCCCACTTGTGCTAGTAGTTTCTTTAAATATGTACAGATCGAAGAAGAGCTGTATGGCCACAGGAGGAAACAGGCAGAGATACATTAAGTGAGAACACTAAATAATCTGTAATTCTCATCAGCGATCACCTGAAAATCTAAAAACACTAACAACACTTATCCAAAAAGTTTTTTTCTGTTAGAGTTGTTTCCAAACACAAACACATACAAGGATTCCATGGTTCTCCCTTAAATCAACTGGTATTTACTTGTTATAGGGGAAACTGTTATTTATTGTAAGCTTTCTTATCCTATACCCTACACCAGTGTCAGGCAAGAGGTGTATAATCCTTCCCTAGAATCACTGACACAAAAATCATGACCATAAGTACTTTCATTGAATATTAGAAAACTTCTGACAAAAAGCACTCATATTAGCATTAAAATGACAGAAGCAAAAAATCTTAAAGAGAAAAAAAACAAGACCCCAGCCCAACTAGACAGCATTCTATCTTACTTTTCAGGCACAAATTTCAGAGCAGGTGCTAAAAAAAGCCAAGTGCAGATTTGCTAGAAGGTGTCAGTGGACTGTACCTCCCTACTGCCAGCTCCAGCATAGTATGCTTAAGTTATGCAGTACAGATGATACTGTGCTGCTTTCCCCCTTAAACTGGGGCTGCATCTAGACCTGGTATCACAGAATTACTGGTTGCAAGGGACCACAGGAGTTCTTGTCAGATCCCTTGCCCAAGACAGAAGCAACACTGAATTCAGACCACACAGCAGAGCATTCTCCAGCTGGGTCCTGAAAAGCCCCATAGGCAGAGATCCACATCTGCACTGGGCAACCCAAACTCATCCCCATCCTCACATGCTGAAAACTTCTGTGTTCAAATTTACAGTTGATTCTCATAATCCTGTCAGGAACCTCCAAACACAGTCTTCTGAACAACCCTCCTGGAAGGTAGAAGGTTACTAGATCTCCCAAGCCATCCCTTCTTCAGGCAGACCCAGTTCCCTCTAGCTTTTTCTAGTAAGTCATGTGCTCCAGCTCCTTGACCAACTTATGTAATCTCAACAGTTTCATTTAGAAACATCAGCCAGAAGCAGTTTGCTGTAACCACTTCAGATTGAGTCCTCTTATTCTTCTGCACTGATGATGAACTTGCTACTTGTGGTAAAGTACAAATGCCAGTAAAAGCATGAGCAAGTCATGTACTCTTTTGATAAAGGTACGTATTACATCCTATAAAAATCTAGTACTTAGCCCATTCTGCTGCTGAGAGGGAAAAAAAAACCGCATCAAAAAGCATTTATTTTCACACCAGGAATTTTCCACCCTCTGTGCAATGCAGAAAGGCCATAAGCAGGTTAAGATGTCAGAACACCAAAACAAGTCCAAAACAGCTGATATATTCATTACCACTTTAAGTATTACTTTAAAAAAGATATTTCAAAATTGATACCTGAACCTTTTGATATTTCTCTGTAAATTATTATACATACATTTATTCAACACATTTGCATTAATTGTCAAAAGTTTTAAGTTCAATAAGCACTTTAAGACACCATAGCAAAGGAAACCATTAGAGCTTTAAGAACTATTACAGAGTCTGAACACTTCTATATGGAAGGGATCAATAAACAGAGGTTTGTACAGCCTTTTTAGATAAAGTGAATACAACAAATTAAAATATTATTAGAATGCCTTCATAATACATGAGATACCGAGACTTTGAGTATAAAAAATTGTGCTTTGTCTCTCAGGAGTTTCCCCACACAGAATAATTACCTACTGTCTGCAGGTAGAAGTTAATTGTTAAGCAGCAATTAAAACGTGCATTTGTTCCTAAGCATATCAAAGCAGACATCAAAGATGGAAAAATAATGTACATAAGATGACATACTTTTTAAATAACATGCTGACACCTTTATATTTCACATGGGCAAAAGGCAGTCTACAGGTCTGCATTATTTCTCCACTGATCATCTTTACTGGTAAGACATAGAAAGAAGTCAATCTACACAGAAACCTTAGCACAAAGGGAAGCAAAATAGTTAAGGGATGTATCTGGGATGAAGCAGTAATGAAAAAAATCAAGCTATTACAAAGTTATTGTTTCAAACTTTCTTCAAACCCACTCTCCAAGATATACATGATTTTGCTTTTTCCATCCTGTATGAACATCAGCTTTCAAACAGTTGGGGTAAAGACAGGGAAAAACAAGACCCTTGTTTCCTTTCTGGTAGAGATTAACCCAGCATGCTCCATTCTTTACTCTTATACACCCTTCCTTCTAAGTATGAATATAACCTATTCTCAAGGAACAACAAAAAGTCAGGTACTTCTACACACTGACAGACTGCAACCAGAAGTTAGGAAGATCTCTCTCAAAAGAGTTTAACTCTGTTGTGAAGAAAGAAAATAATTACTTCAGGTAGGACAATGAAAAGAAACATGCTTAATCAGCGCAAGTCGAACAAACAGACTAAGTAACTGCAGAGATGGCATTTTGTGAGAAAGAAAGATTATATAAAAACCCTGTATTGTGTTTTATGTTACTTATTACTCTACATATCTTATCTGGTTGAACTCCACTCCTGCAAAAAGTTACTCATGTGTCAACTTCAGTCAGTGAGAGAAATCACAGTACAACATCCAGAACAAGTTTAATACGTTCAGAATGAAGGCCTTCAATCAACGACCACACTACACCAATTATACTGTCTAGGCTGTAGCATTAAGGTCTTAATCCACATAGGGTTACTAAAGTATCAAATTAGGTTACTAAAGTATCAACAGTTAATAGCACAAATAAAACTGAATCAGTGCCTGCACTTTCAAAGCAGGAAGGAAAAGACGTCTATCAAAACAAATACCACCACAAATGGCAACTGGAACGGAAAGAGAAACTGAAAATTATGTACAAATCCAAGACCACTGCATATTCTTTTTTCCTTAGGGAAGAAAAAAAAAAGAAAATTACCAAGGAATCAGATGACAGTTCAAAAAACTGAAATACAAAACCCAATGCTATTTTGCAATTTTTTAACTGCAATTGCTAGAATTTTTCCAATAAATCAATGATCTGGCAAAGAGAAAATTTAGTTGCAACAGTACACCTCTCTTGATAGTATGAGTAATTTCTTAAGCCAAGTACAATTCATTGTTTAATTGCTCTTAAAGTCTACCTGCAATTTCAGTTTTCTTGTCTCCTTTAAAGAAGGAATGGCATGGGTAGAGAATTAAAGTCACATCATGTTGCTCCAGTTTTTATCAAGGATATTGACCACAACTGAGCAATCCACTCAGAAAACAAAGAATTCTAATTCAAAAATTAAACCCTGCTAAAATTACCACTATGTTGATTCCTCAGCATGTACCTACACAAGCCTTCAACAGATTATCTATCAAATTCTGACTAACATCTTTGAAGACTGAAATAACAGAAAGCAATGGTGACCATATTCTGACCAGGTGACAAAAATATGGGAAGAAGGAAGCAGTTGTCTTTAATGTAGGCAGTATATGAAATATCACAAAGCACTACCACAACCCCCCAGCATTCTGAAGCCTTGGCATAACCAATTGCAAGAACATTTATAATACAACCAAAGTCAAGAGAATAAAGCTTACAAATATGAATACATTTTAGCATTACAGCTCACATTAACAGCACATAAAAAAAATCCATTGCCACATAATTTCAAGGTTTAATGAAGATTACTACAATTCTATAATTTATGCATTAAACTAACACAAACAAAGGGATTGAAAATAATGAAATAATAATAAAATCTCACCATTTAGACAGATTACTAGTCCCTGCCTTCAAGTGTACACATTAGTCCAGGAATATGGCTTTTTACCACAGATTGGAAAGATTTCTGTTTGCAGAGAAGGACAACATTTTAAGATTTATTACCTGGAACTGTTATTTGAACATGAATGAGAAGAAAAAATTACAAGAGGGATGGAAATTCCAATTTTGAGGCTAGAAAAGATAATGTCAATCATATGGATTTGTTTCCTAAATGCTGCAGATGAGACAACTCCACAATGTAGTGACATGGTCATGCTTCTTGTATTTGTGCTGTAGTCAGTCCTTCAGGTAAGTATAAAACCCTTAGCTAGAAATTTTGAGTAACCAACTCCTTACATCTTAACAGCTATTTACCTTTTTTTTGTTATAAATCCTTGTTTTGCTTCCAGACTGAAATTAGGCAGGGAAAATAAAGGATAGACCACAAAATACATCAAAGGAAGATGAATCCCAGGCAACAATATGGAGATGCTATCAAGACAGTCCTTGCACTGGAGAAATCGACTTGCTTTATTGAGGAAAAAACCCTGTAATCATACAGGTATAGAACCTAAGAGTCAAGAGAAGAATCCAATGGTTCCCTCTCACAAATACAGAATTAAAGAACTTTCTCTGAGAGCTCTGACCCTTGTATACAAAGCAGTGCATGCATTCAGATCTACAGCAACACCTAACTCCTGACACAACAGCACGTCACCACTCTCAGTAGTGATTGAAGTACTGGAAACAAAAGAAAACGCTTCTTTTTCCCCTCCTTAACTATTAGGATCCAAATGAAAGTCATCTTCACTGGAAAGCCATTTTCTGCATCCTTCACTAAGAGATCTATATTTTATTTACAAGTATGCATTTTGTGTTAAGCTCTAATGCATTAGCAATTACTTTTAAGCTTTTGCTTATCTATTTTTTTCTCACTGAGGAAAACAAGTATCTGTAACGAGCAAAAAAGATAACAGGATAGAAGAACTATTTCTATTCCTCAGAATCCCCACAGACAATTTATCCACGGGGTATGTCCCTTAAGATGAAATACCGAAGGTTTATCTTGATCACCACTACAAACAACAGGACAACAGCTATGTACGACCTTCAGAAACACCAGATGAATAAAAAGTTGTTTGTTTAAATGTAACCCTGTTCCATAAACCCAATATAAACAAGAAAAATTACTTACACCAACTGTACTTTGACATTTTGGTCAGTCCAAAATCCTTCTACTGTTGTTGTGCTATACTCTGAATTAAATTCAAATCCTAAATACTTGGTTCCTTCTTACTACTACATTCACCACTTTTCACACTCCTGTTTCTAAACATTCGTATACTGAGTCAAATGAATTCTTATAGAAAAGCTACAGCCTCTCTTCATACCTCCTTGTATGCTACTTAGGTACTTCCAATTCTTTCCCTGCTGTCCTTGTTATTAAGGAAATCAGAGACACTTTCCAATTGTTGTAGATATCAAGCTACTTAAAGTATACTGGAAAAAGTCTTTCAAAAGAGCCAGAGACACAAATTATAATTTCATAAACTTGACAGGATACAAGGATATTAAATATACATCAAAACCCACATCTGTATTACAGGTAACAACTGAAGAACAGTAAACTGATTTGGCAACCAGTTAACTAATTTCCTCTTTTCTTTTAATTAACTGTTTAATTTAACAGTTGGTCACAACAAAGACTATAAACGCCACCTTACAGCCATTTCCCAACAGGGTGAACTAGGACGTCACAGTGTGGCACAACAGCCACAGACAGCAGGGCACCCACTCAGAGAATCATGGTTTCCTAGAACTCCAAACCACAAAATATCATAGATTACTGGACCACAAAATTCAGGATGAAGATGAAAGTTTTGTGGGGTTTTTTTTTTCAGTTTAAGAGGAATTGATTCTGCAATTCTCTTCCTGATCTTTTTCTCCCTCCCTCCTTTTACTTACACAATAATTCTATCATCCTCCTCTCAGTTCTTTGTCTTCCTTGACTTTCCCTTTTATTCCCTTCATTCACAGAAGTGTATCAAACTGAATGCTTTCCTGATAGTACTTCTAAAAATCTGCCTTAGAAATGCACTTACGGTTCCTGGCTGCCAGCCTTCTTGACAGGCACAGTTTTAAACCATAACCTAGATCATCCCTTTGTCATCTCTCACTTTTTCCATTTTTCTGAAACACAAACCTTCCCTCCCTCCCCAAATCACTTCTATCCTCTTTCTACGTCAAACTGGAACTTCTCATCCTCAACTTTCAGGTGGCACAAGGTCTACCCCTGCCTCACATAGTTTGTATTTCCATCACCTGACTGATGACAGGCTGTATTTCACTAAACACTCTTTCCTTAGAGGCAACCTGGAAAGGAGGCAATCACCAGAGTTCTTTTTGCTTCCTTATGATGAAAACTTGACAGGTTCATCAATAAAAGCCTGATTGCTTCTGGGTCCCCACCTTCTGAGATACCAGGCTATTACAACTCCTGTAATAACAGGTTGTGAATAAGGTTCATTGTTTGTAAGGACAGGTTGCAAGGGCTTCCTGGATAAGTCGAAGATACACTTAAAGAATCTTAAGTGCTCAGTGGAACAGGGTGAAAGTGCCGCATATTCAAATAAAAGCATAAAGAGAAAACAAGCGTAATAAATGCAATTTACAATTTAGTAATTATAGAGGAGAAAAATGCTTAAGTCAAAATACTTTTAAGGTTGCAATTTTTAAAAACACTCTAGAAAGCTCTTGTAGGCTTTCTTCAGATCATAAAACCAGCAACAAAACACACAAGGCCGGCTCAGCTTCGGTCATCTTTTGGTGCCTCGCTTTACGTGCACGTCTGTGCGTTCCATAGCCGGCGGCTCTCCCAAAGCCAGGGACAGGCTCCTGCAAACCCCCGGCTGCGCCAAGGCCCGTCCGAGCTCAGGCACACACACACCTCCTGCTGCCCAAGGGCTGCGGGAGCGAACCCCCCCATGCCCCTCAGCTGCCCGCGGTGCCTTGAGCTGATTTATGACAGCGCTCGCACAACTTCTCCCAGACCACCAAGATTTTGGAAGGCAAAAAATGAAACCGGACCCACGGCACTGGCTCCAAACCCACCGCGGGGGCCTCACAGGCCCAGCCCGAACGTTCCCTCCCCGTACCTGTCCAGGGTCTGCGGCAGCGCCAAGCCCGTCTGCTCGGCCATGGCTCCGGGCGCAGGAGCGGGCCCAGCCGAGGGCCCGGAGCCTGACAAAGGCGTCACGCGTGCGGCGGCGGAGAAAGGGGAGCGAACAGGAAGGCGGCAAATCCGCCCTTCTGCGGGAGGGCCGGGGCGGCCCCTCCTTCGGCAGGCAGGACGCGGCGCAGGGCCGGTGGCCGGGGCAGGACGGAGCGCCCGGGCCGCCGCGGGGAGAGGCGGCGAGCGCTGAGCGCAGCCGCGCCGGCCGTCACCGCCGCCCGGCCCCGCAGCGCGCCTGCGCCAAGGGCACAGCGCGAGCGAGAGCCTGTGCCCGGAGCGCTGGGGCCGCCGGGAGCTGTAGTTCTGCAGTAGTCCCGTCGCTGTGCCGCCGCAGTCCTGCCCCCCTGGGAGCTGTAGTCCCGCCGCCGGTGCGGGTTTAAAGGTCCGGCGGGGCGCTCCCCCTGCCCTGCTCATGTCTCTCCTCGCTGCCGTCGCGCAGTCGCTCCCCGGCTCCGCGCGCGGGGCAGGTACGGGAGTGCAGCGGGGTGGCCGAGCGGGGTCCGCGGGGGGAAGGTCCGCGCCCGGCGGCTGCCGCCCCTCCTGCCGCCCCCCGCCGCCGGCCGGGACCCCTCACGGGTGGAGGGTGGGAGGGAGTGAGGGAAGGAGGAAAAGGCCGGGCCGCCTACTCTGCCCCCTCCCCGTTCCCGCAGGGGCCCCCTCGGGCAGGAGCATCCCCCATTCCCTCCCCTGCCGAGCAGGTGCAGGCTGCCCCCGCCTCTGCTCGGCCGCCGGGCCCCGGGACCTGCCCTCAGGGCGGAGGGGACCTTGTCAGGTGCCAGCCCCGACCGGGCTGCTCAGAAGGGCGGCGGCTGGAACGGCGGAAGGGAAATTAATCTGTTTCTGTGGTGGTGTTGTCAATGACAAGGACAATCACCCGGCGCCCTTGTAAGGGGCACTTGGTGCTCGATGGAGGCCCGGTGACCACAGGCTTCTGTGTGCAAGTGGGGTGAGGGGTGACACGGCCGGTGGTAATGGCAACGCTCTCTTTTGGGTTTCTTTTGTGGTTTTGAGTTTCTTGCTGTGCTTCCAAGTGGGAAGAAGTCCTTCTAAGGCGCTTTTAAAATTTGTTGTTGAATTTAGAAACTGAAGAGCCTTTATAGAGCAAAGAGGTGGTTGGCACCTGGAAAGAAGTTGCCTTTCCAGTTATCTCCACCATGGTTGTCTGTCCCCTGCTCTCACATCATGCTTCCCAAGCAAAGGCAATATCCTGTTTTTCAGAGGCAGTTGTGACATGACAGATTTTTGGAAAGATAAGTTAGTAAAAATCAACTTTTAATTTTCCTTTTCAGGTTGCAGTTTTAAAGAGTAGCTCTTGTAATACGTTTTGCTACATGAAACTAGTCCCTGTACCCTGTGTAAATTATACTGTAATTGCTGTTCTAGGTTGTAACTTACAGACCAAGCCTGGGGTACAATTGTGCCGCTGCATCAACCTAGAGCTGTTCTTGGTTGTGATCAAGCATTTGCATGTATGTGGTAAATAGAGGTCAAGTGGAATAGGAAGGCAAGTTTAAGGAATTTACTGTATTCTTTGACTGTGCTGCCTTAGTTAGGGACAGTTCAGTCTGGTTTTGAGAGTCTTTGTTGAGAGAAAAGTGTTGTCAAAATGTGTGTGAAATACCTGGACTTGGACTTGTAAGCAGTATTATGTGTATAATAGTAAGGGCATGTATAAAGGTAGGAAGGGTGATGTTTATTTTCTAATTGCTACAAATATCATAAAGAGGAATGCTGAATTATTTACAGAGATATAAAGGTTCCTTAGAGGAGGTATAGAAATGGGTAGGAAGAAGATATCGACATCCTGTCCCGGACAATTTATTTTGTACTTATTCTTGGGACCATAAAACTCAGTGTTGCTACCACTGCTGAGGAGTGTTGGATATACAGTGGCCTGAGTAAACCATATGGGCATGACCTCCTGGAAGAGATCCTAATATACACTGTCCCAATTACAGCTGTTCATGGCATGCAAGAGCAATATTAGATATCAAGAGTTTCTGGTTCCTATTCTTGGTCTGGACTAAGTTAATTGTCTATTGGCCAAAATATTAAGTAGCGATACTAGCCTAGTGTAGTTTTTTTTATATTTATTCTCAAGTGTTACAAATGGAAATAAGGAAGCTGTCTTTGTTTTTAAGAGTATGTGGTTTGTACAATTTCTGTATTTTTGCTTTGGAGTTTTAAGGATATGCTAGTTGCCTGCCATTTATGATAAAGGTCATAGTGACTAATAATGGCTGTGAAGAATATTAACCTGAAGAAATGGAACCAGAATCCAGGATCACTTGGCTACCATTTGAGGCTAAGGAACTATGACAAAGGTGACTGCTTTGCTCTATCCATGGCACAAGGAGGTATGACCAGACTGGACCAGATAAAACTTGAATATCAGGTCAAATAGTGAACACTTAGTAGGTTTGGTCTTTTTAAAAAAAATTCTACTTTTTTTCCAAGCATGAAAAATAAAAACATAATAGGATACATAAAAGCATGATTGGGCAAGTTTTAGTGATTTTGAACTAAAAGGGTGGATTTAGATTGAACATAAAGAAAAAATCTTCTGTGATGAAGGTGGTAAAGCAGGTCGCCCAGAGAGAGGGTGGATTCCTCATCCCTGGAAACATTTAAGGTCAGGTTAAGCAACCTGATCTGGTTGAAGATGTCTCTGCTCATTGCAGGGAGGTTGGACTACAGGATCTTTAAAGATCCCTTACAACCCAAAGCATTCTATAATGGCAGACCTCTTAACATCCCATAAATAGCTTAAAGATTCTGAAATCGAAAAACTGATTTGTGGAAACTGTTGGAAAGCTTGGGGTACGTATTCTTTGTCTGCTCTTTCCAGAATCAAAGCGTGATCCTAAAATACATCTATAACCTCCTTATTCTCAGACAGAGCAAGAGTTGTCATTCCATCCTTCTCTATTCTCCTTAATGAGGCTGGATATGCAGCTGCTTTATTCAAATGGTTGCTTTATTCTCCCCTACAATCTCCTCCTTCACTCTCCCTCATCACCTGTTTCTCTTCATTTTCTTTCCACTTTTTGTTCTTTATGCTTCCTTCTTTGCATTGGCAATTTCCATTATAAATCTCAGATTGCCTTTTGCATTTTTTTCCATTTTAAAACTATTGCTTCCTCTATCATCCCTTAATAGATCCTTCTTTGTTTCTCCTTCTGCTTCTATGACATTCACTGCACTGCCTCACTCTGTCATCTCTTACCTTCATCTGGTAGTAAGCAGCTACATTTGAGCTGAGAGAGAACTCTCCTGGGAGCAGATTCCGTTTGGCCAGTGCAAAGTGAGGGAAAGTGGCTGCTCTTCCTGGAGATTTGCCAGAGCTCAGCTCCCGGACACTGACTGGAGGTAGCAGCCATTTTGAACTAAGTAAAACTGCACATTTGAAGGCAAGTACAGAACTTAATGAAAATCACCAAAAGCAATACAAGCTATTTAGGGCTTAAAATTGAGCCCTAAATTTGGCTATCAGATTTACTGCAAAATATCAACTTTTGAAAGACGAGATGGTTTGATAACCAATTTATACAGATTTAAGCTTAATAAAGAAGTTGACAGACAATTACTGAAAGAATGACATGGACGTAGATTAAATACATATATGATGACTATTTCAGTGAGGAGAGGAAAAGAGGACAAATAATGAAGGAACTGTACCTTAATACAGTTCTTCTGACCTGACAGTATTAAAACTGTTGAAATTATTCACTGTTTTCAACGAAGGTACGTTACTTGGCAATATAGGAGTATTCTATTTTGACAAATCTAAATGTTAACTGCTATGATAGTAATAAGTAATTGAATTATAAGATCAGTTAGGCATTTTTCATCTACTTGATTTCATTTTTTAAAAGATAAGTAGCCCTCAATTAGGCTAAAATGAAGCTAATCTAAGCTGAAAAAACGTTTGTACAATAAAACTTGGGGGTTTTTTAGTAGCATAACACATGATTTTAACTTTCAAGCTGGTTGGAATAGTCACTTTCCGTCAAAAAGGCTAGCATGGTTTGTTAGTCATAGGAGGCTTAAAGAGGCTTAAATTGCTTCATAATTGATTTCTTAAAAATACACTTTATACAATGTTAATTGAATTAGCTTGGCTTATTTGGGCCTTTCTTACATTTGATTCTTTGGAGCTGGCCCAGGTCAAGTAATTCGTATACCAGATTGAATTAAGATCTCATGTTCTGATTCAACTGTCATTACTATCTTTTAACTTCCAGTTATGAAAGAGTTGATTGCTAGAAACAAAAAAAAAATTACTTTCTGCTAGTGGCTAGTTGATCAAAAACTGTCTTTATGTCTTGATTTTCTTTGGTTCTGGCGTGCCTTTCCTTATCCTAATGATTGATCTACCAAGTGAAACTGTCTCCTGGGAAGAACTGACAGAAACAGTGCCATCCCTTGCATGTGAATCCTCAAATCATCTGAAAAGCAATAACCCAGAAATAAATAGGGACATAAAGGAGGGTCATAGAAGGCCTAGAACCAGCCCTGTGATAGGTGGGATAGTTCATAAAATTAAATAATTTCAATTGCTGTAAGAAAGCAGTTTTGCTGCCTTTAATGATTCAGAATAGCACAAACAGGTTAGAGCAAGTGTTGAGAAACTCTTAATTACAGCTTTGATTTAGGGCAGGCAGACCACACAGTCTAACATAAACAGACTGCAGAAAGCAGAAACTTAAGTGTTAGAACAGCTCACTCTCAACTGCCCTAATTTATCTTTCTCAGCTTTAGTCATCTCTCCTTCATGCACAAAGCGTTGCATATTTCATCCCTGGAAAATCAGCCTGCACTTTTATTAACGTTGTTATTTTCACACTTCTGATTTCAACTATGTCATTTTCATATGAGCATTACTATTTTGTCCTGAATAATTAGTATTATGAATTACCCAGAAAAAACATGCAGAATAATTCATGGACTAGTGCAAAACAGAACACCAAGTGCCAGTGAAGGAAATGCTGAAAACTTTACGCGACCTACATTAATGATCACAATATTAATATCTTATGAGAGGAGGTCCTGTCAGGCTGTGTATTGATGTGGAGGCTGGAGATATGTAGATGGTGGGTAGTGAAGAGGAGGGAGGTGAAGTGTGGCACCACAGTGTACAGAATAGATGGAATGTTAAATAGTAATATTCACACCTTGATTTTTTTTCTGAGCATCTTTTTTTTTTTTTTTTTTGGCAGAATTTTCAGTGTAGTAACAACTCAGTAACGAAAAAGTTGTAACTTCAAAATTGGAAACTGTTCAAATAGTACAACTTTTCATCTATGTGCTGATTTTGATTTGTTTTTAAATTTTCATACTTGACCTATTTGTGTTTAAGTTTCAGAATATATATAGAAATTATATTATGACATGATTATTTAATATATTCTTCAGCTAAGCAATGTGACACCATTTCCTTTGTCACAGCTTTACATTTTATAGCTGGTATGAAATTATAATCAATTTCTTATGCTAGGAGTTTGTAAGGGAAGTTTGGAAATAATGTAACTACTTCTTTGGCAATTGTTCTGAATAGGTAACTATTTGATCTGGGCTTCTAAATCAGACTGTTTGAAAGCTCATATTTAGTTAGTTACTTTTAGCTCAGTCTGACAGATATTTTCTCAGAGCTGATGATTCAGATTGCAGCAGTTTTCCCTGGGAAGAGGGAGTGTGCACGGTTTTTTTTCCCTTTCAAGCTGTCTTCCTTTCAGGAAGCAGCAATGAAAGGCTATCTGTAGGAAAGACTTCAAACCCCATGATTCCTTGGGAGAGCATGCGCTGAAAGCTTCCAGTTGTCAAAGTGCTCTTGCCAGACTGGTCGACTATTTGTCATATACCAAACCTGAAAGAAGAAAATAAATATACTGTCCTTTTGTTGATCTTTAAATACAGAAAATCCAAAGGTAACTGTTCCTTAAACATTTCTGTGTTGGCTGCGTGGGTTTCTGCATGCAAATGGAGCTGGTATTGCTATGGGGATATAGATTTCCTGTACTGGATTGTAAATTTGTACAAATACTTACACCAGCAAATAAGCAAGAGTACTGCATACTAGTCCAACATTAGACGTTGGCTGGCCTGTCTTTCAAAGTCATTTATTAACCAGTGTTTTTTCATTTGAACTGGCTTCATTCATTAAAGGAAGGTCTTGACCTTGACAAGAGGGTTTAACTGTGCAGTGATTTTTGCCTTTAAGAAACAGTATGGAAGGGAATGTGAATCACAGTACTAAGGATAAAGTTCAAAACCAGCTAGCTAAGTCAAGGTACATATTTGAAGCAACTGCTGTGCTAGCCACTATAGATAACCTGGTGACTAACTAATTTAAATATAACTTTATTGACGACAGAATTTTAACATTTCAGCTGCTACGTTTTTTTCTGCCTAAATGTATTTTTATACTGATAGCTCAGAACCAGGGGAGAGGGATACATATAATCCTTTCCTGCCTCTGATGTGGAGTCATCACTAGTTTTATGGAGCCTTAGGAGTAATAGTGATGTGGGTAGAAGTAAAGCTAATGGAAAGTTACACAGAGCTTGGCATACCGTGGTTTACTGCAGTATTGCTTTAAACTGCCTTGCAAGGTTTTCTGCACTCCCAGCAGCAGCAGCGCTGCCTGGAACAGATGCAATGGTTACCCTGCCCTTAGGAGCCTGCTTTAATGTTGTCTCACAGCATAGTCTGCTCAGGAAGCCTTGCTGCTCGGTTTACAGGTTGAACTGGTAAATAAGGGGAAGCATAAGCAGTAACTTATTTCATAGCAGAAACCTCTCCTGGCATTCATTTTAACTAAAATGTGTGTGCATGCCTTGGAAGATACTTAAAGGAAATAACAAAAAAATGTTAGATACACCCAGACCATCTGATGTCAGAAGGGACAGTGTTGACAGTTTCACACTTTGCCACCTTTCTCAAACAGTTAATTGATTTGGCTTTACTTTGTTACATTAAAAAAACAATCCTAAAAATGCAGTCTTAGGCATGTAAGTGTCATATGATTAACTCAATAGAAATGCAATTAGGTGTTCAGTGAGGGCCATCTTCAATATAGTTACTCAATTAAAGTAACTATGATTTGGGGCTCATTAAAGTACTTTTGAGTTTTAGAATGATTTCTTCAATTGACTAAAAGCTTGCAAAATGTAGGGGTTCCTATTGTGATTTCATACAATTGCTGTTCATTGATGTCTGTATTGTATTAGTACTATTGGATCTCAAAATAATAATAAAATTATGTGATCTCTCCTGTTTCATATGCAACACCTTCTCTAGCAGATATAAGGCTCAACCATTGCACATACATTTCCTTTCTAAAGTTTAAACATATGTATTGATTTAGCAAAAAATTTGCATTGCTAGTCTTTGTCTTGTGCCTATAAAGATGGTTTCTAACATGCAGCATATGTATTTTATAAGTATTTCGATTTTCCCTGGGTTTATGTTTTATTTGAAAGCATCAGAAAGATCATAGTCTAATAATACCTCCCGGTCTGCAGATTTTGACCTTATGTTTTTCTAATGAACAAATTACCGATGATTTAATATGTATGTGTATAAATAGAGCGGGTCTGTATATAAATAGAGCGAGTAGATAGCTATACCTTCAAGTAAGTAAAGGACTGCTTTGATGTAAAATAGCATTTTACGCGGAGAGATCCTAAGGTCACCGAAGGCAAATCTAACACCCATCGGTGGCTTTGTACACGAAGTGTCTCCGCCCCCCGGCCCCCCTTCCCGGCTGTGCCATCGCCGCCGCTGCCCGGAGCCGGCGCGGGCTGGGCGCAGGGAGCGGGCAGGAAGCGATTGTGCTGCGAGGAGCCGCTCCCGTATCAGTGCGAGCGTCCGTGTGCGCTTTCTCTGATAAACCTCAATCGCTGCGAGCTTGCTTGTTAATTAGGGAAAATCGGTGCCCGGCTCCTTTAAAGGTCCCCTAATAGAAAAGGGGGTGGAGAAGAGCGAAGACTGGTGTCTTTTTAACCTTGCTGAAGGACGCAGCAGTATTTATTGACGTATGCAAATAACCAGGGGGAGGAGGTGGAGGAGGAGGGTGCTTGGAAAAACAGGAACCAGAATCAGTTTCTCATTGCAGGGTGAGAGCTCTGAGTTCCGGTGTAAGAGAAAAGAGACGTGGCGAAATTGCTGTATATCTCTGCCCTATAAGCACATCTCTCATTTAGACTGAAGGGAAACAAGGCATCAAAAAGGGTGAAGCATCTTAAAAAATATTTTAAAGGCAATCTAGCACGATCAAAGGTTACATATTCCTAAATGGGGGAGGGGGAAGACTACGGGTTTGCCTTGCAATATGCTGTAGCGTAGTACTAGCAATAGGACGAGATTTTTGGCTGGCAAATGATTAAAACAGACTGGTTTGTGGTATGAATGACAATGTTAATAATCTGTCTTTGTGGTTTTTTCCCCTACTGTTTCAGCTGCGCAAACCATGCAGGATGATTTACTGATGGACAAAAGCAAAGCCCAGCCCCAGCAGCAGCGGCAGCAGCAGCAGCAGCAAGATCCAAACTCAGCAGAAGCCCCCTCTACACCCATCTCGTCGGAGACACCCAAACCAGAAGACAACAGTTCAGTGACTAGTATCGGCACATCGGCTCCTTCCCAAAATAGCAAGGAGAAGATGCAGATGGAGTCTCCCATTTTGCCTGGCTTGAGCTTTCACCAGCCTCAACAAGAACCTGCAGCCGGCACCTCCTTGTCTCCCTCGTTTGGCAGCACCTGGTCTACAGGGACCACAAACACGGTGGATGATAGCTTTTTCCAAGGGATTACTCCAGTCAATGGGACAATGCTTTTCCAGAATTTTCCACACCATGTCAACCCTGTATTTGGTGGCACTTTCTCACCTCAGATTGGCCTAGCTCAGACTCAACACCACCAACATCAGCAGCAGCAGCAGCAAGCTCAGCAGCAGCAGCAGCAGCGGAGGTCACCTGTAAGTCCTAATCAGGCACCTTTCGCCCAGAGAAATGCTGCTTACAGCCATCAGCCCATCATGACCAGCAAACCGTCTTCCTCCTCTGCCTCTTCTTCTTCCTCGTCCAGCTGGAATAATCATCAAAACGCGGCTTGGAGTACACCTTCCAACCCTTGGGGTGGGCTGCAGGCTGGTAGGGACCCTCGAAGGGCAGTTGGAGTGGGGGTTGGCGTGGGAGTGGGAGTCGGTGTACCCTCCCCCCTCAATCCCATTTCGCCCCTTAAAAAGCCCTTCTCCAGCAATGTCATTGCCCCTCCGAAGTTCCCACGGGCTGCACCCTTAACCCCCAAATCCTGGATGGAAGACAACGCGTTCAGGACGGACAATGGCAACAATCTGTTGCCTTTTCAGGTAAATGACTACACGCACCTTCTGCATGGTGACAGCTATCACAGATTTGTATTTTTTCTAGGGGTGTATTTAATATTACTTTTCTGTGTGAGTGGCATCTCCATAACTCATATTTGTAGCAAATAGTCACCTTATATGAAAGAAGTGGGGTTGAACCTAGGGAGTGCATACACAAAGATTTCCAATTCTAGCTTAAGGTTTAAAATCTTACTTTCTTGTAACTTATTGTTAAATGTGGCATATGGGGTTTTTTGTTGTTTTATTTTTGCTCTTTTTTTAGCATCTGAAAGGTAGTAGCCTTCATGAAAAACAGGTTCGGCAGACTACGTTCCCTCGGTGCTGTGTTAGAATTTTTTTTCATATTCTCCCATATGTGAGAAATCTGAGATGTTGAAATTGCTGGCTTCAGTTTTCTCACTGGCTGTTAATTTTAACCAGAGATGCTTCTTGACCTGAAATTCAGTTAATTATTTTATCACCATTGCAATAACTAATTGTCCTTATGTTGTGGTGGGATTTAATGGGGAGCCTGTTCGCATGAGGTATCCATATGAAAATCTGTATACATCTAATATGTACACCCTGCTGTTATATTCAGAGTGGACGTTTTGAATACATCTCAAAGCAGCGTGGGTGTGTATGGAAAGAGTGGCGTATCTGTCCTTTCCAGTAAGGAAATGCCTAATACAATTGACATGATTTAGAAATGGCAGGGAGGTATTGTATAAAATAAGCCATTTTATGCTGTTCAGAATATTTGCAGAGAAAAGAGACAATAGGACACGACCTTCAGAGCCATATTGCAATGGAGTCTATTTACTAGCTACATAGCTCTGAAATATTTAAAGCTGCAGTGCCCTTCACTGTTTTTTTTAAATCTATGACGACAAAGCAGATCAATTGCAGCTGAAACTGGGCCAAATGGAAGATTTGCAATTTTAATGCAGAATGAAACCTGTCATGGTGTGAAATCCATTTTAAGTTGAAAAAAAGCAGAGCTTGCACTTGCAGTTATATCTACACTAGGTGAAGTGAACCTCAGACTTTTTCTAGGTTAGCTGTTTTGCTGTCAGACAAGTCAGAATTTTCTGCTCTGAAATACAGTTAAATCCTTCATATATGCTTGCTCTGTAGGTAGTTGTTTTCTCAAGAAAGTATGATCTCTCAAACATTTTGGACTTACCAGTTTGGTAAAAATGGCATTTAGATTGACACTCCATTTTAGAAACACATTAAAAAAAAGTCAAACAAATGCACCCCTACCCCCATTATTTTAAGAGACTGTTGAAGTAAAATACGTGTATCTCCATGCACTTTCCAGTCCCATTCAAAGAGGACATCTTATAGTCAGCACTGAAATTTCATTTTGCTGCTTCATTCTGTTTAAAGGGAGAGTTGCAATTTTTTTATTGGCTGCCCTAAATGAAGGTGGAGTGGCTTCTGGTGAGCTGCTGGTTAATGTCTCTGAAGCACTGAAGTCAGATTACACTTTAGACACAATATGCCTGGTGTAAATACTATGTTGCACAGAGTACAGCGCCACAAAGCTAATAGCTCCCAGACATTTTTTAGGAGTGGGAAATGTGTTTCAATTTACAAGTATTCTTAATTGTCTACATGTAAGACATTACAAATTTTGATGTATTTGAATTAGTAGTGAAAACAACAGTAAATGGTCTTATTTCTGTGGTTTGGTTAGTGAGATACATGTTTAATGAATACAGAACTTTATTATTGTCACTGTAAATTGTCACAAATTAAACTGGCAGATATTTACTCATCACTAGGAAAAAAAAAGTAGCTAACTGCTTTTAAAGAAAAGTTCTTTTGATTTTGAAATTAAGGTTTTGGAAAACTGAAGTATTAGCCAATATGTAAATTTGGAAACTTGTTTTCTTCTCTGTGAATTTAACCTGGTATTTTCATGTACAACTGAAAGCAAGTGCTTAGGCTATTCTCAGTGCCAGCTGGTATAGCAGTCTGATTTCAGAGACTCCTAAAATTTGTATTTTTTTACTATTAGGTGCCCTTTTTTTTTTAATACAAGCTGCTGAATTTTGCTTATTAAAAATTGTAATCTGGGTTAATGTTGGTTGCTGCTACACTTAACGAATTGCCAAAGACATCTTGAAACCATACTATTGGTAGGAGGCAACTGTTTAGTTACACTGATAAAAATGAAATTCAAATTAGTCTAAGAGTTTAGTATTTGCTGCCAAGGTTCTGGTTGTCTTTTTTCTTCTTCCCCTCACCCTGAAATTGGGCAATATGTTGACACAGTAAGTTCTGCTTGTCAGCACTATCAAGTAGTTCTGGCCGGTTTATCCATGTACATCTGCCACCCTCCATAGCTTGTGTGGTTTTGAGCTACTTTAGAAATACCTTCCAGTAAACTTTCTAGCAACACATTTACACACATTAGCAAGTTCTTTGTGTGAACCTGTTCTTTTATGTTATGGTTATGAGACTTTCTAAGAAAAAAGGAGACTATTATTATGTTCACAGTTTCAAATAACATTGGGGAGAGCTATTTTGTAATTCACGTCTTTGCAGTGATTGCAAATGTTAATCAGAAAACGTCTATAACTGAGATTTGTGTTCTAAGTCTATAATATTTGAGGACAGTTGATACTCAGCTATTGGTATATCTTGTTCTAGGAAAAGATGTTTCATTTGAAAATGTTTCCCTTAAGAATATGTGTATAAAACAGTATGCTAGATTTTTTCTTCCCTTAATTTGAGTAATACTTTAGTGCATCTTGTATGTCAAAACCAGTTGGTGTCTGTCCCAAGGAGTTGTGCTGCCGAACATACCAGAAGATTTAAAATACCACTTGGTAGGAATTCTGCTGGTGTTTGCTTTGTGATTGGTGTTGAGCGGTGACTAAAAATGCATTGATGGATTTCAAGCATTCATATACTTGCTGGGAAAAATTCATTGAAATGTATAAAAAAAATTTTAAAAAAAGGAGGCATGAAGCTGATAGTTGAAAGGTAAAAGAGGAGAAGTGATCAGTCTGGAATGAAATGTAATGTAGCAAATAAGAGTTGGAGATGAGATCTTGGGAACACATGTGGAACTAGGCCAGACGGGAAGTACAAAAACATGACCAGTTTGTTCTTCTGAATATTCTTTGGCTTCCGAGTGGTTCAGATGAAGGGTCTCTGATTGTCATGTGGCAAGGAGTCCGTGTTGTGCTATTATGTTAGGTGATCCTCAGCTCTGGCATTTGAGGCTGACATTAACTGATTGTCACTGGGACACTGTTCTCCCAGCAGTGTTTCAGTTCCATTTTCCAGCAGAGTGGTGGGGCTTGTAGAGAGCTATTTTCATCTCCTGCTTCTGAGCTGCTCCCACAATTCTCTTTCCCTTTACTTCTCTCAGGTAAATAGTGTATTTCCTTTGGCTTTTGGCCATGTGAAGATACTGGGGCACAGCTTGTGGGGTTAGGAGGATTGATAGTGCCTGAAATAGACCCTTGGAAGCAAGCATAAGAAATTCTCTTTACAGTGAAGATAGAGAAGGAATTAAATGTTTGCAGACCAATATTCTAATTAAGGATGTCTACCTTGTGGATTTTTAATTATAACAGCACAGTAAAAATTTTCCAGAAACTGTGCTGAGTTTTGCTGTTTTCCAAGTAATGTGCTTTAGAAACAAAAAATGCATTGCAGTTTGTGCTCTGAAGATTCTGGCATGCATCAAATCATTCTTGGCAGCTTTACTGATAAATATTTCTCTAGTAGAAATAAATAAGGTGGTGTTTATTGTGTGTAAAGATAGTTTTAACGTGCTATCTTTTGTAGGGAGACTGAGAAAGGATTTTTGGGGAAGCGTTCTAGTGCGGCTTTTTTTTCTTATTGTTTTCAATTGGAATTAGTCTGGACCAGATAAAATTATAAGCTAAATTTAGAAAATTTGTGCCACTTCAATATTTTGTACTTAAACAAAATGCCAATTCTAACATGCAGTGAGTTTGTGTTTAAATGTAAGTGTGTATACTTGTATAAATACAGACTTCAAGTATTGGAACATTCACAAGTGTAACAAAGTTTTGTATTTATGAGTAAAGGAGTTTTACTGGCCAATACGCTCTGGTGACTAATTTTAAAAACTCTTTAAATCTAGAGGTTTTTTCAGTCAGAAATAATTGTATGCTGTAGGTCTATTTGATTTTTAAAACACTCTGTTTCTTTAGTATATATTTGTCGTTCTTGTTATCTTAAAAGCTGTAACATGTAGTCCAATCTTAATTTTCCTTGCGCGGTGGTATACAAGTACTGACACCCTGCAACTTTATAGACCAAAAAAAAGAAAAGAAAAGAAGTACCTGGGTCTGCTTTCTTTTTTTATTTCCCTACCTTTCTTACTTGCTTCAGTTGGTACTATTTACTAGCACCGTTTGTAGCTGGATTCTGAATATTAAAATGTGGGAACACAGATCCTGGTATCCCAGTAGTCTTCCAGTGTAACAAATACAAGTAACACATGACATTCTAGCTTAGTAGTTGTGAACTATTGTATGATTTTTTTGTTAGAATTTAAATTTGATTGAATTCTACATTTTCAAATTAATTAAAACATAGTAATGGTACAGGAAAAAAGCACGTGACTGTTTCATATTCAAAGCATGATTGAGCACTAATTGCTTGTTGGTTAGAGTTTTGATTTTAAGTAACCAATCGTAGTTAAACTGTTAAAGTTAGTGAAGGTAGAGCAAAGATCTGAGCTCAATTATGCAGCTGATATTCTGATCAACTCCTTATGTAGACAGGACTTCCTTAAAAACATTAAAGGTACTAATATGGAACAGTGAATCAATAATTTTGTCTTAAAGATTTGATAAAGGATTTATCTGTCTTTGGAAGAAATGGTAGGAGGGAAGGTGAAGGGCATGGCTGTTCATTTTGCTATTTCCCTTCTTGGATCATGTCTCCCAGTTTTCATCTTTTAGCCTGGGCTTTTGTGAATGGAATGTAAGAGGAAGAGAGACCTGGAAAAGTAGTGTTTTCAGGTTCCAGTGATTTTCAAGGGAAAAAAAGAGTTTGCTGAGTGAATGATGAATATTTCCATTTGTTAGCAGTTGGTAAAATAGCTCTCCTTTCATTAAGGTCACTCAGGAGTAATCCCTAGCAGAACTATACTAGGGGAAGCTAAAATCGAGCACTGCTTAGTTTAAAGTTTGAAAATTATCTTTAACAGTACACATCTGAATTTTACTTCTATTCTAGACTTTACAGTTTTTAGGCTATTGTGATATTTTATACATTCTGTATCTAAATTTAGGGTAAGCAAAAGCATTGCCATGCTTTGTTTCATTATTTCTCTTTTTAAAAATTTTTCCATGTTTTGCAATATATATTATTTAGAATTTTTAAAATGCAAATTGTGAAAGGTCACAGAAACTTTGCTTGTGTTTTTTTCAGACTTGGTCAACATTTTCATTTTCATAAGTTTCAGTTATATGATTCTGTCTTTTCCTACAAGCTACCAGTAGCATTTGTAAGTCACAGTTAATTGAGGCCTTCCTTTTCCTCCTTGTTGTGGATACCTGACTTTGTCCCTTTATTGCATGTTTCTCAAGCTCATTCCAGAGATAACGTTGTCAATTTTTTTAAGATCTTATCGGAGGGAAGCACTGTGCCGATCAGGATAGATAGTGATCTGCTTTGTCACAGCAATGTTAGAAGGGGTGATGTGAACTCCATTCTACAGATGTAAATAAGAGGCACAGAGCTTGGGAAATTAATTTTCTTCTCAATGTTCAATCTGAGAAGACTAAAAAAAATGTATTTTTTTTTCTGAAATATTTAGAAAATAGGTCTTTGAAAAGAGCAGATCCACTGCAGTCTCTTAAGTTTGCTGTTTGCGTGAATCTCAAACTAGGCATGAAAAAGTGACGACAGCAAGTTGTTTCCTGTGAAAACTTCTAGTTTATGTTACATATCAATTACTCAGGAATTAAGAACTTTTCATGAGGGAGGAGAAAAGAAGCAAAATATTTAATTTCTTTGACTGATACCCACTTTTCCTTCAACTGTGTATGTCGTTCTTTGTACACCTTCCAGATTCTATAGAAGTCTTACTCCTGCTCTTCCTAATTCTTTTTTCTGGATGGCTTTGCAAAATTTGCAAGAATTTGTAACAGTTTTCTTTTAAATTCCTAGACTTTAAATAAACAACTTAAGCAAAACCACAGATTGTGTTGCATGTTAGGATGATAAACTTCACATGATTGATCACCCAAGTTAAGAGGCTTTTGATCAGCTCTACAGTTCTTTGTTCTTGGTTTAACAAAGTTAATGACAGTTATATGTACAGGGCACAGTCAATGGGTTTCAGTGGGCATGGCCCCTTTTCTTTGTTTTATCCACTCTTAAACTGTTCAACTGCGTTCAAACATCCCTTCTATTTCTTCCTGTTCCTGATTTTTGATCGTTTTTTTCAATGAGGCTTCTCATTTGAGTTGGCCTCCCCTGTTGCACTTTCTGTGTCAAAGCTTCAGGTTACAGAAGGCCAAATAAATCCCTCTAGTCATAAGCTGAATCGTGTTCACTTAGCCCTGAGCAAAATTAATAGCGTGAGGGGTTTTAAGTACGTTTAAACAAATTCAAGGAGAATGGTGTTTTCAAAAATATTGGCTAGAAGTTCTAAATTCTATAAATTTAGACATTTTAACCAAATGATAACTTAGTCTGAACAAGCAGAAGTGATTTTCTTTCCCTATGCCCACACTAAGCTTTCAGAATGTGTGACTTGGGATGGATTTTCGCACAAGTTGACAAAAAACACTTCTGACGTAAATGAGAAAAGCATTATAGCTTTATAATGGACATTTTATATATGATTTTATTTTATGTCATAATCATAAGTGGATGTTCCAGTAAAATTCATCTTTCCTAAATGGAAGAATTATTGTGAAGGTACTCATCTTAAAAAGATGAATCCTAAAAAGTTATTTTTGGCAACACTGTAGGCAACTTAAAGCTGATCTTTTAATGAGAAATGTCAGACAACAAAGAGATTCACCCACCAAAGCTCTCTTGGTTTTATTCTTTGAGTGGTAAAGACTCTTTTTTGCAGGTAAGGCTAATTTCCTAAAGACAGTCTTCAGAACAGTAGCTTCTTACAGAAATTGCTGAAATAAAGCAGAACAAACATTTTGTTTTAAAACACTTGAATGGTTAATGGTTATTGTTTTGGATTAAATGAAGATTCCTAATTCCTTGTTGAAAGCTGCTGCTTCATTCTGCTGAAGTATCTTGCTTTGTGAAAGAGATGTGTTAAAAGCATTAATGGATTAACGTGGAGGCAGCTAGTGTTATTCCCATTTACTATGTGACATTTACATTTTTAAAGGGTTAACGAATTATTAATGTACTAACTGATTGTTAGCATGTTAACAGATGGCTTTTAACCAAATCTAATATCATCTATAGA
This sequence comes from Origma solitaria, assembly GCA_013397895.1. NCBI lineage: Eukaryota > Metazoa > Chordata > Aves > Passeriformes > Acanthizidae > Origma > Origma solitaria. The sequence goes on along the minus strand of VZRL01004156.1, from coordinate 1,941,200 downwards.
TGTGCTTAGCAAGCATTAACATGTAATAACCAAGAGTGTAAAATGTTTATAGCACATTTCGTGGGTTTGAAATTTTTAAACTACTTATAAAGGTACCTTTTCCTTTTGAATCATGATGCCCACAACAATCTGACCTAATTATTTCACCTTGCTAAATAATTCTCTTGCTCATGTATTCTCTCCAGGATCATATTGCTTCTTCCTGTGACAATTGAAAAAAAATTGAGAACAGTGAGACCTCTCACAGTAACTGAAAGGGTTTTTCTTAAAACTCACAAAGCCTGAAGTAGCAGCTGACTGTGCAGCAGGAAGACAGAACAAGAGAGTAGAGGAAACAAAAGTCAGGAACAAGAAAAGTAGGACTTTTATAGTACAGAATGAAAGGGAAGCTGTGGCATTTTCAAATATGACAATCCAACATGACAATATACCCATTCACTTTCTGTGGATGAGAATTCCTGCAGATAAAATCTTGCGAAGTTTGAACCAGATTCAACTTTTAGTGGTGAGGGTCCTCAGGTGGGTGGCTCCTGCTACTTTTGACCACTGGTAAGTGGAGCTCTACCTGTGATTTCTGAATAAAAAAAATCAGCCATAATTGTCAGGAGATTTTTACAAGCGATATTTTGATGCAAGTTTCTGCATACAGTCTTACCTCTCTTGTCTAAACAGGACCACATTCTTCTGACATGGTTTTACGAAGTAGTAGATTACTTACATAACAATTTTTTCTTGCTAGGCAAGGGAGAAGTACCTGATGTTGCGTTTGCTATTCAAAACTACTTGAAAATTGATTGTAGTAAATTTTACAGGTTTTTTGAAAGGCTTCACTTTGTATAAAAACTGGAAATTTTTCTTGTTATTTCTCTTGCACAGTAGTCTTGTTTGAATATAAACTTGAACTGGTGAATGTTGCAAAATATAGCTGAGTTCTTGACTCGACTGGATGTGTAGAGCAAGGGGAATTAATTTAAAAGAACAAATACAGTGAAAATAGCTTTTTTTAGGAATAGAGGCATGCCTAGATACAAAAGGCAACTGTATGAGATGCATAGTTTTTAATATAATCTACAATTTTGTTTACCTTTTCACACGTAACATTTATATTTGTGATTTATAATTGCCCATAAATTGACTAAAAAACTCTTGTATTTCTTCTTTCTGTGTCATTCTTTCTGGTTGATGTGGTCCCAGTTTATAGTGAAGATTGAGTCCTTGAGGTCATGACCTTGTGGTTAGTGCTATTAAATATCTGTCTGCTTTGCTCCAGTTCTTCAGTTCTTTTTATGTGATGACCTTGTCTCCTCTGGGTTGATGATGTCTTGTAAATATTATTGTTGTGTTTCTACTTGAATAACCAACATTACTGATCTCAAGTATCTCAAGTGATCTCAACAAAACTGGTCTCAAGATTTGCCCTTAAGAAACTGCATTATTCACTTTACTTTAGCAGATTCTGTAGAGCACTAGCAGTTCTTTCCCATTTTGCCATTTTCTTTTTTACCTCAATTGGACTGGTTATATTTTGTCCCCCTTTACATGGTCATTCTGCCTGTAGCACCATGTGAAATGCTCTATGGAAGTCCTTGTTAGATCAGCCATGTCATAATCTCTCAAGAACGAGGAATCCTCATTTCCAGGGTATTGCGTCAGTTGTGCATAATGCTATGTTATTTCTGCATTGTATTTCAGAAGAGAAGAAATCCTTGAATTTCAGGCATAAAAAGTAGAAACAGGGTTTGTCATCTATAGTTTCATATCCTGCTTCAGTTCTTGCAGTTCTTTCATTTTTATTTTGCTGGTCAGATATATACAGCATTGACATTCTTGCTTAGATTAGGTTTAGTGGTTCCACTGACTGCCTTACTGACTCTGGCTCCTTTTGATTATGATGTTGCCATGCTCCTCATCTGTTATTGATTTGGATAGATGATATTGCTTTCTCCTACTATTTATCTGTCTTCTCTGTTTTACTCTTGTTTACCTGATTTTCCTCTGTGAATGGGAAGACCAATTATGGCAGCTACATTATTTTCTCCTGACTTCTTCTGATGTTTTTAAATTTTTTTGTCAGTCTTGCTAGACTTTTTTCTAGACATTTGTTGTCCAAGGTATTCATGCTGACCTTCTTACAGTTTCCCTGTATATATTTAAGTGGCTGAACATCCTGGTTCTTCCATTGTAGCAACATTTTCTTAAGGCGCTTGTCAGTTTTTATTACCTTGTGCAAAAAAAAGGAGAATTATGTTGCAAATCAGGCAGGCTTTTATCTCAAGACTTTTTTCCTGTCTGGAGCAATCTTTACTAAATTTGCCATGTGCTAATCAGTTTAGTGCTTATGATGTAAAGGAAAGTGTTTTCTTGCTCCTATGAATATGGTTTTTAATTTCTGCATAGAGAAGGTTTCCTTTTGGTTAATTGGCTGCTCACACTTGTACTTGTGTATCTTGTAAGTGATTTCTGAATTATTTTAATTAAATCCAAATGTGCAGCAGTAATTTGAATGCATTAGCATCTACCTGACAACACAACTGCTCATGGCCTCTTCTTATCTAAGAGGAAGAATTTTTTATTCTGGTTATTTTAACGAATTTTAACATAAATATTCAGGTACTTTATACATGATACAGTTAGTTATTCTTTTCCTCATATCCAGTATGCCTTTAAGCCCCTTAAGCAATAAAAGATGGAAGTGTGCATAGTGTGATTCAGTTACTCTTTTAATATATTATCATATGAATTAATGTATTTAATAAATTAATTCTGAATTTGTTGTTAAATTGAATTTGTTTTCATATGTGGGATGATTCAATACTTGTGACTGGAAAAATTCCTTTGTTTATAAAATTTAATCTGAAATGGAACTGTTTGCAGGAACAATGATTTGAAGAATTCTTCTTGATTTGAAGAATTACTTCTAATTAAAACGTAATTTTGGACTGGGATTTTTTTGCTCCGTTTCTCCCTGCCCTTCCTCTAAGTGGAGCTTGGTGTTACAAGTGGTCTTTGGATTGTTACTGTCTGCTGTTTCGTGCCTGTTCAGTTGCATATATGCCACATTTGGTAATTTTGCAGATGATCAAATACTTAATGGCAAATACTTTTAAATTATTTTCTAGCATAATGACCCTTTTGGAAAATGTTTTCCTGGTATCTCACTGGCTGTACCGGAGTCTTCAACTCATGTTTAGAAGCAGGTGCACAGCTTGAGAAAGCCTGTAGTTCTATTTCCCTTACAAGAAGGTGTCTGAGACAGCTTGGGATTCTATGATAGATTATGTCCTTGATAAAGTCCCAGGATGGAGAACATTTGCTGCTTAACTATTCTCAATCCCCATTAGGAAGAAGGTGACAAGAGTGGATTGTTGTGTGCCACAATTTATTATGCGTATTAATCATGCTGTAATAGTATAAAGTTAGGACTTGGATAGTTCACATGAGTAATTGGTAATTAATTAGGAATTTTAAAAGTATATTAAAAGTATATTGCAACTAATAGGTTAAGCTTTTTCTTTAAATCCTGCTGGATGCAAAGTGACATCACACTGCAAAGGTCACCTCCTTGTCTTTTCTGGGAGCTGTTTTTCATTGTGAGTGTTGCTGACCTGGTTTAGGCCTATGAGTAAATATTGGTGAATGACCCCAGTTCCCCCCCAGCCCCTACTAACAACAATCCCCACTATACCATTTCATGTTCTGAAATGGAACTTGAACATGACTGTCCTCTCAAAAGGTAATTCTCCAAACCTGTAGGTGAGGATCTTGTCTTGTGAGAACAGATGAGATGTGGTCCCTCTCTTTTGTTGAAATAGCTACTGGAGTTCTGATACCTACAAGATTTTTGTCAGCAGGCACCATTTCCTGAGCACAACAGAAATGGATCAAGAGCCTGACTTGGGATGTGCCAGTTAGATGTTATTTTAGTCACATTTTTCTTAAAAGTACAATGATTTGGGGGGAGAGATGGTATTTTATTTGTCATCAGGCTTAAACACTTCAGTGACGCTTTTTTTTTTCGCTCTTACCAATATATTCGTTGTCACTGATGATCAGTAACTGAAGACAAAACCAGTGGTTTTGAGAAATCCTTGAGTCTCCTTTGCTTGGTGGCCATAGTAAATGAATCTACTGTGCAATGGTGCTCAGACATCTGTGTGACAGTGATTACTTGTGTTCTTTTCTGTCTCCCATTTTGTCTCATTATGCTATCATACCATGAGACAGACTGTAAATCTTTGAGACAATAGCTTCCTTATACAACATGCCTCTACTGTCTTCTACATTCTGTGGTCCAGACTGCGAAGTATCATAATTCAGATCCTTTTGTGCTGAAGCATCCCCACTACTCCTGCCTCCTTACATCTCTGTAGTGCTTTCATCTTGTGATTTGGGGTTTGCACTTGTGCAGATTTGTCTGGCAAGGAGTTCTTAGGTCAATGTTAGTTTTTCCTTGCTGTGGGACCCAGGCAACATTCTACTGAACAGAGTGGTAGAAGCCCAAAGGTAACTTATCAGTGCTGAACTCTTGCACAGCAGGCCAATGAACCAGTTAAATTATGTCATTTTAATAGCTCAAGGGTATAATGAATGGGCTTGTAAATTCTACTGCTGACATATTTTTTTTTCCACTTGCTTGTTTTTGTGAATTGATGGTCATCTTGGGTGTAACTACTTTAATCCTATATTTTACAAGTGTTAGAACCATTTGTTACTGGAATCAGTAATGATAATAGAAAGTGGATACATCAGCTTTTTGGGATGCATTCAGCAGCAGGACTGATGAGCAGATTTTTATCTAAAGCATCACATTGATCAAAATATGACTAAACATAAATCCTGTCTCTGAGTGCTCATTCAGTTGTACTGTCTGCAGATCATTCCCAACAGTAGTGTAATGGCTGTAAAAATAATAGATGTTTTGTTGATTCTTCTGTTTTTTCTTTTTTTGTTGTTGTTGTGGGATTTTTGTTCAGTTTTTTTTAATACCTGGTTTAACTGTTTTCATGGCAAAAGGAAGATGTTTGAAATATTAATTGTATTATATTATTATATTTCTCTTTGCTGATAAAAGATGGTGTTCCCCATTGGAGCATTTGTCTCTGTGGTTTTCTGTCATTGAATGGAGAAATAATACTAGTGATCATGTAAATAGTTTGCTTGGCATAGTTTAAAAGTCTGTATCGGAAGAATAACTAAGAGGGCTTCAAAGAACACGATATGTAGGCTATTGCTTAGGCTCTAATGAAAGAAATTAACAATATAATATAGAGTGTATATATGTATGTGTGTGTGTATAAATGTATGTGTAGTTTCTATCCAGTAGGGCAATATTATGGTTTGTTCCCTGCAACTTCAAAACATAAATTGCCTAAACCAGGGGAACAGTATTCCTCTCTGCTCTGTAGTTGCCACCTCTGTTTAGGAAAATGCAGGGTAAATTCAATTACTTTCTTCCTCCCACTTTGCAAGGAAATGTTGAATACTGAGTAACTTGACAGGATATTCTGTTTAAGTGATGCCAAGTCTTATGGCTGTAAAGACTGAACCTTTTTCTATATATTTTGAGCATGTATTAAGTGTATACAAAAAGGGAATCTCAACTGCAAAGTAAAGGGACATTTAAACCAAATAATATAATTTTTATTAGTTTTTGTAGTTCTATATAATGCTGGTTGTACCTCTTCCTATTTCTGTGCTTTTTAGTTAATCTGAAAATTAAAATTACAAGCATTTCACTGAAAGATTTTAGTTTTCTTGTAACATTTTAGAACTCAGAATTTATAAGGGGTTAAAGTTTGAATACAACTTTACCTTTCTTTGTGGAAAAATTGCTTGAGTAGGTCAAGTTTTCAAGGCTTTTGGATTCAATCCGAGTTCTTGCGTGTTAACTATGAAAGTTTATATAACACAGACAAGGTGACTAAATATTAACTAGAGTTTTGAAATGTTATTTTTCAAATTACATGGAAATGTTTCCATAGTCTGTATACAGTTAGATATTGTTTTATATTTGTATTAAACTTCCTTATTTTTCTTAGAAGCCTTCTAAATAAGCTTTAAAAAATTCACCTTTTGCCCAGTGAACTTCTGAACACCTATGAAATAAAATGTACTACAGTTGCTAATGCTGAGAAAAGACAAATGTATGAGAAGTTAATGTGTTCTGTGCACATTCCAAAAGCAGCAATAACATAAGAAAACATTCCCCAATTTGTTCTAGTAAAGGAACACAATAAATTCAGCTTCGTTTACTACTACCCAAAATTAACTGGAAAGATTAAAAAGAAAGTGGAATTCAAACAAAATTCCATTAAGACTTGGTGTTAGTAGCTATGCCTCATTATGGGCATAGAAAAATTTACCCTCCTGTTCCATCCTACTTACATTTTATGTCTTCTCATTTGTTTTGGTTTATTTCATATTTTTATTAAATCCAATATAAGGAAGAATTACTGAAATTTCTGGTTGTTCTAGTTCTGCGTGCATCTGGGCTGTCAGTCATGTTGTTGTTGGCAGCATTCCAGCACCAAGCTGCAAAGGAAGTAACGCTTGCTATTTACAATTTTTTTATTCTTTTGTACAGTCATAATTTCACTATACCACATGACCATATTCCTCAGATTTCCTATATTTTGAAGGGCTTTTTATTTTTTAAATTTCGCTGAGAATGCAAGTGGGATTGCATCCCAGCTGAAGCTGCAAGTGAAGGACTGCCCAGCAAGCATTTAGAGCATGCTGTATGTGATCATTCATGTGCACCATCATGGCATGTTGAGCATGTCCCAAGCTAAACTTCAGAATACTTTTTTGCAGTTGTTGGTTTTGCTATTTTGAATTGAGATACTGAAACAAGACAAACTTGTTTTCCTCATATTCTTAGTAATAACTCCTGCTGCAGGTGCTAGAACAGAGTGAGTGAGCCATGTTTGAAGCAGTGCTGGCATTTTACCCTGTATTTATTCAAAGCTGTGCTTCCATTGACTTCAGCTTTAGTTGGCAATGCTTAGCAATCCTGTCCAGCCAAATCCAGGTTTATGTCAGGCACAGAACAAAACACTGCAGTGACCCCTGTGAAAGAATTCTCATTGACAGGAAAGTTGTTTAAGCCATAATAGTTTTGCCTGTTCCCTAGATCTCATCTTATTCTTCTGATCAAAATACTATGTGTAATGTCGCAGGATCTAATGACTCCTGTGAGCCTTGCTGGAGTTGTGGTATTCTGGTAACAGTTAATATTTCAGTGAGTCTGAGCCATCTTGTTGCTCAGCAGACTTGGGTTGCATTGTGCCACATACTGGTGCAGAAAGCTGAAAAATCTAGGGCAACATGAAAATGTAGAACACTGAAATAAATTACTGATGCTAAGATAGTGTTCAGAATATAGGAAGCTTGGAAGCTTAGTAGGAAGTCAATGAACTGAAATATGTAGACCCAGAGAAATGTATCTTTGGGAGGGTCTAGATACCTGAGCATTTGTTGCTTGCACAGTAAAAAATATGCAGATAAGGGGTGTCTCTCAACTCCATGTGTATTTTATGCTATAGATGTAGATGACCATGCCAACAAGGATTTAGCATGTGAAACCGTGTGTTTCATGGTTAAGGATTCTGAGTATGGATGATAGTTGGCTTGGGCAATGTGTTAGATTGCTGACATGCATTCTCAGGGTAAAACTTGTCACTTTTTAACTGTACTTTAATAATTAATAGTCAAGTGTCTTTTCTGCTGTAACCCTCTGCAGAGACAGAAGAAAATGATATGGCTTCAGGTTTTGGAGCAAGATGCATCTTCTTCATGTCTCTGCCGTAGGATAGGTCAGTTATTTCCTTTTTTAGTTCATTTGTTCCAATTACTTTGGATTACCTGTTGAAGCTGAGAGAGTTAGTGAGGAAATTAGGCTGTATTAAGATCCACTTCTCACCTGTTATGGTCCTAGCTGTAGATTTGGTCTTGACATTGTCATCCGTGATGTACTCATATATTTTTTTCTCATTCTTTATCTTTCCCTCTCACCAGTAAAAACAGGGTTTGTGTATCTACTGGGAGGGAACTGAAGCAGTGCTAGGTATGCCCTGCCCTTACATGTCCGTGCTGTGAGTCTGGAGGGGGCAGAACAAAGGCTACCACATTACCGCATACAACAAATGGGGAAAAGTTCTTCTTATTTCAAATGTTACGCGTGTCAATACTTCAGGTACTGCTAAGTAATATTTGTTTCATAATTAAGATAACTTTCGAAATTACTTTTCCCCTCCTGGAATTTGCTGATGCACTTACTAGAACTCGGCCATCTACTGGAATAAGCAACACAGGCATCTGTCCTAGAGATAAACAGACATATTCAAAGCACTGTTTTGATTCATTCCTAGCACTTGTTCATTGTATGTATTGGATGGAGACTGGAGACCTCTGCATAAATATCATGGTTGTGTAGTTGAATGTACATTTTGTGCATAATGTATATGCACAAAAGTGTAAGATTCAGATAGAATCCACATTGTTGTATTTTCTCATTTTATTTAGTGTATTGACTCAGCAGTTATTTTTGGCAGTTACTTTTTGGGTTGGGGTTTTTTTCAATTAAAATATTATAGACACTGTATTTTGTGAGATTTTTAATCAGACTTACAGAAAAGATATTTAGAGATAGAAGGTTGAGACCCAACTCCAACTAAAGGTCCATTTTACTTTGTGATCCTTCAAAAATCTGATCCTGATATGCATTTGTAATTTTTCACTATGCTTAACCTGTCCTCTTTGAGAAAGTGTATGGCATGGATGAATGTGTAGATAACAGCTGTGAAGGGCTGGAATTTAAAGTTTTGAACCCATGTCTTCTCTAGGAGCTGTTATTACTAAACTGTTTTTCTTTCTTCAAAGACTGGAGTATTCTAAGAACTGAAATGTGCTGCCATATCCACCAGCAGCTAAAAAGGAAGAAGCTGCTGTCTGCACACAGCAGAAGTACAATCCAACATGGGCAGGCTGGACTTAATCTTTTGCTGACTTAATGATTATTCTGTAGCCAAAGGCAGTGCCTTGTAGCTGGACATTTCTCTTTTATCCATAATGCAGTTTATCTAAGTAGGTCTTAGGAGCTTTGTCTTCTTTAGGAAGATATCCCAGCAGATTTTCTAGACTTGCTGGATTTTCAAATTTCTTTTCCAAGTTATTTGTTACGCTTTATCATTCTGTATTTTGTATATGTTTTTAGTTTGTGGTCCTAGTTTCAGAATTTTCTTGCAGAGCTCTCATGTGCTGCTAAGGATCTTTATGAATTGTTTATGTTGTTGGAATTGTTTGGCAATAGGTTGGTGGCCTGTGGAAACAATGCAAAAGGCAAATCCAGGAGATGGAACAGTATCAGCTCACAAAACCAGGGGAACCTGTTCCTGCTGAGAAATGAGGAAACGTAATTGTGTGTGTGTGTGTGTGTGTGTCTGTGTCTGTGTGTGCAGAAACAGCAGTTGTCTTGGAAGAAACTGCTCAATTTAAAAAACAGTCTTCAAATCTGCTGAGTACAAATGAGTTACTACTGAAATGAAAGCTACTGAGAAAAATGGTAATAGGCCTTTTATTTAGGAGCTAGAATGTTAGCCCTTACTTGTGTTTTATCACCCACACTGCAATGTCTGTAGTCAGCATGTGTTACACTTATGCACTGCCACAACATACTCGTAAAATCTGTTGCATCTAAAATTTCCTTTACTAGATTTATCTTGCTCAAGTACTATAATGGGAAATGTTGTAATTGCCTGGTAAAGGGTTTTGATTAAATCGATCTTCCTGTGTCTAATGTAGGTCTGTTTTAATCTTGAAAATATATTGCAGGTTTGTATGCCCCTTAAAAGGTTAGGAAGATGCAGCATTCTAAGAAGCCTGCTCTGCATAGCCTTGCCACAGCGCTATGATTTCTTTCTGCCTTTTTCCACTTGTGTCTGTGTGCAGAGTTCCTTGGCAAGTTACAGAACAAAGTAGGATCTCCCAGGGATTTGCTGCTATAGTGGCATGGTTAAAATATAACATATATATGTTAATAAAGGACAATTAAATTCAATTTGTAGGCTGTGTCCTCTTCTGAACTCACGCCTTCTGACCTCTAAGACTGTAATCTCAGGAATGTTTAAAGCTGGAATAAACTATCATTGTGGCAAAAGCAGAAGTCCTGCCCTTTTGCTCTCCTGCCAGTGTTGGTTTTGCCAGCTCAGCTCTGCTACGGCTGTATAATAAACCAGATCAGGGCACAGATCTGACTGAAAAATACTTCCCTACCCCTACGTAGCATATAAGCTGTATGTTTGCATTCATATTTTCTCTTCAGAAAGCTGTTATAGTTGGGTACTGAAGCATCTGACCTGTTTACGTATGCAGTAATGTATCTAAAATGCAGTACACATATCTAAAAGAAGCAAATAGAAAAAGACACCAAAAATTCTTGCTTTGAGGGATACAAATTCTATTTAATCAATTTACTAATATATCACTAGAATAGATTTTTTTTTTTTTTTTTTTGCATCCAAGTTTTGCATTTTCTTTTCAATCTAGCCTTGCTTTTGTCTTTTTACGGAAGTGAATATGAAATCTTCTCTCCTACTGCATATTACTAAGAAGTTGGGCTTTTAAACCAAAATAAAGTTTTCTCTTTGGGAAAAAACCCCAACCTCACCGTTCTGAATGTATTTGTTTTGTTTGTGGTTATTTTTCCCCCTAGGATCTACTTTGGATTTCCTGGACATGCATTTTATTTTATATTCCAATGTATTGATACACTTGGATAGGTGAACAAGTACTCTTTTAAATACAGTATACAAATGTTGGCATTCTAAGTAGCTGTGGAAGACATAAAAATCATCAACAATGAGAACTGAAAATCAGTGAGCTCATTTGAACTTCAGTACTTAGCATAGCTTCTAACAGAAATCAAATACTATTCTTTGAACAATATGTTTGACTGCCAAAAATGCTCAATAGATGAAATAAATATGTATAGAAAATAATGGTAGTCCACTTATAGAAAATACATTAGCATCTTGGATGAGGGAAATTGGGTCTTCAGTTTAGAGTAGGCACTGTGGGAACATGAGATTTTTGACAGTAAGATTATCTGTATTTCAGAGTTGTCTCTGACAGCAAGCTTTTAATGATGTGTATTTATTTTAATTCCAGAATAGGAATATTGTTAAGAAAGCTTAATTTACACCAGTGAACTCAATTCTCTCCTTCAGTTTTATTTAAAGACTAAAATAAGAGGGCTCAAGAGAAATAATATTTATTAAGACAAAAATTTTATTACCTTTTCTATGGATACTTCTGCTTTTTCACTGAGGATTTTAAATTTAAATTTTTCAAGCAAGAATATCTTCTAGTAACCAGCCTGTGAAAAACATTGTTCCAGGAATTGTGGGGGCATATTACAATGAAGGTTTCAGTTTGCTGAGTAGAATGTTATACCACTCTTTATCAGTTGTAGCATAATATAGTACACAACGCCACTTTTCTTTTTAATGATAGTGATGAGAATTGGAAAACTAATGTTTTTGTAGCAATGGGATGACTACAACAGGCCATTCTGCTATGCTGTTTTATGGTGTACAGTGCTCCAGATGCATGGGGATTGGTAGACTGTTCCCTCCATGGGATTGTTCCTGAACTTTGAAATTTGTTGTTCTAGTAGGCCTGCTAAAGACTGATTCAGGGCTTTGTTTTCCTTTTATTTTCTTTTTCCCTTTTACTCACCAAAAGCAGAAGCAAAACTACAGTGAATTAAAAATGGGAGATTCAAATGGTACAAACCAACCCTTGCTCAGGTTTTTGAATGCCCTATGGTGGAAGTGTTATCCTAGCTTGCCTTTATTTTTTCTTGCACCTAGTGTACTTTCCTTAAACCTGTCAGATTAATGTTGGAAGAATTAATTTGAAGAATTAATTGGTACTTTCTGGAACAAAGGTGCCTGCTGGTGTCTTGAGCATTGCTTGCTTCTGCTCTGATATTAAGGTAGCACAGTGACAGAAGGCAGATGATGAAGCTGTAAACCAAAAATCTCTGAAATAATTTCACTTCTCCAGTGTAAGCATTAATATTGGTTTATGTCTAAGTTCTTACTTAAATGATAACATTTAGAATTAGCTATTGCTTGGGGTGTATATTTTTAGAAATATTTAAAAGCCTCTTTGCATAGATGTGCTGGTGAAAGCAGCAGTTGCAAAATGAAGGGTATAATTTTAACAACGATAGACATATTTATAATTTTTTTTCTCATATAAAGTTCTATAAAGAAGAAATTTAGAATTGGATGCTGGAATTTACATAACAAGAAATAAGCCTATCTTAGAAAATTAGATTTTTCAATAACACTTGTTTTCTTCTTTTGTTTTTTTCTTTTAGGACCGGAATAGGCCCTATGACACTTTTAACTTGCACTCTTTGGAAAATTCCTTAATGGATATGATAAGGACTGATCATGAGCCTCTGAAAGGTAAACACTACCCTCCCAGTGGCCCACCAATGAGTTTCGCTGATATAATGTGGAGGAATCATTTTACAGGTTAGGAATATTCATATGTCCATGCTTGCTTGGTGTTTAAACAAAAATCAGCTTTTCAGTATTTATAAACTTTTTGTTAATGAATGAGTTTTCAGTTATGTGAAATTTCTGTTTTCCCATCTTAAGATGAACTTCTCTACTCTAGGAAGATAAGGTGAACTGTGCATCCATTTATTATCAATGTACAATCATAGTAGTATCTAACTGGCATATTTGAAACATGGGATTTTGTATCAGCAAATTGCACAGCGAGGTGTCTTGCTGCAGTCACTTCAAAAAATGTGTAGTGCAACTGGAGTCCAGTTGTAGTGTTCGACGTCTTTTTCTACTACACTTATGTGTGGATTATCAGCTAGGATACAGTGGTCCTAAACCAACCACTCTATCAAGGTTACTCTCTATAGTTATTTCAGGTTTCTTTTAAGCAAATTTATCTTAATTTGGATTTTAAATTTTTAGGGGGAGCCAAAAGATATTAGATTTGTTACCTACTGGGAAAGTTTTGATTATTTATGCTGTTAAACTGTGTTTGTTCTACCAGGTGTTGCATTGGAGATGAAACCATTTCTAATACTTAGCTGGTAGTGTATAGTGAAAGGTGTGGCAGCATTTAATTGAATTCCTGACCAAGCTGCACCCTCCTTTTTTCTTAATCTTTCATTGGTTAAGTTTAAAAATAGGTACACATTCTTGCTGATGTGCATTCTTGCTGACTTTTAAGACTGAAGGTAGTTGTAAGCCATATACCAAGGGAGTATTGAACAGAAATTATTCCCAAACACTGAGAAGTCAGAACACAAAGAAGAAATTTAGTTGTGTATAGCACGTCCTATGCTAATGCTTACATACATACTTTTTGATGTTATGACTGCCTCATTTACTCTCCTTTCCATTTATAAAAATATTTTTTCTTGGTCAAAAGTATTTTGCCTTTTTTGCCATCTTTCTGGGTACAGGTTTTTTTTACAAGTATACCAAACTGGCTTCTGTACCCTCTTCTAACCTGTGCTTTCCACTGTTGTCTTGAAATTTGCTGTGCTGTAGCCTTCATATGTCTTCAACCATGATTCATCTGTCTGGAATGGCAAGGGGTACAGTCTCATGTCTATTCTGATCACAGACTTCTGAAATAAGGGTTAAACTTGAACTTTAAAAAACATGCTCAACAAAATTCAGATTTCTGCTGGCATATGTTTCATATGGCTGGCATTAGAACATTAAATAAAATCCAAATTGCTAATAGATACAGTTCAGTGTTTATTTTATCTTATTAGATGTATTCTCATCTAGCTAAAATTCCCATGATTTTTATGAGTTTTTTCAGTATTTTGTTAAATATACAAATAGAGACTTGTTTTAAAATTAATTTCCATATGAATCTGAGTGTGGAAAAAATGAAAAAAAATGGTATTAGAATTTGGATTGGATATTAGTTGTAAAGTTTAAACTGATCTTTTCCATTTGACACTGGACCATTAGCTTTGCTTTTGCTCCAACAAAGGCTTGTGTCTCAGATTGGATGCGCTCTAACTATTTTCTTTTGTTATTCAGTGCTTCTCACCCGTTTTGGCCTTCCTGCCTTGTTAATGAGCTCACTTCCAGTCAGTAGCTGTTAGAGAAGTCTTCTTTTGTATTACTTATCTCCCTGTGTCTCTTCCTACCTGGTTGCTGGGGTTTTTTCCCCAATGGTATAGTTTCTTTCACTGTCTTGCTTTCTTCTCCTCCTCCATCTGATATGGGGCTGACTGCCAGCCCCCAGCCTTGCCCTGTCCTCATGTGCACTTTCTCTGCTCCTGTTTTTACACTGTGCAGCGTGACTGGGAATATTTGTAGGAGCAGCTCTTTCAGGACACGTTCATTCTCCCTTGCAAGAGGTGTCGCTTTCCTCTGTGTTAAACAAATCTACATTACTATTTTAGCTGAATCCTTTTCCTGAAAACTATTTTTCTGCAAACATTGATCTAGTCCTCAAATCACTTTCATACTGCATTTTTGCTGTTTATTTTTCCATGAAAATTGGTCCTGACTGTTTTCCTATACATCGTACTTCTTTTTCTCTACCAAAGGTGCAGAAGGCTTTCAGGTGCTGTCCTCTGCACCTTCCTCACATTTCACTTTATGTTGTGTTCTAAGCTCACTTGCTTTTTCTTGTTTATCCCACTTTCCTCTGACTCTCCCCCTTAGCAGGTAGCAGGATATTTCAGTCTGTTACCACATTCAGAAAGTGATCAATTCTGCTTGCTTTTGCTTGTTAAGTCATTGCCACATTTTCATTTATTTTCATCTTGAAGCTTTTTGAATATACTGGTTATGTACTTCAGCTTGATTTTTTTTCAGTTCCTCATAGACATACCTGTGTGAATGCCTCTTGTGCAAAATTTCTGGGACATTATTAACTTAACCAAACCTCAGAGCTGGTACCTCTTCATTTTACCACCTCTAGCTTTTATAGTAAACTGTTTTTTCCCTTTAAATCTTTACTTCCTCTTGGATCTGTGATTGTCCTCTCTTAGGTTTGTGCACTGTTTCTTCTGTAGATACAAAATAAAGCAGCCACAAAAATCCTGTTTTACAATAAAAGCAATGACACGGCTTTCAAATGATATCTTTAAATTGTTCATCTTTTGGTAAATGAGCCCTTTTTTCTGAAACAATCACATCTAGCAGTGCTTACAGGTCAGTTTGCCATACACTTACTATTCAAATTTTTAAGTGGAAAGGGTTAAAAAAAAGGGTACCAAAATCCTCTGATTTTGAAAATACAGGAAGATTTGATTCTAGGAAAACTATGTGTGTCTTGGGGCCTCCCATACATGTTACAGAGCCAGTGGAGCTGTTTCAGGATCATTTCAACCTGCTACCAGCAAATACTTATTTTTAGAAGTGCTGTCTATGTATGTATTCATTAGTAAAATACTGCAAGCGGTTTATCTGAAGTTTGCAACTTTGCTTGGAACATAACCCATCTTGGCATATGTGCCCCTCATGTCCCAGCTGATACTTGGAACAAAAAATAATTCGCTTAGGTATGGAACAAGAGCTCTAGATTAGAATGTGGGTCGGCGAATTAACCATAAGAGATTCTGATGTGGAGACCGAATTGAAATGCTTCTGGGATATTTTCTTCTTATTTTGGGGTCTGAGTTCCTCATGCTCCATTTGGTTCAGAGTAGTGGAGGAGCTTGGGGTAAGGGAGTCTGTCCTCTTGTTTGTAGTAGCTGAAGCTTCATACCCTTCTCTCAATTTCAGGTGTGGCCAGGCTTTGTGGTGTAGGCCATGGATATTGAGTTTATTTCACGGTCACCAAAGCAGGTCGCTTTTTTAAAAGCGTGATCCACTTGGCCTTGAGAGGGCATGTGATTAAGTGACTTTTTTGGGGAGGGACTTTTTTTTGCTTTCAAGTGTGGAACAGAGTAAGTCTGACAGATTGTTAGTGCAGCAGAAACTATCTGATCGTCCCTCTTGCAATATTGAGTTACACTGAGCGAGTGCTGACCCAGTCTGATTGGCAGGCTGGCTTGGTGCTCTCCAGCGAGGAGAGCCAGGGTCACTCAATCACTCAGTCCTTTTTTTGTATTTCTTGCTGTAAAAGAGATTTGAAATCTGGCTCTGAGGTTTCTGGACTTAAATTAGCAACATATCCATCTAAGTTGCATTTTATCATGAGCCCAGTCTTGGGAGAAGGTGCTCAGTGTCGGCTCTTGTTTTGTTTCTAAAACTGATTTTGTTTTCTCAGCTTTTCCTGCCAGATAGAGGAACCCTTCTGTATGTTCCTGTCTTTCTGTCCTCGCAGTCTGGGAACTGTGTAACTTTACAAATCATTTTCCATTTTTGTGCTTTGAGATTTAAGGAATGTAAATTAATTGAATTCTCATTTTCATTTGTCCCAAGATACTTTGGCAGACTTCCCTACCTGCTTTCTCTACCATCAAGACCAGCTTCAACAATTTTCTTTTCTTTCAATCAATACTCATAAATACTTTGCTTCTTTCAAAAGGAGGAGAAGAAAAGAGGAAAAGCGTTCAGTAAAGGAATTGTTAAGCTTCGCCTGGTTAATGACAAATTACAGTGTATGGCCTAGGGTGTCTGGCTGTTCCTCACATCAGTCATAACAAGGCCTCTATGCCAGAAATGTGCAATATCTCCTAAGATCTTTTTCCTGAATGGTCTTATTTATTTTCTGAGTGGCCAATAAAATACATTATACGCTACGAAAATATGAGGGGCAATTTTGCTTTAATGAGGAAAGGTTATATTTGCCGTATGTTATAATCTTTTTTATTTACATACTGCTTTGACCTAAAGCTGTAGGGCAAAAGTGAATTGTCAGAATAGCTATGGGTGGATGCCACTTATCACTGACTAGAACATTTCTTTCCTGCATAAAAGTGTCTCCTGTCTGTGGTGTAATATGTCACTGTTGCAATATGTTTATCTGTGTCAAACTATTGCATTACAACACAAACAGAGTCATTCTGATCTATAAAAAATATTTTGATCAGTAGTAACTAGCAGCTGCCTTTGTTCTATTTTTAAATAATTAAATAAAATATTTCGGCTGTGTTAGATCATATGCTATGCACATGTGCTACTGACAGGTCATGAAACTAAGTATAAAATTGAGGAGAGAAATCATGTCCTTCAAAGTATTTCTTTTAAATTTACTGTTACACTAGGTAACAGTAATATTTGGGTTTTATTCTAAATCAGAACAGAAACAAACTTGTAATTTGCAAATCCCCACCTAACAAAAGTTCTGATTTTTTTTTTTTTTTTAAAGTAGAAGTGTGTCACAACTTCAAATATAAGTATTTATACTTACAACACATGTACAGGGAGCTTTCAAGTGTAGGCTTTATTATACCTAATTTTAATGGATATCATACTGTAGAAAGATACATAAAGCATGTGTCGATTATGTCATAATATTTCAGTAGAGATCAAGATGATCTAAATATATGAATATAAATGTACAACACTTCAGAGGCAGAAATAGCATCTGTAGGGAAACTTTATATCTTGATTTTCAGTACTTAATGACACCCATTAATGTGTATAATATAAAACTGATGTTACTGGTTTACTACTTCATAACTATTGTTAGGACTGTATCAGGTCATATGAAAACTAAACAAAATTTAAGGTTTATTGTTTACATTTAAGTTAATTACATTTTGACAGCCAAGTGTTTGAAGATTACATGCAATTTAGATGGTATTGTAATAAATACAGAATGGACCTTTACATTTCCACTTTGATTTGCATTAATTTCAATACATGCCACCTGATTTTGTTCAGCTGTAAGTGTTCCTAAGCTTTTTGTAAGCAAAGCGCTAAGTTTGCCACATGACCTAAGAAAAGTGAAGGTGGATGGATCATATTTGTGTTTGCAGTCAGCAGCTGAACACAAAGGTCATGCAAATAGAACGAATGTTGTCATCTCAGTCCTAGAAATGGTGCTACACTGTTAGAGCTTTTTGCAGCACTTTCATTAGAAAAAAGTGCAGTGTACCAGCATTTCCCAAAATCTCCATGCTCATCAGACTCCTCTCTGTAAATGCTCATGAAAAACAGAGTGAGCAGACAGATGTGTTTGCACACATATTTGTGTTTAAAATTAGGCCCCTCGTGCTAATCCTTTAAAAGAAAAGAGAGTATGTTGCCTTTCTATTTAAAACTCTGGTTATTTAAGAAAATCCTCTTTAGTATTTTTTTCAGGACAGAATATGGTTATTAAATGGTTCATATTTTTTAAATTAAATAAGTGCCTTTTCCAATGATCCTGTAGTATGATTATACTTCCTAATTTGCTGCTGGCAACCAGCATGCCCTTGTCTTTGACCTGCTGAATCTGGTTGATCAGGAGTGGTGGGGGTTTTTTGTTTCCTTTGTTTGGTTTAAGAAGTGGTAATAGAGATAGCAAAGTTTCCTTCTCTTTATTTCCATTTTTTCATTGTGCTATTGAAGACTGACCTCACAAAGACCAAAAGCTGTTTTGCTTTTTTCTTTCTCACTTTGCTAGTGTTTTGATGGCTTTGTATATTTCAATATAGACTGCTAATTGAAAAGTCTGCTTTGATATTGTTTTATTTTAATCCCCCCAAACAGGCCAATGAAAAATACCAATATTGCTCTTTTGAATACATTTCTAGGACTTCATGTAGAATGAGCATATGTGTGCAAATACTTGTCTACCACTTACAAGTAATCCCAAATTTAACTTTATGTTCAAGTCTTGCTTTCAAAGTACTATTATTTTGAAAATATAGCTGTTTTCAAGCTAAAAAAGGTTGCCATACTTAAATATATGCAAGACCGTTGTGTTTTATTGGAGCAATGTAATTTACTTATAAAATCTACATTTCATTGTAATGTATATGCTGTTTTATTTTATAGGTTGCTTTCCCTGCTGATAGGATATATATGCTTAGTCAGTGATAGGAAGAAGTTTTATTACTGATATTCATAGCTGATAATTATACACTTCACATTGCCACAATATATTTTTGAGCAGTTAAAATATATACATGTGAACACAGTAATAGTTCCTTGTATTTCCTTTCTGGCAAACAATAGTACTTTTGTTCTGCTCAGTATTTTAATTTTTTTAAAGATCTGTAAGTGTAGGTGTTTAAATTATGGGTGTGAACAAATGGCAGATATACATTAAAAAAGTGGGGGGAGAATAAAGTCAATGAACTTCTTCAGAGACTTATAAAAAATTACAAAAAATTTTGTAATTTTTTTATGCAGCCTCTTGCTTACAACATTCTTGGTGTTGACATTGTCTTGGGCATGTATGTTGAGTTAGTTTAGCATAGTTTCAAATGTCTGTAATTTTGGGGGTAAAGGAGAGAGAATGGTCTAAGGTCTAGTCAGGTAAAAATTATTAAAATTCTTGTTTATGCACACAGGCTTCATGCTTTGTGGCCATTTGTGAATCCTGGAGGACACACTCATGGCTGAGCTGGGAGTATGGGGAGATGGGGGTGTGTGTGGGGTCGTAGGTTGTGCTGTAAACTGGACTCCCAAATACATGTGAGTCAAATGAATTATCTTGTTTCACATGTTTGGGGTAATATTCTGGTCTTGCTTTCATTTTTGCACTCTTCTGTGTCTAAACTTTACCCTACCCAACTTCCTACCTATCCATCCAAATGAACGTTGCTAGTTTTTAGTGCCTTTTGTTGGCACCAACTTGGAAATAATAGAAAAGATAACAGTGATAAAGGAGGTATCATTACTAAAGAAATACAGCAGATCTAGTCCTGTTGCCAGTTTTATTTGACCTTGCCACAGGATTATGTAGTCATGAATTGTAAATGATATCAACAGTGATCTTAAGAATTATGTGAGAGGAAGTTCTCATTTCGAGGAAGTTCTCATTCCCAGAAAATTCAGGACAGGTCAAAAGCAAGCCAGCTTTGCTATTTTGTAGCAAATCTTAATGCCAAATAGTAATTGCTGAATTGGTATGAGTGGTCAATCTTGGTGCAAATTGGGAGGTATAATAGTGTAAGAAGTTTTACTCAATATATAAGCAATGAACATTTTCTCTTGGAATGTTGATTGTAACATGAAAATGATGAGAATAGGTAACAGTAATCTTAAAAGTCCTTCACTGTGTGAGTGTTCATATCCAGGGGCTGATTAGGATTACACAAGTTCAAAAAACTATAAAGCACTTAGGAAGAGAATATTAATAAAAGAATAAATGCAATAGTGGTAAAAATGTGTCTGATACTCATGTTTATTACTTCTGGAACAATATTATTTCTCAAAACTGATATGTAACTCAGAATTTTCAGGACAATTTTAAAAAGTTTATTTGTGAAAGAATCAATAAAAATTCATATGTGAGAAGGGCTTCCTTAAGTTGTTAGAAAGATTTCAGAATTCATTCAAGGTCATTACTGTCCTTTACAAAGAGCAAGGTAAAAATAAATTCCATTTAACATCTAATTTCCAGTGTAATACAGAAGAGAAGATGCACAGACTTGATGTGCTCTAAAAAGGCATTGGGCTCTCTGCCATGACAAGTATGATATTGCACATGCAGCAGAGCACTCAGGCAGTCCAGCCAGAAAAGACTCTCCAAATGTTGTTAGGAGAGATAATTTAAGAAATGTAATGACATAAGATAAGCAACAGTGTGGCCTGGGCTATAAAAGAATCATTGAGCTTTCATTTATGTTCTGAAGTGTTTAAAGAGCAAGAAGTATACAATTAAATTATTTTCTTTCTAAACTAAGAATTGAAAAGACGTAAAAGAGTGATTATTGTTGCAGCCTAACTGCAGTACTCTAAGTGTATGTTATAAAAACACCTAATTGAAAATATACTCAGTAAATAGTTATGAAACCAAGACAGGCAAACTGAAAATGGCAGATGTACACTGAATACAAGTACTGGGTATGCTGTTACTGGTGTAGGGTTCCTATTTATGATTTCAGTGAACTGCTGGAATCCATAACTTCTGAGCTCTTAACTTCTCTATGTTTCTGTTTAATGTACTTAATATTCTTGGAAAGTAAAACTTTTATCTAGAGATTTTGTTTTAAAACTATAATTAGAAATATCTGCTTATATAGATTTCATAAAGGTTCAAGTAACATATACATTTTTCTTAAAATTGTTTTCCCATAGTCATTTATGTGTTTAAGCTAAATAGGTCTTTGAAAGTACATATTTTTAATTACATTTCAGAGTTTTACATTGCACCTTTAAATTAAAAAATTATAATTCCGTTTCTGTGCTCTCTTGTTGTTCCTTAGATAATTATGCAGTTTTGTAATCTGCAGATGGCCTCTTTTTTCAATTGAATAATTTGCTTCAAGCAACAAAATATTAAAATATTATAGCCAATATGAAAGGCTGTATAATTATTCTTAATTAATTAATTCTTATGATCGGTGTATTGCCAGTCTCTTTTGAATGCTTTTAATACAGGTGTGTTTTGAAAGGATTTCATTAATCTGTTTCTATAGAGTTGCACGATGCAACCTCTGAAGATGTACAGAATTATGCTGCACGCTGGCTTAGCTCAGTGTGAGAACATGTCCTTCTGCTTGTGCTGCTCTGTATTTTCTGCTCCTCTTAAAAGATAGCTGACAAGAACTGTTTAAAAATAGCAGGCCAAGGGCAGGTGACAAAATGTCACACAAGCAGCACCTGGTCCAGTGACAGCCTGGAGGGAGGAAAAAACCAAACCCAGATGTCACAGATAGGATTCTATTTCTGAAGCTGGTCAAACAGCAGAATTTCAGCTTCAGCAAAGGAAAAGAGAAGGGCTCATCCAAGCATTATGCATTCAAATTTTACTCTATTCTTTCCATAGCAGTTTCTTTTTTTTTTTTCTGTTCCAAGTATTAATTTTAAAGTACAAATTAGTACAGACACCTTTTCTCTTTACAAGTAATACCTGTAACCTCACTCTCATTAATACACTGTTAAGAAAAGGGAATTAATGTCCATCTGGAGAGATGTCTGAAGTATTTTAGCAAAGGTTATACTAAGAGATAATAGTAGCTTTAATGTTTCTGCAGTGCCAGATTAATGTTAAAATATGTATAGGAGAATTATGTCTGTAATTAGGAAATGCGAAGTGGTTAATGAAGATCATCTCTTTAAGAGGCTTTGCTCAAAGATTTGGAAAGTAAAAATGGAAATTCTATTTACCTTCTGTCCCCACTTCTTTCTGGAGGTCCTCTTTGCTTCATAGCCTTATTGTGGTGACATTTTTTTCCTAAAGAAGGAGAAAACTTCCATGTGAAGAAAAGATTTATTTATTTTTCTTAACCTGCTTATGACTTAGTTTCAGAAGTATATTGAAACTTCATGCTACATTTATTCAGAAAGAAAATTCATTACAGCACAGCAGTTTCAGTGACTGGAAATAGAGGCCTTTTACTATCAATAGGAACTAAAAGTGTTGGAGAGGATTGGCTTTAATTCTGCTTTGCCAGAGTTTGTTTGTAAAAACTTGGGTTTGCCAAAGTACAGAACACAACCATTATATTGATTTTTCAGTGTACTGAGTGGATCCTGAGTGCCCATATTTGAGTGTCCATGTAGTGAAGAAATGTAAAGGGACCTCTTCCTTAGCTGCCAAACTTAACCACTGACCTAGAGATAGGAAAAGCTTATGAAATGGAATTACATTATATACCTAAGGTTACTTAGATTAAATAAATTTTTACATTCTTTTTATATCTTTTTCCAAGTAAGGACTAATGCCAATTACATCTTTCAGATTGTTTTGGGTGGTTTAATTTAGAAAGTACTATGTCAAAGTTTCTTCAGGATAAGGTTTAATACTTCATCTCAGTTAAATAATATCCAAAACTAATCTGAACAGCACTACTGCTGTTGGCTCATTTCTTGCTTTGACAGTAAAAGTAGGTTTCTCTGGACTGAGTCTCCTTTGGGTCAAGAATATCTATTTTTCAAGGTACATATCAATGTACTGCTTGAGAACAATATTTCCTCCAAGCCAGTGTCTTACCTCAAATAGTAGGTGATGGAAGATTCTTAGGGAAGAATACAAAACCAGGGTAAGAACTCTCTCTCTAACTATCTGTTAACTTGAAAGATTCTGGTGCTGCATGTAGTATGAAAAATAGTGATTTATTTTTACCAATTAAATGGAGTTTTGTAATGCTGTTCTTATCATTGGAAGCCAACTGTAAATGGCATAACTGCAGCAAGGTTGAACTTGAGGCCTTGTTTTGAAAGGGTAAGCACAGTATTTTCTTACTGCAAAGTACAGGAATGTATTAAAAATAATTATTTCATTGTTTATTTTGTGATTTTCAGTATTTGAACTACATAAAACTGAAGGAGCTATGGTGTTAAGTATTTCAAATGTGTATTCTTGGGAAGTTGTCTTCAATAGATGCAAGATTCGGCTACCCTAACTGTTCATCCCCTTTAGAAATCTTTCATATTAATGAATTTAATTCAGTTTTGAAATAAAAACATTGAAAATAGCTTTTGCTTACATTGCAGGGCGTATGGGAATAAACTTCCATCATCCAGGAACAGACAATATTATGGCTCTTAATAGTAAGTAGTTAATGTCTAGTGATTTTGTAAGAAATAATATTCAACATTTGCTATGTTGAATATTATTTCTTACATCTATTGTGTATGTAGCTGCACAGTCAGACATAAATATATATAACATTTGCATAGAAGTTTGTTCACTCTCTGAAAAATGTTTTTCATAAATCAGTCAAACCTCTGATTCTTCATATTAGCTTTGTAATGGCTTTATGTGTTTCACTGAAAGCTTCATAATGCCTGCTATAGAAAATATTGCCGAACAGTCTCTCTTGTTCCCTCTTTTGTGGGTGTGTATGTGTGTTAAATCTGTAACTTTAATTTCTGATATCTCTCCAGACATATTTCTTCCTGTTGGGATGAGCTGTTACAAGTTTTGCATACAATTACATGGACTGGTGGCGTTTGCTTTGTTGGTTTCCATAATGTAGGCAGGAATGAAGAGAGTGTTTAGACATCTAAATAATGAGGAAAAACTGCACTTCACTGAGAGATTATTGCTTTTTTTGTGTCAGGAAATAAAAGTAAAATTAGAAGTCCAGTCATGAGCATATGGATTCAAAAAACCTGGCAGAATGGATCTGGAAGACAGCTCCTGTGTGGGGAGGGTGGGGGGCAGGGTATCAGGCACCACCAGCATAGCATTGAACTGAACTGTGCAAATCAAAGCAGTGTATTTGTCTGTCTAATACTGAGAAATGCTAACTATTTGGAAATTTTTGTTTACAATGTTGTACTAGACATGTTAGGGTTATTTAGGAAATTCTCTGAAATCTTTTGCCTTTGCACTGTCTATATCAGTTAGACTCTGTATAGATGAAAACTGCAGGGGTTTTTTGTTTTACCAAACAAAGAATAATTTATAGATGTGAAGAACTGAAAATTTGTAATAGACAAGGTGCAAGGTGTACAACATTGGGCTTTAAAGGCCAGCTTTTGGAACTCGTAAGACCTTTCTTAAGCTCTTCTTAGTTTTACACTGTTAATGCTGAGGTGAAATTTTGGGGACATTTTGTTGTCATAGTTACCATATGTGCCCCATTTTCTTATGGCACATGAAATTATGGGAAATTAAGTAACTGACTAGGAGAAACGTTCTGTTTAATTAAAGACTTTATTAAAAGAGGAAGCTGTTCATGCCAGTGTGTGTGTGTAAATAAGTTTCACACAATACAGTTGTCAGTTTGACATGAATTCATGTCAGTTTGACATGAATTCTGGTCTCAGAATATATTTATTGTTCTAAAGTGAGCATTTCAACAAGCTAACTGCAATAGAAATATATTTGTGAAGATGGGATATTATGATTGAATTTTGAGTTACCTTCAAAAATTGACAGTTATGATTAATATATTGTAGTGTTTCTTACGAAGTCTAACAGAGGTTTTTGAAAGATAGGAATGAAAAGCTGAAACAAAAAATTATACTATTTTGGGGCAACTTGCTTGTATCTTAAATGAGTGGTATGTTTTATTCTGATTTCCTTTTTATGAAAATAATGAAAAAAAAAAATTCCCTGTCTAATTTCTTTGACATTTTTACAGCAGCTATGTACTCTGTTAGTTTATAAAAAGCAATGATCTTTGGTAGCTATAGTCCTGGTACGTGGTTAAAATATCGGCATAGCTTACTGAGGGACCGAAGCCAAATATATTTATGCATTTGCACTATTTAAAATATTATGGGTTTATCAAATACTAACTGTTTAAAGACTTAGAGAAGCTTGGAATCATAAATATGCAATTTATGCCAAATGAAATTCAGCACAAATCAAAAGTCTGAATAAGTTCCCATAGATTTTTCCTCTTCTGTAGCTCTTCCCCCTTCCTTTCTTTACTAGGTGAGGCCACACCAATTTTGGCCATCAATGAGAGCCCTAAGCTAGAATTATTGTACTGTGAAACCTGTTGGATTTTGCTCTTAAATCTTTGAAGAGCTAAGAATAAAAGCAAATATTCAAGTACATAAGCTTAAAAATTACTTCTGTGTTTGAAATCCTTTTTTGTATGTAGCTAAAACTGAAAAATTTAGAACTAGGTAATTCCCATGTCATCCATTACCTCTGTCATGGGGGAATATACTGAGAAAAATTAGTTGAAGAAGAAATACTCTTTTCTGTGCTGGAATGGCTGTGATTTGGGTTAAAAAAACAAGTAAAATAAGAATTCCCAAAAGATACTACATCACAGGATTTTTTGGAATAATTTTGAGAACTTATGTAATGTCTTTAGATTGTACTACTTGTCATACCTATGTTTAATTTCTGTGAAACCAACTGTCTGCGCTGACTGCAAATCCAACCTTCACATTCTATTTGTAGTCATTGCTTCATAAGCATTTTTCTCTTTTCCTGTGAAGACATAGTAATAATCTTTAAGATTTATTACTTGAAGCTCAGTTTCACACTGACAATGTAGGCAATCTTTTGAAGTTGGAAGACAACATATGCTCATGCCAACAGCAATGCTAAACTTCACATGTTGTAGGGAGAGGGGAGGTTTTCTGGGGAACGTTCGTCTCTAGCTCCTTCTCATCCTCTGTGGCAGCACTTTCAACTGTACTCCAGCTGTTATTCCTGTTTACTCATTACAGCCTTTTGTAGCTGGGAATTTTCCTGACTGACTCTCTTGAGCTGCTGTCTGCAAATGTTGGAGGGGATTGTTTAGTTTGAGGGAAGGTGTTGCTTAGCTGGCAGCATGGGGCGAGGATGCTACTACCCCCATTTTGTTCATCATTGTGCAAGGCTAAATAAAAATCATCACCCTCTTAAAACAAGAAGTTCTGAAATACTGAAATTAGTGGGATAAAATAGATTACTTTCAAATTCATAATTATTGTGAATCTCTTCTTGTCAGTAGTGGAATTATGCTTGTGTACATACGGAGTTGCACATGTGTATAAACATGTTTCTATTATAAACACTCTTGAAGTTCAGAATTAGGCTTTTATTAAGGAATGCAATGTTCAAGTATTCAGAGAGACCTGAGCATAATCCTAAAGAACCACTTAAACAAAAGGAAGATACAAATATTAACAAACTATTAACATATAACAGATAAAATATTAACAAACATTTTTAAAGGGGAAATGATACTGCTTTTGTCTGTACTAGATCTAAATGAAATTTCTCTAATTGAAATAGTGTTTTGAACCAATTAGTGATATGAGTTAATTTTTCAGTATCATTTGTACTGAGCTAAACAGTAGAAGAATTTTTATAAACTTCCATCTACGGCACCTTATTAAAATAATTGATACTGAAATTTGTAGGGGAAATGTGGTATAAATTTAACTCAAAGGTTTCCTCCATCCCTTCTCTTGCTAATATTCACTGCAATTTGTAGCCATACATTTCTGCAGCCATTGCTTCTCTTTGGAAGCAGTTGGACATTCTCTTGAATATGTGCGGCTTTCTAATTAGCTCAGTAACCAGGACTGAATGATCATCATGAATACACAGTCACCTATGCAGTAGATGGTGAGTTGTCTTTAATGCTTCTTGGGAGCTCCAGAAAGCCATAATAACTTCAGTGGGAGAGAAGTATGGCAGGTGAAAAAGGGAGGTGGGAATACATGAGGGTGTGTGATCTCTATAAGGAAGCACTGAAATGTTGTCCTGGGATCCCAAACAATCTTCTGTAAAATAAAGTTGGTCTAAAGGTAGTTAAATCAACAAATGAGAAAACCCTCTTTGTGAAGTGCTGGAATTTTGTTTTTCCTAGAGCCCCTGTGTACAGTGACTTTGCAGTCCTGTTGGGCTTCAAATGTTCCATCTGCTTCCACTGTTCATTCTTTTCTCATACAAAAATGTGTCATCTGTGAGGTCTGGTACTATTTGCTCTCCATCTGACTGTCTTTTCTTCTTTTCATTAGTGTAATTTAGGTCTGTTTATTTGGAGTAAAATAATTTGAAAAATACATTAAGGAAGGGCCTTGGGGCACCTTTTTAGATATCTGTGTTAAGATTTTGGTTTTATCAATACCATTTATGTGGAGAAGTTGTCATGCCATGACAGGAAATGTAATGACAACAACATTATTTCATTTTTTATTTTCATGTTTCTATTGTTTTTAAAATTGCCTTGTCTCCTTAAGAGCTATTGTACTTGCCTCTCCCTGTATTCTGATGTGTTGTTTTCAAACACATGTAGTGTTTAGATATTAAAAAAGTTGCTGAAGTAGCATTTAATATTTAAAAGTCTTGCCAATGCTGCTTTTATACCTTCAAATAAACTGGTCTAAATAGAAAGCTTGTTGAATTACTTTTGTCTTGCAAGATCTCGGGTTGGCAGTTTAATAGCTAATAAAACCTTTCCTTTTGTAGAGATAATATTCTGGGAAAGTGTGTGACTAAATTCCAAGAGGCATCAATCTCTTCTCATAGTTTAGTACTTGCCTATAGGAATTTGCTGAACTCTTCAGCCCAGTTGCCAGGTTGGGTTACTAATGTGTCGCCAGCTTAATAGCGTATATAGAATAATAGAAAAGAATAAAAAACACTGAGAGAGAACTTAAAAGGTTTGCAAAACTAGACCTGATTTAGTTGTGAAGAGATCTGAGTTAATATAACTGGAGGGAGAAAATTACTGATGTGAAGTGTGACGTAGCAAATGCAGCAGGGTTCAGAGGAGCCAGGGATTGTGGGAACTGTCACTTTACTCATAACCTTTTTAAGTTTTGCAGAACCAGCTGTACTAGCAGTTAGTACTGATGCTGCCCTGGAGGCTGTGAGGTGGCTCCCTGATACCTCCAAGTCCCTTCTATACCTATTTAAATTTTAAAAAAGGGGGAAGCAGGGGAGCTATAGTAAGTACGTGCTTTTTCTTCTTTCTTCCTTCCAGTTTTTTATATTGGCATCTGCACTTCCAGAGATCCGATTTGGCTATTACTGAAAGCAGTATCTCTTATCAGTGGCTGCTAAAGGCTTTTTCTAGCAGAGGAAGATATCTTAAATCGTCTTCCTTTTACTCCAGCTTGGTAGCTCTTTAATACCTTCTTGTTTGTTTGTTTGTTTTCTCCACTGCTTTTCCTGCCTCACAACCTCACCAATGTGCTTTCCTTTCATCTTTGTGATCCTCTCTATTGTGGGTTAGTGCCATCTGTTTCCTCTGAATTTTAAGATCTGCCAAGCTACTCCACAAGCAGTATATATGATGCTAGAAGAGATGAAGCAGCCTGGCTGTTAAAAATGTGAGTTTTATTGTTAACAGATTCTTTTAACTAAAACAAAGAGATGGAAATAGATAAACCTTTCCTCTTGCACAGTTGCTTGGATACTCATATGCCTCAGGAAGGGACACCTAAGCTGGTTTTGGATATTGAATGCAGTTCATGTGTTAGATGCAGCGTTTGAGGCCCAATGTGTAGGACTTAACTGCATACAGCTTAGATGTAGACTGTGTTTTTCTGATGATGGATTCAGTTGTACATGTATGTGAGCACAGGTTCACAGAGAGATTGCTCTAACATTTGCATTGCCAGTATTGGAAAAAAATCTACCAAAAGGGACTGCTGAGGTTCATGTAACCAAGTTATTGTAGTGCCCATTGCACATCCAGCCCATCTATCAGTGGAAGTTAAGAACGACCTTTTGAACCACTCGTTCTTGAGTGTCCATCATCTTTGCAATTCTTCTATATGATCCCCTCTGTTGTGGAAAAACACATTGCGTAATTATGCGTGGTT
Source organism: Origma solitaria (assembly GCA_013397895.1). Classification (NCBI taxonomy): domain Eukaryota; kingdom Metazoa; phylum Chordata; class Aves; order Passeriformes; family Acanthizidae; genus Origma; species Origma solitaria. The sequence continues at coordinate 1,911,909 of VZRL01004156.1, read as the reverse complement.
CTATCACCTTCCCACAGTTCGTGAATCCATTTTCACTAGTATTTTAATTGGAACTTGTAAACTTCAAGATCCCTAAGAACTTCAGAGACCCTCTGTTCAAAAGCAAAAGCTTGACATATTTTCCTTTCTGATCTTAGAAAATTATTGCATAACTCATAATGTCCTAAAGCAAGTATTGTTCTGAACTGCTGACTGCTTCAAGAATACAAATGAGTATTCCAAGCTAGAAATAAGATTCTGGTACCTTATAAATCAAGGAGGTTCCCAGTCTTGTCAAATAAACTTTCTTTTAGCCAGTATAGCTCTAAAATTTCTAATCTGGAAATGTTTACCTCTTTTTTTCATAGAGGTAGTGCTATTTTAAGTAAATTTAAGATGCGTCTTTAAGATTTCCTTGAAGTGTGTGCATCTTTGATATTGTGGACACATAATTGCATGAGCAAGATAAATACCAGAAGTGAAGAAAGAATGTTCTTAAAAATCTCAAAATACTTTCTGTTAAGTCTTCCATAAAATGTGATAATACAAATAAAGGGTGTCGCTTATTTCTGAATTTGAAATTACATAATCATTTTTTGTTATGATATGCAAAGAGTGTAGATCTGGTCCTTTTGAGTTAATGTTTTATGGTTCACAAATTTATTGTTTCCTAGGACTACTAATAATTTGATAGATATACAAGGTGCAGTTCCAATCCCGTGTTTTAATAAAACAATGAAGAAACCCCAGAAAAGGTCTTTTTCATCAGTTTTGTGTAGCCTTCGAGATGCATTTAAAATCTGAGCAGTTCATTTGAGTGAGTTCTGATTTATTGCAACAATGGGCAATCTTAGCTGCAGGCTTGGGGGAATTCCAAAGCATTAACACTAAGTTTACCTGATTGCATTGCAAGATTTGGGGTTTGGGCAGTTTGATTGTTTGTTAAAAGCTTAAAGTTCTGGTTTTCATCATACAGTTTCATGTTCATAAAAAATGCACTCAGCTTCTGGGATGAGGTGAGTTAATAGTTTCAGCAGAGTTATCAGCGGGTGAAAAAGAATCTGTTGTTCCTTTGCATTTGAGGACATGCAATTTGGGACACAGCAGTTACGTAACTTTGTACCTGACAGTTACAGAACGTTGCTAAGGATGGACAAACACCAACGCAGGGATGATCCTGCTGGGTGCTGCACAATCCATCAGTGCACTTTTTACATGGGAAAATGTGCTCATCCCTTCTTAAAGCACCTGTGTTTTCCTTAATACTGTAATGATCCAGGAGATACCTAGGAAAGAATCACTTGTGTTGAATTTAGAAACAGCTCAGGAGATGGTTTTCTATGCAAAATGATTTTTATATGTGGCACCAAAACCAGTACATGGGAAGCAGATGCATTGGTGGGATTACAATTTTAGGAGCTCTCTTTGTCTTCTGTTAGAATTGCCCAAGAGAGAAAGTAACTTCAACTACATAGCTCTGGTAATTTCATTGTTTGCAACAGTGCAGTAATCTTCTTCTTTGCTTCCAAATGTCTTCATTCAAGAATAATTTCTAAATTGTTTACTTTCTAAAATATTTACTCAAACTGGAGGCATTATGAAATTTACCTGATGAACCATTCCTGCTATTTAATCTGTCGTGCTCTGAATTTTGACTTGTGAACAAGATGAGTATTTTTTAATTAATTTGTTTCAAATGACACATTCAAATTTGACATCATGGGTAAGCAACATAATAAAGTGTGCATTGACATTCTGAAGTTGTCTTGCTGAATAACTCTCAGCTTGCTGGAAAAAAGTAGCGTTTTAATATAAACACTGGTTACAACTGAGATAATTTTCAAATTATGTATGTGTGTGTATATATATATACACAAAATATAAGCAACAATGGTGAAACTTCACCTTCTTTGAGTATTTAAATGTGATACAATGCTTTTAAATCAGCAAAAACTGATTTGTCTGTCTTCCTGTTGAAGTGAATTGCACTATTTTGCCCCTGGAATTTATGGGCAAATATACCTTCAGTGACTTTCAGTAACTTTTAGGGACATAAAGATTACGTGTGTGAATGCAAATATAGGATAAAAGTATTATTCTGCAGTGCAGTGTTGCATATAAGTGTTAGAATACATGAATAGCAATAGGCTATTCTAAAATTTACAGAAGTCTGTGGGAGATTTCTGCCATCATATACTGATCTTGATCAGTGCCTGAAAGTTTACATTAAGCATATAAAGCCTCGTTTTCTTCAGAAGAAACGCAAGAGTCTGTTTCATCTCACACTGAAATAATGCGTCTTTATTTAGTTTTTAGGTTGGTAACATTCTGTTTGAGAAACCTCTTCCAGATAAATTTCTCTTAAAATGTGTCCATAACTGTACCTTGATACATGCTTTTTTTTGGGAGTGTGGGCATTTGTCAAGACAAGGACTTGCTCCAGGAGATCTGACGATGATTCTTTGCCATCATAATAGCTAATAAAATATGGCAGTAACTAGAAAGCAGAAGGACTAATTTTATTCTTGCTGCAAAGCCAACTCTAGTATTAATTCTCACTATTGCCTGTTTTGCAAGAAGCAGAGTCTCTCTCAGGGTTTACCAAGCGCCTCACTGTGGCCGAGTAGCTCTTCACACAAACAGCTCCTGCTGTCTTCATGTTAAACATAAATTTCAGAGCAGTTCATCGTAGCCCTTGAAATTTTTTAATCCCCCTTATGACATACTTGTGTAGTTGCCTTTTTGAGACCTCACTGAGTGGAAGAAAAAGGTATAGGCGTAGGTGTGTGGTGTTCCTTCAGGGCTTGAGGAACAGGGCTTGCTGCTTGGGTGGAAGAGAGGTTCCTGTGCTGAAGGAAGGCAAGCCTTGCTCTGGGTAGCCCCGCGGCCCCTCAGTCAAAAGGAAAGTAGGTAGGGAAGGCTGAGGGGTCTGGTGGGACCCTTGGGTGTGTAGGGCAGGACTGGAAAGCATTGTGTTAGTTTTGGAAATACGAGGTGAGTTTGGGAAGGAGGAGGAACACTGATAGAGTTACCATGAAGAGAGAAAGAAACAAAACAAAACAAAGCTCTGTTACCTCTTACCTAAGCCCACTTCTGTTGAAAAACCCTACTTGATCCCTAACCTTCCACATGTGATTACCTTGGAAGGACAGATGTCTTTTGTGATAGTTTGAAGATCCTGTGTAGAAGACACATGTTTTCCAGATTATTTTCTGTCTTTCTAAAATTGCAGATCAAAAAATGCTGTTTTTTACATTTCCCATTACATCACAAAATACGGTTCTGAAGTTGTCCAGTGTCGTGGATTTTGTCATTGATGCATGTCTCGTTGAAATGCTGTGTTAATTCTGGTAGTTACGAAGGCATTTTGTCAATCTAGTTTTATTCATTTAATCATACTGGCTATTGAGCTCATATTGTTTTAGTAGGATTTTAGAATTTACATATGGTTATTTAAATTGAAACATAATTGGAAAATATGTTCTCCACAACTATTTAATAAAATGCAAAATTAGTTATTTTAATTAGGATTACTGTTGATGATGTTTATTGCCTCTTAAAACCATAATCCTAAAGTATTATTTTATAGTACTGTGTGATGTGCCTGATTTTTTTTAATACTTTTACTATGTAGAAAACTTGCACGGCAGGTATGTTCCTTCTTTTTTTTTCCCCCGGCTGTATCATCTTCAAGTTTTTTTTTCTTGTCTTGGGTTGTTTAAATTTCATCTTGCACTTTTAAAATGTCTTTTCCTTCTTTATGGTGGGAGGGGAAAAAGAGAAGAGGTAGAAGCTACATTTTCATTGCTTTTGGAGCTAAATCTAATGACAGCTGTACCGACAATTTTCTTCTGTGTTTACATGCAGCCAGGAGCTATGGGCGGAGAAGAGGTAAAAATATTTACTAAATGTTTTGTTTGCTGAATAGTGGGAAAAATAAATATTTAGGTTTTTTGTGATAAGATGATGTTACCAATTTTAACATTACTTAGTTGATCAATTGCTTCATATAAATCAATCTCATCTTCTTCCCTTGCAAAATAGCTCCCTTTTAGTAGCATCTTAAAGCAATAATGATCTTGAGCTGATAACTTCAAGTGTGTTGCTGTTAGTAGAGAACTGGAGGATGACTGAGTGTAAAGACTCTCATGACACGTATTTGTGACTTGAAATGTGTAGTGTTCCAAAAGAAGATTGGTTTTGGGTTTATGTTTGGTGTTTGTTTGTTTTGTAGAAGTGCAGTGTTTAACTACGGCATTGAACATTTGAAAATTACTTTTTTTTTCTTTCATGAAACAGCTTCTGCTGAATATTACACTTTATAACATTGAATTGCCTCAGGTAGAACACGTGTGAATACCAATACAATGTAACTGTCCTCAACAGTGAATATTGATAATAACTTCAAAAAGACACAGTGTTTGAGCACATTTTAACTGTATTTCATCATATACAACCCTTAAAACATAAAAGCGAAGTGAAAATATTTTATAAACATACAGTGCTGCATATCAGTTTATTCTGAGAGATGAATGAAGGACAATAGCAAGTCCAACAGCTTACTACCAAGCAAGCCACTAATGCAGCTTACATTTATGCACTGTGCTGTAGCTTCCACAGACTGGTTTTTATTGAGAAAATAACAGCGAAAATAGCAGCTTTTAACAATTTCATTTAGGCAGTGCCATCTGCATGGGGTACTTTAGCATTAAACTTAATTTTATCTTCCTTTCTATGAAGTTCTCTGACAGCTATGCAGGTGACATTTCTTCCTTTTCCACATGTAGAATTTGCATCACGTTTGTGAAGAGCCTTGGAGACAGATGTATCTGTCACACAGGCCAATAGTGTCTAAGGACTTGTAATCTGCATATATGTATGGGTTGAGGTGGTAGCCTGTACAGACTATACTAACACAGTTTATAATAAAGAATTTCAGTTGATTTTGTTCAAATCTGACTGGTTTTAATGTTTATTTGATAGTGAAAGCTGAAACAAAAGATTCAAGTTTTCCTCACAAACTTACCTTCCTATTTTTCCTCACCTCCAGAGATCAGGCTACTGTTAACAGATGTTGAAAGCATCTTAATACTTACACTTTTCAGTGCTTTCATGGTACTGAAACAAATTGGGAAGTATATGGAATATACAGTAAGGTACACTCTCTGTGCATGTAAACACTGTTTAATTTTAAGACTGTGGCATTTCCAGATTGATCAAATGGCACCAAGGTAGGAAAGGAGGTAGGAATCAGCAGGACACTATAAAGTATTTGCAACTCATGTTTACTTGTAGAAGCAAAATATAATAATGTGGAAGTAATTGTGATTAATATAGTTTAGTCTGTTTTATACAAATTTTAGTGATGACAAAACAGGGCAAACAAGTTCGGAATGTGCTGGCTTTTCAGATTTTTTTTTCTTGCTACCAAAAGGCATGTTTCAGTCCATAAGACTTGTTTCCTGTGTGAAATGTAGGTTTTTCCATATTAACAAGTAGATTTGTGTGTGTGTGTCTTGTTATTAATGTTAGGGATTTTGACTTGCCTCATTCATATTAAAGTCTGTGATGTTCATGCTTTCTCATTGCCTTGACTTTTCTAACCTTAAGAAGCATGCAATTCCACAACAGTCTGTTAAAAATGTGTTGGTTATCAAATATTCCTATAGATCCCTCTCTATTATTGTTTTTACCATTCACATTGTGGTAATATGCAGAGTAATGAGAGGCAAGTCTGTGCAAGAACTCATTTCATGTTTGTTACACTTGGATATTTGAATTAGTGTTTGATTCTGTCACTGTGACTAAGCATCTTCAGTGAGAAAAGGTTTTGTCAGACATTTCTCGAGTCTTGCCATAAACTCTCAGTTCTCTACTTGATTCTTTTTCCTTTGAGAAAAGAGATGAGCATTTCTTTGTAGGTATCATGTTTGGAGCTGTTGAGTCATGTTCTTGGTACCTTGTTTTTTAACTTTTACAACCAGTTTTTCAGGTATAATGTAAGCACCACTGTGGGAAATCAGCCTAAACTATTTTGCTACACGGACGACTCAGAAATGCCCAGGGAGGGGTACAGGACTATGTTAAAAAAACAGTGCATTTAGCGATGCTTTCCCAGAATGTTCCCCCAGAAACTTGCCCCAGGGGGTTTCTTGAGGTGATGTTTCAATATTTATTGCTTTAGATTATATTTTTCTCCTTTTCTTACTCATTCCCTTTTCTAAACCTACATAAATTGTTCAACATCCCAGAAGGTCTACTCTTTCAGAGTTTGCCCTGCTTTCAGCCTTGGCTTGCACTGATTGTGTTCAATGCAGTTTATTTTTCTCTTATTGGAGAAGACAGTCATTCCCTGTACCCTTGTCTGTATGCTTTCCATTATTTAAAATGTATACTTCATACATTTAGCTGTATACTTGACTTAACTCTAAACTTACAGAATATAATTTCCATTTATTTAAGGTGAGTGCGGTGCTTGTAGACCATCAAACATCCAGAATGGTGCTTAGAATTTATAATCTTGCTTTCTAAGCTGCTGTGAATTTTTATTATTTCCTTCAGAACTCAGTACTTAATCTCCTCTGCAGATCTGTATTTTAGTTGAACACCTTGTTATTAATTTGATATGTCAGTTTCCACTAATGCCTGATGTTTGTTATTTGTTTACTTTTTTACAAGAAGGTAGGTTGATGGGCAGGAATTAAAAGATTGTTTAGCTCTTCAGTAATGTCAGTCTCTTACAGATATTTTCAGATTTCCTGCTTTTCAATGAGTGTTCTGATTTGATATTTTTACACAGTTGTAGTATTCTTAATTATTTTTCCCTCATGCAAATATTCTCTTTTATGTTGAAATGCATATGTTTATACATGTGCATGACCTGTTTGTCCATTAAATAAGTTCTCATCAAAAGTCTTTCCTGTTTTATGTGCTAAACCATTTCTGACAAGTCTTTGAAAAGTAGCATCTCTACATCCTTCTCTGATTGTGGCATTTACCATGTTTTTATGTTGATGTGTAAAAGCCCGGTAGGATTTTTGCTTAAGTGTATTTTTGTATCTAATCTCTGTCAGTGTTTAACATTCAGTGTATTCTTTTTAATCAACACTTTCCTTGTGCCTGATGTTCATAAAAAAAAGTCAGGCTGGTGTTGTGTGTCAGTGAGATAATTTTTCCTGATTTTTTAAAGTTGTTTTCCATATACAGGATTACTGCTTCTTTTTGTAATCTGTCCTTTATTACTGGAGACAATTACTGATATTTTCAGTATATATGTTTTTCTGACTGCTGTCCCTCTGTCTTTGATTTTTCTCCTTGCCCCTGTTTTTGTTTCCTTCACTTCCCTGTGCTAGTAATACTAGTATGGTATTAATCCTTAGTTCTTGTTAAGTCAATTTCATGTGATCCATTACCATTGAATTTAATTATGTGCACTTATAAAATTATAAATACATTTATATTTGTAATCAACCCCCCTATAAATTGTTTGTATCAACTAATTATAATTCCGTCCCTGAGAGCAATTCTCCATGATATGAGAGGATAAGTAGCCCTTTCAGAGTTGAGGTGTGGTTCTCATTTATACCGGAATTGCAGGACTTATTTTTCAACTCAGGTATAGCGAATTGTTAAATTCTGAAGTTGGCATGTTCTACAGTGTTGCTTATGTGCAGACTTTGATTAATTTTTATCTTCTTTGTTAACAAATCTGTTCTTAAGATAATGTCATTGTACTTTGGTAATAATAGCAGCAAGTTAATTGCATTAGATGGTTACAAATAAATTCTTTACTTTTCCTTAACAAACTGAGTAGCAGCCATTTAAGTTGATTCTGTTTTAACTCTGAGTAACAAACAGCTTGACAGGCTTTTGTAGCTAACAGTGTTTTCCTTTGAGTGCAAGTTCGTTGTGGTTTATTCAACAAGAGTTCTTGTTTGCTAACTTCCTTCACTACGTGTTTAATGTCCACAATCAAAAGTTTTTCCATGTTTATTTTGCTGTTTGCCCCCCTACTCAGCGTGGGCCTCTGTTCCCTGGAGGTGGAAGTGCTGCAGCCCTCGTCAGGATCCTGTACAGCGCTCAAAGGACTGTCTTGCTCTGTAGTGCAGTGGCTTGAGGGATCTGCTTTTAAGATCATTCCTTCAAGATCTGTTATGGAAGGTTTAAATCTCTAAGAATTCGTTTGAAATGCAGATCTTGCAAAGGTTCTTTCTATAGCTATGACACATAATTTCATCAGATAACTTGTTTTTCATTGCTGTCCATTTGCAAGGTTTTTTTTAAAGCTAAATTAGGTTTATTGTCTTGTAAGGGTGATACACTCTCAGAAAAATAGAAACAACACTAATGAACGTGAATTGGACAACTGGACCACCTAGCTGGGTCCTTTAATGCAAATTCTGTTAAAATAAAACATTTAAAGGAAATGTTTTTTTTACTGAAATATTTCATTCTGCAGGAAGTAGCTTTAACTGTAGATCCTACAAAATCTGTTCCAGGTCGGTCTTCACTCTTTCCTTTTGAAGATGGCTTCCTAGACGACAGCCATGGTGATCAGTCATTATCCTCGGGTCTCAGCTCTCCAACACGCTGTCAAAATGGGGAAAGAGTGGAACGCTATTCTAGAAAGGTGTTTGTTGGAGGTCTTCCTCCTGACATTGATGAAGGTACTGTGAATCACTTATATGGCTGAGATGTGGGAACTGGCTTTCATATAATTACTATAAAAAAGGTCAGATTTTCATAGAAGCAAATGTGTTTTCCCAGGTGTGTCTCTTGTAGTGCTTGTGACATTATTTAAAACAAACACACACTACCACCCCCTGCAACACCGGAGAATTTACTTGACATTCTTTTGTACTGTAGATCAGAAGAGATGGAGACAGAAGTGGCTGCATAGCAGGTCTTCTGATCTGTGTGTCTTCCCACAACTGTAAAGTGGGAAAGCTGAAAAAGGGAACTTAGTTGGTACTGCCTCTCCTCCATAGTCTTTTCCTATTCTTGGATGTGGTTGACTTTAAAGACTTTCTTAATGCAGTCCTTACCAAAATACAGTGGGCTTTAAATAATCAGCTCTTATACCCAGCATGTATGCAGGGTTCAGATGATAAATACAGGGTAGTAATGTGGTTACAAAATAATAACCAGCTTAGTAGGGATGGTCAGGGTTTTTCCTCAATCATTATCTGCTCTACTTGTGTGTGCCCCTACAAACCCTTACTCCCAAACTAAAATCATACAGTTTTTGGTGTATTTGTCATATTATAGCTGGAATCCACCACTATCTAGCTTCAGTGGGCATACACGGGGAATTTGAAGATGCCTTAGTGATCTACTAAACTGAAGCCTAAATTATTAACAATTTAAATAAAGAAATAGTATGAGTTGCCAGTCTGTGTTTGCAAACACCTCAAATGCGATTTCCATGTCACACCAAGAGTTGCAGGGCTGTTGGTACAGGGTGTGCTGGGTAATCTGGATTTGCAGCTGTAAGAAGCAGCAGCCCAGCAGGTACCACTGATGTGAACATTGCTGGGTCACTCAGAATTAAAATACATGCCCAGTCTGTCCTGTGAGGAAGTAACACAGTAACCTGGGAGCTGTCACCCTTTTTCCTGAGTGGTCTCTTTCAGTAACCCTTTCTCCTTCAGCTTCTCAGGTACACAATGTGTGTTGTGTCTCCAGATGCTTGAAAAATCTGGTGTGCAGTTCATGGGGTCAGAGGAACTGGACACATCTCCAACAGCAATTGAGAAATTGGAAAAGTCCATTGCCTTTTCTCCTTATGGCTTGTTGCTCTGATCTATTTAACATCACGTTAAACACAATTTTAAACTAATTGTTTCTTTAAAGTACATTTAAAAATGTATTGAGGAAAACAAGATGTTTAAAAAAAAACTACTTTAAATATTTTTTCTGAAGCACTTATGTATACAACAAAATTGTCCTATAGGATAGCTCGTGATGTGTGTTCAATGGTGATTCTAAATTGGTGCTTAAAAAGTGAAGAAAAACCTTGGTAATTGAAGGCAGATTTCCTGAGGGGCCTGAGGAAGGTGAAATGCCCACAGTGGCATGACCTGCTGCAGCCTCTTTTTAGGGCAGGCTGCAAGGAGCAGCCGTGCTGACATGGAGCTCCTCCGTCAGTCCCATGTGGCTGTATCTGACCCTGCTTTGTGGCTATAATTAGAAACAGACCGCAGCTGAAGCATATTCACTTCTGATAGATCATGCTTGCATTTAATCCTGCTGCAGACTTCCACTAGTGGAATGTAAAATTACTTTTTTAAGCAGCCATGTACAGCATAGAGATGAAAGAATATTTGGACATTATTGCTGCTTTCACTGTTCTTGTTTTGGTTTTGTTAGTTGTTTTTGGTTTTTTTTAAAGTAAGACCTTTTTACCTTGCCCCTGTCAGTCTTTACATTCTCTCTAAGGTGCTTCATTTGTTTTTTGTAGATGAGATCACTGCCAGCTTTCGTAGGTTTGGACCTCTTGTGGTGGACTGGCCTCACAAAGCTGAAAGCAAGTCTTATTTTCCACCTAAAGGTAATTAGTTTAAAATACATTTATGAAGGCTATTCTGGTAAAAGGAAATTACATCTGTGATATGGCAATCCATTACGAAGCAAAATTTTGACTCTTTATGGTGAATTTTCTATCTTTCATCAGGCATATTTTCAGCCATTGTCACAATGGGAAAATAATTCACAATTTGGTTACTGAAACATGCTCCTCTGTGTGTACTTCTTCAGCACACCTTGAATCCTTGAATTATGTCTTTATGCATACCAGGAGTAGGTAGAATGGCAAGTTGCAGAAATTTCCTTGCGCTGATTCCGTTGCAGTTTGCACGTTGCAAAAACCACGGGAATAAGAGCTCGAAGTCACATGGATTGGGTCATTTGTTGGATTGGGTCCCCAGTATTTTGCAGGGGAGTGTGACTCCACTGTGTGTCCTGACCCGAGGAGCCGTGATCCTGCTCGGAAGCGCCAGCTCCATGTCACAGCTCACCGGCGCTGGAGCACAGGGCGAGCTCTGCCCAGGGGCACCACGGGCACAGGGAGTGGGCTGCAGTGTGTGCAGGTGGGGCAGCCTCGTGTCTGTCAGCAGAATGTTATGAGACCTGTTTTGGTTGAGAAAGAAGAGTTTATGGGAAACCTGTTTGGGAGAGTTACTTGGCTAAATAGAACTGCTCTTACTGTACCCTAGTCTCTCAGATTTTGTATAAGACATTCTACTCTTATTCACACGTGCCTTTTGCATGTAGTTCCTGAGTTCACTTGCGATTTGAAACAGTAGCAGGAAGTTGTACACAAAGTTTCTGGCCTATATGTAAAGATTTTCAGTTCTCATTGACCCTGGAAGCTCTTCATTGCTCATTAAGACCACTGATTATTTTGGCAGAACAATGTGCTGGTCAGTCAGTGAACTAGCTAATCCTACAATATTTTGATAGATATATTTTGACTGTAAAAACATGCAAATAAAAGCCAACTGAATTTTTTTGGAAGCTTAATTGCTGGAGGCAAGATAACACTGTGACAAATACTTGCTCTGAGAACAGTATTTGGGACACTTAAAATCAGAAGAGAACCCCATACATGGTTCCTCTTTCCTGTTCCATTTTCACCACACAGCCTTGCTGTCAGTAGTTATGCAACATCTGTTCTTGAATATAAAAACAAATCAAACAACCCCAAAACCAGCAACAAAACACCCCAAAACTCAACGCCCCTGCAATATTCCTAAGGACAGTTGGTGAAATATATGCTTTTCCCTTTTTATGTTATTTTAAAAGATCTTTAGGGTCATTTTGGCTAGTGAATTCTAATTGTCCCTTCACTTAAAAGTTATTTTTTAAAAAAGTAGAAAAGCCAACTTTTCCTTGTCCTTATTATCTCTTAGTACTCTCTATTTGTCCCCCCCCCTTTTTTTTTCTCTTATTAATTCAATAAGTAACTATTTGTAGTAGATCAACATGGGACTTCCAATTTTGATTTTTTTTCTGTATCTGACTGTGGACTAGTTATGCCTCGACAAACATGTAAAAATGTTTTTGAGTAAGATCTATTTTAGCAGAAGACAGGGGAATGCAGCCTCACTTCTATTTTTGTCATGATTCTAATATAGGAAACAGCTTTCAAAGCCCCTGCCAGTTGCCCTCAACGTCTGTCTGAAAGTGCTAAACAACAGTCAATCCCAACTGTTCCAGATTTATTTATATCTGACTTCTTAGTTATCAGTCAGGGCTGCAGCATCATACATCCTGCATGCTCCGAGATTCACTTACAGTCTCGGTAAGCTCCGTAGGTCAAATGTACTTTATTTACTATGATCCCATATAGGCAGCATCTACATAGAAGACAGAATATTATTTCCAGGAATCAAAGGGTAAAGTTTGAAAGTCTTATAATTTTTTCACAGCTTTTTGGTTTTGTTTATTTTGGGTTTTTTCTTAATAAAGAGTACTTAATTTTCAAAGTTATTACGGAATCATTTTCAGAAGTACCACAATAAAATGTCTCCAATGCTGGTTTTACTCCAATGCTGGTTTTACTCCAATGCTGGTTTTAATCAGAAGTTCCTTTAGACCTAAAATTTAAGTTGGTTTGGTTTTTGGAGTTTTTTGGGTTTTTTTACTTTTTTATTTTAAGCTGTTTTGGTACATTATTAGACATTTCCTTACAAATACAGTGAAAGAAAGATATTTGAAATTATGCTTAGTGCAAAATTCAGTGAGACTTACTCAGCTGTTAAGTACTCATGAATTCAAATGTTTTCTCCCTTTTCTAGATGTCTTCCTTGTTGCATTGCTAGTCTGTAAATTCTCTGATATTTTGAATATGAGTCTTTCAAATGGAAAACATGTCCAAAAAAACAAAGGACAAATGCAATTATGGAGGGAGAGAATGAGCTGGGTTTTGTACGCTAGCAATCTTGAAAGAAAACTTGAAAAATGAATTGTTGGAGTGAAGTAGGGATGATGCAGAGGCTAATCTTTATTCACACACAGATAAAGCCCGACCTTCAAGGCTTCTCCCACCTACTTGAATGTGCCCCACAGGCAGTAAAACTGAGCCCTGCTCTTTCTGGACATGTGTCATCACCTCCAGATGGACTTCAGTGTCCTTTTGATGGATAGCCGTTTCCATTACTGGAGGGTCAGTCCATTGGGCAGTGTCTGGTCTTTCAGCAAGGTTCAGGATTTCTTTATCTGTTTGTTTTGATAAGTGTTCACTTAGAGGTTTGGGGCAGACAGCATCAGTAGTTGATGCTATGGGTCAGCACAGTGAGTGAAGTTTTATGCTGCAGCTGTTTCACATAATGGTTTTCTGTCTTCAGTTACATCCAGGTGATGCCACATCCCCTGCAGTCCTGAGTGAATCAATACAGATTTCCAGTATCTACTTGTTGGTATAATTTATTGAATTTTGTAATGTTTGCTGTGCTGGTGCAATACATGAATTCCCTGTAGTCACCCTGTATTAGGAGCACTCTGTTGATATTCTTAGGGCTAGGAAGAGAAGGCTGCAGAAACCATTAGCCATGGCTAATCTGATCAAGCATGAAATCTGAAAGATTAAAATGTTGCTTACAGTCTAGTGACCTCCACCACCACCCACCAGCCCCCCCGAGGGCTTTATCTGGTTAGTTTAGTGAGCAAGTCTGGCCATGGATGTGTAGGCAGTTCCAGCAAGCCTTCTTAGCTAATTTATTAGTTGGTGGGGTTGATTAGCTTAGCTGCAGTGGCATGTAAGCTACCATTAGGACTGAGTTTGAACAAAGGTTTTCCTGCATTTGGCATCCTGACCAGGATGGTATTACCACAGGTCTGCTTAGGCACATTACCTCAGATTTAGTGCTGGGCCTGTTGGACATGAATGCTTTTGTGTGAAATAATGCTGAGCTGGGATCTCCAGCATGGTGAGTTACACCAGGCTTATCCCAGTGTGGTGTCAACAGTGCCACTGTGGACCTTGGGGGATGGCACAGCAACAGATATATTTGCAACATACCCCTCAAGCTCATAATTGCTGTCTGTATTATCCAGGTTTTCTTGTTTTCCCAGATATTCTAGGGGTTTGTTAGCCTTACTGAATCTCGCCTGACACATGATCACAGAATACACTGATTATGTGTTTGGGAAAGCAGTCTGGCTTTGTTAATGTTTGAGTTTTGGGCATTGTAACAGCAAAATCAAATCATTTGGTGTAGATCAAGCACACCTTACCCTACCTTACCTTGGTTGCCAGTGAGTTCAATATTTAGGTTGCCGAGAGAAGAGGGACACTCTTGTCGCTGAAAGTGTGTATTGTGCACTTGGGCAAGAGAAACTGCCAACAGCTGACAATGTGTGTAAGAGGTTCCTATTTCTAGTTCTGAGCATCTGTATTGTTGCCTTAACATTTCTTTTTACCCCTCCTATGCATTATGAAGCTTAGCACCATGTTTTTATGTGTGTGTCATGCATGAGGTGATTTTTAACGCTTTGCCTCTGAATATGGCTAATTCATTCCCATTGCCTGAGAAGTCTTTGGATTACTTCCTTTGGCATCTGTTTGGATATGTTACTAACGGAACTGGCAAAATTATAAATGCCATGTGTTGGTCTTGGGGAAGCAGATGCCCAGTTCATAATGTGTTTACTTGGCTTTCACCCCAGAGTTTGAGAATTAAATGTGGTTTGTGGTTAAGTATCTTTTGAGTACCTATGAGACATTGAGAAATACAGAAATATGTATGAAAGGATGCTATCAAAAGTAGTTGCACATTACCATGTCACAGTCTATTTATCTCTGGCAAAATCCAGTTAATTCGTGTTTTATTTAAATACAAATTGATGGGGTTTTCACTTATTTGCTGGTGTGCTGAGTTAAGCAATGTTTATGCTAACTAGTTATTTTTTTTCTTTCCTTTTTTTTTATTAAACAGATGGTGCCAACTGCTTCAAAACCATTTTTTTCAGGTTTTTTTTTTAACAGATTGCTAGCTTTAAAACAACTTAAAAAAACCTCTTTATTGGTTTTTTCTTTGTGATAACTATGATTTTTCTAGTGATTACTAAAAACTGCACAATGTCTTTTAAAACGCCAAAAATGATGCAAAAGTTTTTGGTTTGGTTTTTTTGGTTTGCTTTTTTTTTGTTTGATTGCTTTCTTTTTTTGTTTGTTTGTTTTGGTTTTTTGTTTTGGTTTTGGGGGGGGTTGTTTGTTTGTTTGGTTTTTTTCTTTTTTTTTTGTGTTGGTTTTTTGGGGGTTTTTTCCATTTAGGAAGACTGATGTTTGGATAAAGATGAGAATTAGAGTTAGAAAATGAAGCATGGCAGAGCTTGAAGATAGAATGGGTTTGGAATGGGAGGAATGCTTTGGCTTTACAGTTGATTTAGATGTGTTATGCAGCAGTCTGATCCCTGTTCTTCAGTTCGTTATTCTGTTATTTGATAAAATTAAGCACATTTGTCCCTACTCGTCCATATGGTACACTAGGGGTGAGGGAAATCTCACAAAAAACAAAACAGCATAAGCAAAGTTGCACAAAGTAACATGAAATTATTCTCATGCTTTAATTTAAAACAATTGGTAAGACAGACAGTGCGAACCTCTCTGATTCTCTCTGAAGTACTGTTTAGATGGGAACACTGTTGTTGTAGTCTTTTGACTGATCTTGATTTCATGGATGAAGACCATTTCCATGGTTAATTCCATTGCCACTGCAGTGGCAGTTGTAGTTTCTGCCAGAGGAACAAGAACGAATGATTGCAAGGAGAAAGTATGGAGTCATAATTCCAATTTCATTAGTTATATTCACAAGAAGGTATCTGGTTTATCCAAATACAGCAGTCTATTCTAGGAAACTGCCTGCTTTGGCTTAACTGATCAAAAATGACACCACAACAATCCAGCGTGAAATGACAAACCAATTTTTGTATTTTAAAAACTGAAGTCAGAGATCATAGTATTTGTTAGAATGGAAACTGTCATTCCCTATCCAGAATTACATTGTATGGCAAATAGTGGTTCTGGAAGGGTTTTTAGGTGTCATTTTTGTATGTTCCAACACACATGTGTGCAGTGTCAGTAGTTTACCCACTGACATCTGAGGCCATGTCTGTAATTTGTAGTCCCTGTGTCTTCCCACAGCAGGGCAGCATAATCCCAAATCAGTGCAATTCACAAAATGTGCAATGGCAAAATGAAGTACACACTAATGTGCTTTTCTGTAGCTGTGTGACTTCAGGTTGGTTTTGCAGAGAATTTTCTTTGAGGTTTTTTGTTGATTTTTGTTTGAGTCTCCCTTTGTAAAGCTCTTCATGCTGTTTCCTGTCTTGCCCTAAATGTTTGAGGATTCTTGGTGGTGTACTGATCATGATGATCCTTAAATGTCTGTCTTTGGGACTGCTGTGCCAGGTATCTAAGAGCATTCAAGGAGCTTGCTTCATGTAAGAGAATTTCTGTCTCTAAAACTATGCCATTTGCAAATTCTTTTTCTAGGGGCAAACAAGATTCTGGTGAGGCAAAATACAAAAATATTTTTGAGCCATCCAAGCCTAGGCAGAACAAATCTGATTCTGAAGTGTCATTGCAGGATTATTCTCTCCCAGCTTTCATGTTGCTTTCAACAGATCCTACTTACTTTCAGAATTGCTAGGTTGCTGTAGAAGAAACCACAATTTTTAGCAAACATTTGACCGCTTTTCAATAATTTGAACATATCTAAGTACATAAAAAGTTTTCCGTGTTTATCTGCAGAAGTAGCCAGACCACTTTTGTCAAATGGAAGGAATTAAATATTTGTCTTATTCTCATTAACCTCTTCTAAAGCCCAAGTAGATTTTACTGTGGATTGTACACTCCATCCCTCCCCAAAATGATGGTTATTAAATGTCACATTTTCTTTCATTTTATAAATGGAAATATATGAATTGATCTGTAAGTATTATGGGCTTCAGGATAAAAGCCATCCTTTGAATAGTGCTGTTGAGGACTTAATAATATTTTGTGCTTTGTTGTAGCTTGTGCTGTCTTGTTTTGCTAATAATTTATGAAGCACCAAATTGTTCTTTCAAATCATTGAAATGTGTTGAAGGGGTTGTTGCAGGTGGTGGTGCAGAGACAGATTCTGTACTAGCACTGCAGCATATTCACTGTTGAGATGGTCATCTAAAAAAATAAGTTGTTCCTTACTACCACCTCCCGAATAGTTGTAATCATTTGATGCATTAAGAACTTGTGCTCTCTTTGTGAAGTCCTGTGAGCATTATATTTACAAAATAATGTATTCAATTCCTAGGATCACTTCAGTGATGTATGCAATTCCACCCCTAAAATAATGATACAGTAATCTAAAATTGGTGCAAGGTGACTGGAATATGCACATCATAAATTTATCAAAGGTAATACCCCTAATTCTACTTGTGTCCTCTCCAGTCAGAGGTTAGGACTGGCAGTGTGAGTATTTCAGGTGCTGAATTGCTGTGGGTGCCTCTGCCCAAAGCAGTGCAAATGCCTCTCTTTGTTCTCAAGAGCTTGGAGCAGCTTAGAACTGGTGTCTCCTCAGCTGTCTCAGTGCTGTGTTTGGAAATTTGGTCTACTTGATACCATGGAAATTCCGCCTGGTTTTGGGACCTAGGATGTATATGACTACTGATTATACCAAGAGAGTGTAACCAGTAGTCAGCTGTACGCCAGTGGAGGCTGGGCAGTTTCATTAATAAAGTGCAACACATAATTTTTAAGAGGATTTGGTAAGTTCAGTATTTTTATTTTTCTTATATACGATTCTGATCTCCCAGGGAAATGCATACTCTTACTCACCAGAAGCAGTTTTGGGTTTTCCTTGGTTTTGAGAGAAATTTGTTGTTCAATGTAATCCCGTTTTGGAAAAAACACTTCTGTTATTAAGGAGGGTTTTTCAAGCTGTATCTTCTTATAGTCAACAAAGACAAGAAACTTGAACTAACCAGAACCTGAGAACAATCCACATATGAGTGAACATTCAAACCAGTTATTAGCAGCACCACAGCAGCAAATGACAAATTGATTACTTGATTAAAAGAAGGAAAGTCAAAACTTAGTACTGAAGCTCTGCAGTCTGCCTGAAGAAATGTCTTACAGCTAACAGGAGAGTTAGAATCATACAAAAATCAGAAAATATGCTACTAGCTTGGTGTATGCAAATGACATGGGTGTCTTTTCTTTTTGATTGAAGTACTTTACTTTGAATGAAGCTCTTGACAACAGTCCCAAGTATTTTGTGTATCACAGCTCTAGTAAGTGCTGCTTGCTTTCTTCTTTAAAAATAAATTTTAAGAAAAACATATAACTTACAGTGAAAACCATCTTTATTGTAAAACCCAATATCAAATTTAATTTAAAATTACTGACTTCAGCTAAAACATAGCCTGGATTTTTGGACCAGTGCTTTCTTTCTCTGAGAATTTATTTTACCTCGTGCTGGTACTGTGCTTGAAAAAGAAGCTGAAATCAAGCAGAGCATTTATATTTCTGTAGAATTTTTCCTTATTAATGTCAGTTGGAGTAAGACTGGAAAATGGTTTTCTTGCAAAGAAAAGTAACAGGTTTTGTTCAGACTTGGAAAATGGTCTCTCTTGAGCCATTTGTTCAGAGTAAAAGCAGCAGCAGCAGACCTGACCCCCTCCAGATGATGACCATGAGCTGCTCCGCCCAGAGCAGCCACCATTGCATATTGCCCTTGAAAATCAAAATTTAAAACAATAAATTCTGAATTTAGTTGGGTTTTTTATATTTACAAATGTGAATGCTTGTTTTTTTCATGCTGCTGACTTAGTAAACTTCACAAAGATAGCTTCCACCTCATCAAATACTTGGTCTTTGTCATATGAAATTCATGTGACTTCTCCTATAATGACAATAACCAAATTGTATGTTAGAGCCTTTCTTTTGTGTTTTTATACCCTTTAATTCTGATTTATAGCTACTATAGATCATGTTGCAGCCTGAAGTCTGATGTTGAAAATGGCTGTGACCTTTGAAAGAGGAGACAACCGTATAAATTTGCTGTTGCAATGTTTTATACTAATTTAGAAGTAAAATGCAAGATAAAGAGAGGCTTTAGTATGCCTGTAGAATATTCTTTTGGTTAAAAAAAACCTAAAACCCCCAAGTAATTTATTTCAGTCTTTTCTTTTTTAATACAGGTGGGTGGGAGTATTTTTACTACAGGACAAACTGAGATGGCATACGTATACTGTTCTTCTGGGGCTTTTTTCCCCATAAGTGGTGAAAGTAAAGTAATGATGGCGAGAAAATCCTTTTTGATTCTTGACATGTTTTGAAACTGAAAAGACTTTATAAATCTTTAGGTGTATGTATTTACTACAGCACTATAGAAGTGTTGTCCTTTCTGTTGAGGAAACATTGAGGGGCCTCTCCCATGTCCCATGAATAATGCATGTCCAGAAAGCAGAGGTTCTGTGGGTGGTTTGGGTTTTGTCTTCCATTTAAATTGAAGATATGGAGAAAAATGCACCATAATATTTATGACAAAATAGAAGGTTTCTGTTTTCTCTGTTACTTGTGATAGGTTAAAGTCATTATGAGTAAGGGTTAAGTGTTAGTTTCAGTTCTTTTGGTGATCTCATTATATGGGCTATTTAGTGGTAAGACTGGAATTATGAAGACATGCAATTTATTTTACAGAAGTTACTGATACAGAACCTCAGTTTTCATTCAGCTCTTCTCTATGATCCACTCCCTTGCTGACTTTCCTTGTTATGTCTTCTGTCTTCTATCTGACATGTACGCTTCATTTTATTGCTATTTACATTTAGGATCCAATTATTTTTCAATGTAACTGAGGACATGGAGTACAATTCTTTAATTAAAATCAAACAAACCCTTCCCCACTACCTGTAGTGTGTCATATGAGGAATTTCTTACATATCACACCAGTCAGGCTTGGTCTGGTACTCATAAAAACATGTAAAAATGTAAATGTGTAGAAATAGGAGAGTCACTGTAATAGTGCTAGACTGTTCCTATTTCTTATACACCTTTGTTTTTTAGAGAAAAGGATCAGCTGACAGGGTCAAACACTGCCATATAAAATTAGACCGACTAAAAGAAATTAATCTTTGCAGCCCTGACTAATACATAATTTCACTCTTCTGCAGTAGCTAAGTGAGATTACAGCCCTTTCTATTTTGAGGTTTCTTAAGTATTTAAAGCCTTTGAAGTTTTTTGAAAATGCAGTCATGTCACTGCAATGTTTAAAGGAAAGTCTGCAGTTTTTTTAACACCTCAGATTTTTATTTTTCAAAAATGAGTTTCATTTTTAATAGTCGTTTCATCTTTGGATTTAGAAATGTGTTTTATTCATGTTCAAAGTATCTTCTAATAAGATTACTAAGGTGACTTTGAGCAATGACCCTTGTCATCACATTAACTGATTTAGAAATTTGGTTCACACTGTTTCCAAATGTTCCTTTCCTGTGGGCTTTTAAAACAACTTTATTCTAAAAGTTCTAGTAAATATAACCATAATTCAGTTCAAAACTATTTTTTAAAAACTAGTAAAAAAAGAAAATAGAAAGTGAAATATGTATTTCCTTTAAAAGTTAAGTCTATTTAAATCTACTTCGAGGCAGCCATCTCAACCATCTAAAAATAACCCTAAAGAAATGAGACTAGAACATTAATTTTCTCTGACATTTTAACTCCATCTTATTTTTTACATAATAATATGAGGTAGATTTTTATATTGAAATACTTTTATAAGAAATCTGAGGTTGATGGTAGATTTTATTGTAATTTTGAAGCTTATAAGAACATCAGAAAAGACACTCTCTGAATGAATGAAAGAAGATGTACTTCAAAGGTAGTTCAACTTTTTTCAAGCATAAGCGGTCCTTCCTTTTTGCAGATGAAATCAATGCATGTGACTACCCAAAGGCTCTTCTGACTTGCTATGCAGGATATAAAAGGTTCTTCTCTACATTCTCTTAATTCTGCCACCCAGCTTCAGTGTTATAAAGCTGAAAACAAGTGACCCTTAGAATATGATTCCTCTATCTGATTTTGCAAATGGGCTGAATTTTGGCAGTTATGGATTTCAGATCAATTACATGTGAAATCAATAGATGATATGCAGGCATGTGACATGGAGATTCAAATACTCTTTGACTGTATATATAATTTTTCATTACAGTATTTCACTTTGTTTGAAAAGAGCCCAGATTCTGAGAACCAAAAATAGGTTAATCCTTCCCTGTTGGCTGTATAACATTTGCATGCCAAAATGTTGGCTTTGTACCAGAAGATTCAGCTCATGGTTGATGTATTTGAACAACAATTTATGTATTGTTCTTCTCGAATGCAAGAACTTAACTTATTAATTACTTTGAGTATTCACAAGTTGAGCATAGAACGATACCCTTCAGTTACTATAATAAAATTGAACTAATTCACAATTAACTGAAATTTCTAAGTAAAAACTCATGATTAAATTCAGTCCACTCTGGACTTCATTTAGTGAGAGATCTGTGCTGTTACTCCATTAGTACCTTTCTGAAATATTCCTGTATCACTAAATAACTAGAGACTGTCCAGACAACCTTTGTTCTCATAATGTTAGTAATTGATCACTTAAACTGAAACAAAGTCTAAAAATTCTTATATAACAAACTTCTTTCCTACCTTCTCCCATGTGTTACGAAACACAGTCAGTGATTTCCTTTTACTCCACCAAACTGTGCCTAACAATGGAGCTGTAAAAGGAAGGTGTTACCGGATTTAGAAGAATAAGAGAAAGCCTTTTCTTTTTCGAACATGTTTTTTTCATGATGCTGTGAAATGCAGTCAGTCTTTTCCTGGTGAACTATAACAGGCATGAAACTGGATAATCTTTAACTCTTGAGAAATATTTTTCTTTAGACACGATAATAGTCTTTTCTGATAAACTCTACCAGCTATGGCTTGTTAAGCTGAATGATGTCCACAGGGCCTGTAAGTTTATTTTCTGTCACATGCCTAATACATACAATGCACATTCTGCCCTAATAAAGGTACATGAGTAATTCTTTTCAATTAATTACATTGAGGAAGGATAGGCAGGACACGTGCATAATGCACTACTAGCTTAAACTCCAGTATGGCTGCCTGTAATTTGTGCCATCATGCCAGTTTTTAACATAAAAGTATGAATATCAAAATCTTCTTCTATTAGAAAGGCAGAATAGGAACCTTAATAAGCTTTCCATCTAGCATGTTGTTTTGAAGAGGTCACTGAAGCCTTAATACACAATGTGCTTTCAGTAATACAGAAAGGTTCCCATCATTAGAGAAGATATGCCAATGTTGGTATTAATTGAAATAGAGATTTTTCCAGGCTGTTTAGGCTGGCAAAAATGCATTTCCCAGACCATAACAACTTTATTTACTTCCAAGTGTATCTTGAATTTCAAGTGGCAACCTTGTTTCAAGCTTGTGGGACACAGTGTATATGCCAGATTTTCCAGTTCCTTCTCAGCAAGGTTAAGTGAAATTAGACCAACTGGACTAAATTACCCTTTCATATGGAAATTGTGTCACTGTTTAGCTGTCAGAATAGGACATGTACGAAGGAGCTTAGTTCTTGTACTCCTTTCCATAAAATAATGAATCCTGGAGCTCAGGGTTGAGGATCTCCTAGGTTGGCTTCAAAATCTAGGGAAATTAAATTTCTCCTCATCCTCCCTCTGCTGTACCCTTTAAAAAGTTGTAGTGACTTTTCTTACACCAAAATACGTTGTTGCCTTTTGCCAGAGAATTGCAATGTTTATTTTCAGCACTGCAGTGATGTGTTGCACCAACAGCAGAGGAGGAGCTGGATTGCTTCTGCTCTGCCAAGAATCCAAGTATCTGTGGATAGAGAATATCCAGCTCTAGTCAGGTTGCTGTTTTGTGAGGCCTCAGACATGTCACGTGCTTTACTTTGTGGAATCTGAGTCAAGGGCAGTCCCTTGAGCCCTCAAACTGTTCGAATGTCTGGTCAGGTAAGAAAGGAGCATTTCCAAAGTTTGCCTGCAAGCTGCTACCACAGTGTGCTACCAAAATTCTGCCAGAGAGCATTAAAATTTTGAGGTTTATAAAATCTTTTACTTCTTGGAAGAAAATGGATGCTTTTTAAAGTGATCTGATATTTGTGAAGCACAGATAGGAGAATGTGTTGAAGCACACAATGCTGGGGAATTTGAAGCAACTTTCAGCTAAATTACGCCTAGTGTGAGATAATTCTTTATGCAATGCCAATTTTGGCATGGGTGTTTTCCAATTTAACTTTTTTATACTGGAATATGAGTTTAAAGTGCATCTTCTGCTATAGAGTTCCAATCAAATGAAGTACAGCCATGGAAGCACATATTTTCTTGGGTGAGCAGGTAGATGCAGCTCTAAACAGTGGCACTGTGATGAAGAGGGTAAGTCTTCAGTAGCAGCAATGCCTGGAACTGCACCTTTCTGAATTTAAGGTTTTTGCCATCCCTATGTGCTTCCAGAAAATGAATAAAAATACCTTTAACTTTGCAGGTATCTTTCTTGACCATATCAACTTCTATGATTCTAATATTATCTAAAGTTCTCTTCTTTATTTGTTCTTCATTTTCATGCAATCTTTGTTAATCTTCAGTACCACAAGTCTTTGAATGATTGGACACTTTGTGCCTCCATTCTAAGATGTTAATCACTGATACCAGCAGATATCACTGATAAATAGCTCCAATACAGTTGGATAACAGAAACCCTTATTCACCAGCCTATATTCTCACTGCTCAGAATCATTAATTAATTAAATAGACAACCTCAGATGCATCAAATATTCTTGTCTCTATTCTGAAATCAGCACTGTATGAGGGTATGATCTGTTCAGTGAATTTAATTTATGAAAGCAAACTACCAACCTTAACAGTTATTTGTAAATTGTGTATCTTGCCCACTTCTTGGGTTTGTTTAAAAAATGCTCTATAATTAATCTGTTGCTTTTCTTTCTTGTACCCTTGTCCTTTCCAAGGTTATGCCTTTCTGCTGTTCCAGGAAGAAAGCTCTGTACAAGCTCTGATAGATGCCTGTCTGGAAGAAGATGGAAAACTTTACCTATGTGTGTCAAGTCCCACAATCAAGGATAAACCAGTAAGTAGCTTATGCCATGACACTTATGCTGGTTGCTAACCCATTTGCTGTTACTCTTTTCAGTTAATAAATAAATTAAAAATACCTACAGTTAATTACTTGTCATTTCGTGTTTCTATCCTTGCTGTTAGATTGAATTGACTTTCTGTATCAGTGTAACATGGCTTTAACATTTGCTTTTTTCTGATAAATGCCATGTTCAATTAACTTTTATATTTGATATGCATCAGGGGTGTGCATGATTTTACAATGTTAACTGTAAAACAATGGAATGGTAATTTTTCATCTATATGATTTGAGAGAAAAGAAAGCCTTATGCGATGAAATGAAGAAACTTGCCCCTGCCAAATTAAGATCCAGATAGCATCAAATATCCCCTGTATTTCATTAGACTTTTTAATTATTATTTTTTATGCATTCAGTAACTAATCAATTTATGATTTAGGTCTCATTTACCTTATAGAAACTACGGAGTAAATTCAACTACTGCACACTGCTATAGCAGAAGACATACAGTAACCTGCTTTTATTGTTCACATCTCTGACATTCTTTAATGCTGGTCTTTTTTTGTGCCTTTGGAGATACACAGATGAATTGAAAACTACAGACAAATAAGATAAGATAAAAAGTGTGCTGCCTTTTAAAAGTACTATTAAAATTTTTGCACAGATGAGTGAACAAACCAGAATTGCAGCACAGTGAGTGGGCTTGTGTGATTCCTAGGATCAAAAAATGGATTGATGAACAGCTTTATCTAAATAACTTCTGAGCAGGTTTTTTTCTGTGTAATCTAAAGATTTCTTGTCAGCTGTGTTGCTTGCTCCTCAATAGAAATAGGCATTCACATATTATACAAATTCCTTTTATATCCAAGCACAGAAATTAATTTTATCAGCTCATATCAGTGCTTTAAAATTTGTGGATCACTGTGATTTATGGAAAGCCAGAAGCCTGAACTGCAACTCTAATTGCACACACGTAGTAAAATGTTTTGAAAGTCCTTTCACAGGTTTCTTCCTATGATAGCGATTAGGGGCAGGGAATTAATGAGCGCAGGAGTTTGTGATGAGGAGATTTAACTCAAGCCTGGCCTCTAGAGGTGATAAATGAGTCGTCTCCCTTCTTTCAGATACTTAGATAAGCTATGTTCTCAAATTGTCTTGGTGCTTATACCACCAATTCATTGCTTTTGAAAAGTTCAAATTTTTATTTTAATTATAGAAAGATTTGGCAATTCTTAATTTTAATTATGTGGTCAAGTTCCTCTACTGAAAATGATCCTTCATACAGGTGCAAATTCGACCTTGGAACCTAAGTGACAGTGACTTTGTGATGGATGGGTCTCAGCCTTTGGATCCAAGAAAAACAATCTTTGTTGGAGGAGTTCCACGGCCTCTCCGAGCTGGTGAGTAGAAGGGAAATGTAGGACACATAGCAGATAAAGTAAAGAAGTATGAGGAAAGATACACAGTATCTGTAAAAGAACAGAAAATGTACCCTATGTTTTCTAAAGATTACAGTAGCTTGCTTTCTAAGACCAGGAGTATCTTCTGCTTACAAAATACAAACAGTGAGTGTTTTTTACCTTTTTAAATAAGTTACTAATTAGGATTGTAATTAGGATTTCCAGTAGAAATAGTTTTCCTCAACTTTGCATAATATCCTAGGACTTGTCTGACTTTTTGTAATGTTGACCATCTTAATCCTAACCCTGATTTGTTTGCTGAGGTGCAGACAAGTTCCCCTTTCCTTTGACTAGAAGACAAAGACCAGACCTTTCTCCCAGACCCTTTCCAAACAAGTTCAAACCTTAGCTCTATGATTTCTGTTTCCCTTTTATTCAGCCCTTACCCTAATTTTTCCTTGGAGCTATGGACATGGCCTCTCAGCTATTGTCCAGAAGAAAAATTTCTCCCAACCGAGGTCTCTTCGTGGCCTCACACTGAAGACCATTTTCTAGACTCACTCCTAATGTAAATGCTTTCCCTCAACTTTTTTTCAGCCTTAGCTCTTTTTCTTCACTTCTATTTGCAGAGCCATAGACAAGACTCCTTAGCTTTTGGCCAGAGCAAAGATTTATGTCACCTCAGGACTCCTGGCAGTCCCCATTTTGTTTTGAAGGCCCCATTTGAGCACCGCTCCCAATTGTAGCTCAACCCATGTTTCTTTCTTCCTAATCCGGACATTTTTGGTGAGCCAATGACAAAGTCGTGAAGCAAGTTAAAACACTTCTCCTAGCCAGATCTTTTGGCAGCCCTCTCTTCTGTTTGTACTCCCTTTCCATCCTCACACCAAGGTAGCTGCATGGTTTGTCTTTCTCATCCTGTCAACCCTAATCCTAATCCTGGAAAACTGTAGTAGACAAGGCCTCTTGGTCACTGTCTGGAAGAAAGACTTCTGAATCCTTGTAGGCCTCAGTTTCCTTCAGCAGCCACTTTCCAGCCCAGTGGAACCTCAGCTCCTCACTTTATCTTTTGCCTAATCCTAAATCTTCCGGGAAGCTGTACCAATGTCCTCCAGCCATTGCTGACAGTAAGGTTTCTCTTGTTCCAGGTTTCTTGGCAGCTTTCACTTTCCTCATGATCTTAAAATAAGGCCCAATTGTAAGATGGTAATTATGTAAATAGTAACAATTAAACATTACCTCATTTCTAATGATAGCCTTTATAAAACTGTATGTAATTTGGCCTGTCATAGATCACATTTGAAATGCATTACATTTGAAAACTGATGCCTTTAAATAGGTAACTTCTCCAAAGCAGACAAACAGTTTCCATTTGTTCTTGTTTGTAGCTTTAAAGATCTGCTATAGAAATTTTTCCTAAGATATCTGAACACTGCATGGTTTCCTTTCTCTGGAATCCTACATGTTCTTTCTCTATTGGTAAGAGTAACTTGGTGGAACTATTATTGTAAGTGTGTTCCTGATGTTTATTCTGTGTCAGTTTTTGAGATCACTACCCAAATTATGATTCCAAATCATTAGAAAGAAGAAGAATCTACTGGTCACTACATTATGCTGGTAGTTTTTGCTTAGTGTTTGGAGCAAAAGTATTATTCTGGTTTGGTAGAATGAGTCAGACATTTGTTTGCTTGTTGCAAATGGACAAATTAGCATACGGTCTTCACTGCACACAAATTTATACAATTATACAAATTTATACAAACACATATACCTACTCAATTTAGTAATGAGTATTTTGTGAGAACTATGAGAATTTAAATATTTTGTATTTGGGGGGTTTTAATTTTATTTTGGGTAGTTAAATTGTAACTTGCTACAGAAAGTGTTTTCACACATTAGCACTATAAAATGGCTGACTTGGCAGGGCCTGTACAGGTCCCAGTAGGTTGCATCGTCCACCTGACAATGTTGTTGTCAAATTTGTTGGCCTGTAGGTTTTTACAGAACTTGGCTCAGTGGCTGTACATCCTTGCACAGTTTACATGCCTCTTCCCTGCTTACTTCAGCCTCTTTACTACTTCCTTCAGTTTTTTCACTTAACTTTCCTTCTGTATGTTCTCTCAGCCATGCATTCAAGCTGTCCTATTTTATGAATGATATTTCTAACTTCTTTAGAGTTATTCTTAGTATCATAAGAAGCAACAAAGCATTTTAAAAGATCCACAACCAAGATAATGTTATACCAAAATACTAATTTAAGTTGCACCGAAAATGCAGGCTTGCTTTAGCAAACTTCTGATGTTTGACAGGTTTTTGTTTCAGATGTGAAACATATCTTGGATGTCTTTTGAACCTTAGTACTGAGGGCAAAATATCAGATTTTATAACCAGGAATATCCCTAAGTGATCTTACATGTAAACTAGCATTAAAAAGCCCACCAAGTGCTAGCGTTTCAATATGCAATATTGTAAATTCTTGTTCATCTGACACCTACTTTAACAGCATAACTCTGCATTTTCTTTCACACTTCAGTCACACCAATTTTTTACAGATTCTGGTTTCTGTCTTCATATTTTATTACAATTCATGTAAAGTTGATTCAATCTGTGTTTCAGTTTGCAATTTTTGACTTTGGAAGATAAGTCCGATAAGGCAAGTGCTGCGTCTTTAAATGCAACAATCCAAATGCAACACCATTATTTATGTTAAATCTATTATATTTAACAATTGACTTCTTGCAGTTGAATTGGCGATGATTATGGACCGTTTATATGGAGGTGTCTGCTATGCTGGCATTGATACAGACCCAGAGCTGAAGTACCCAAAAGGTGCTGGCAGAGTGGCTTTCTCCAACCAGCAGAGCTATATTGCTGCTATCAGTGCTCGCTTTGTTCAGCTCCAACACAATGACATTGATAAACGGGTAAGTAAAATAGCATGGAGCAGAATGGCTGTTATTAAACTGTACTGGTATTTAAAAAATCATTATTAGCTTCGTGTTGGAGAACACTGTAAGTTCTGTTCTTAGAGATGACATTTGTCAATTTTTTAGAAGCTTATTTAAGCATCTAAAGCAGACTGAAAGAATACTTTAAATGTCTTAAATAAATGTTTAGTGCTAAACCCAGAAAATAGTTGATTGTTAGCTCATTTGTCCTTGGTTCTCTTTTGAATTCCAAAGGTCAAATTCCATAGCGCTTCCCAGCTTCTTTCTCTTTCTTTAGATGGTTGCTTATTGTCATCAATGGCTTTTAGTTTAGTGACTACTTGTGTAGCTTCTGACAGTTTTGCTATTATTAGGCACCGTTTTCTGTCAGTAGTGTAGGTCTAGACTTGAGGTCCCTAAATCACAGGTTTATTGTAAGTAAAATAGGTAATGCTGAACTCAAAAGCCTTGAGAATTATGTAACTAAAACCAAATGCCAAGACTTGCTTGATAGGCAGAAGGGGGTAAGTGAGATGGTTTTGTTCGGTCCATATGAAAACTCTAAAAGGCTTTTCAAATGTGGAGTGAAGTTACGGTATTCACTGAAATTTGACTTGAACACATTAAAAGAAAACATTACTACCTTCCAAAATGATTTTTTTTTCCCTTTAGGCCTTCTGTCTTCACCTCTTGATTACACGTAAAACAACACCCTTGATTTTGAGCGCTCCGCATTTAGAATTACTCAAAAGAACATACAGCATACACTGCTGCTGTGTATTTTTCTGATAGGGATGCCTTGTTTTTTCCTTAATCTGTTTCTTCAGAAGTCAGCTTAACAGGTATTGGGTGTGTCTGTTATGTGCAGTATGCATATAAATCTATACAGCCGCAAAGTTCAAACTAGTTTGACTATCTCTCTACAAGTCTGAATTGTACTTTTTGTTAGATTCGAGGAAGCCATGGAGTTATACATCCTCAAACAATTCTTCTATGGTGCTTTACACCATATTACATTAACTAAGACAAGGCTATTCCTAAATATTTCTTGGCCATTGAATTCTGAAAAATATTACAGAGATTGAGAAGATTATTTTTGGAGTCTTTATTACACATTGAACCCTTTGAGATTTATACATCAGCCATGCATGTAAGGGGTTTCTTCCTAAGCTGTAGGGTAAAGCTACAAAAGGTGACTAACTAGTAATTTTTTTCATCAATCTGTTCTTTTTTCACTTGGTGGACTGATAATTTAATTATCTTATATCTGTTTTTAAAATAGATTTATGTGTGAGTTCGAAGAAGTATGAAGTCTCTTAATGAGTCCTTAAATCTTAGTTTTTAAATCTAATAGACTGAAATCCCTGAACTGTACAGCAAACATTCTTATAATTATTTCACTAGTAACCAATGCAAGAGAGAGGGGGGGGGGGAGAGAGAGAGAGAAAGAGCCTCTATTTCAGACCTTCACAATTCATGCCTGGGAAATTTGAGTAGGTGGGGATCTAGAGCTGTGCTGGACATTGGACCTGCTTTCTTCCAATTTAAATTTGAGACAGTGCTGTTTTATTTTACTTGGTGCTTCTAATTTTAGTGATATGGCATCTGATATGCAAAATGGCAGTTACTCAGACTTGCTCCATGCAATACTAGTAGCAGGGTGTAATTAAAAAAAATAGATTGGCAGCCCTAGCTGTTCCTTAGGCGAGAAATGTAACTCACTCAAAGCTTTACTTCAAAGGAGTAACATTTGTTGAAGTGTGATCAGGATAAGCTGAAGTAAATTCAGCATAAAGCTTTTTTGTAGAGTGTTTCTTGTCTTTCAGCTTAATATCTCATTCTATGTTTCTTTAAATCTCTGTGTATTTAAGTGTTGCTACTAGAGTCAGGTTTTCCTTGAAATATACGAATTTTGCGGGACTGGTACTTGTACAGTTACAACAAAATTATTTATAATAAATGTATACTTCAGTTTTTTCTGTCTTTTCTAATGCAGTTGACTGTATTTAAACCACTTTAAAAATAGCATCAGAGAGCCATAAGAATTAGACATGCATGAACTCATGATTTCCCTGGAATGAATGAACACTCAATTTAAATGTGTAGGCACAATTCATAGGAACAGGCTCATGAGAGAGAACTTACATGTTGTCAACTTCTGTAATAGCATTATTGCAAGTGTCTAGTCATGCATCAGTCCTGCTGTGTTTAGCACAAACACTTTAAAAACAAAAGGCATTCCAACCCCAAGTTGTTTACAACTGAGTGTAGGACAAAAGTTAACAGCTCTCCAGCCTTTTTGTAATTGATGGCAAGGCCCTAGCTGGAACTGCAATGAAATTTTATTGCACTTCAAGAGCTAAAGATCTTTAGATAGTGATTTTTGCTAACAAAATTGAGAGTATTTAATACAAATGCATTTAATTTTGTTTAATTTTAATCTCTTTAAATCTCTGGTCCTACATTTTGCAAATCACAACCAAAGACACACAAAAAAAACCTTCTGTGGAAAAAAATCTCTGAAACTCACCAGACTTCTGAAGTTTAGAAATACAATTTTGTTCATTGTAATTTTTCTTCCTAAATGCTGCTTTCATGGCCTGCCCCCGTAACAACTCTATTCACATTGCTGGAGTTTTCTTAGACAGTGGGAAAATGCTTGGAGATGCTATTTTTACTATACTTCCATCTTAGTACTTTCCCACACCTAACTTTCCCAAGGAATGTTGAATAATTATGAAATCACGCCCTTCTTTTTTGGGGTTTTCTGACAGGTGAAGTGCTTGATATGAAAATTTAACTACCAATCTCCTGTGTTAATCCTGCATCAGTTGAAAACCTTCAGTAGATCCAGAAAGAATTAAAATATTGGGGTTTGTGTTCATGCTTAGCAAAATATGAAATGTTCTTACAGTTGTTTTCTTGTCCCTGGTGCAGGTGGAAGTGAAGCCATATGTGCTGGATGATCAGATGTGTGACGAATGCCAGGGTACTCGCTGTGGTGGAAAATTTGCTCCATTCTTTTGTGCCAATGTTACCTGTTTGCAGTATTACTGTGAATACTGCTGGGCCAGCATACACTCTCGTGCTGGGCGGGAGTTCCACAAACCACTGGTAAAGGAGGGAGGTGACCGGCCCCGCCACGTCCCGTTCCGCTGGAGCTGAACCCCGGCCGCGCCCAGCAACAAGTACTGGAGTAAATAAAATTGAGTGAAAAGAGAGCGCTGCCTCAGGGCTTAGTGTTCTGGAAATCTGTGCATTCGTCCTCGACTTTAATGAAGATATGGGTCTTTTTATTACTATTATTATTATTTACAGTCACATTACTGAACTCAGTGTCCAGTATAATACAAACCGGCAGAGTGTAACTGTACTGATTTTGCACTTTGATTCACACAAACATCTGCTTGGTACCTTAATTTCCTACACAAGACTTGTCACTAGTGACATTATGTAGACTGCCATTCTCATCAGTCTTCACTGGGCTGATGTGTATGTGATGAAGATTTTTTTATTGTAATTATAATTATTTTTATTTTTAAACTGGAGCATGCACTTATTTTCAGAAATTGAGACTTGCCCCTAGCAGATGACTTACCAAAGGTAATATTCACAAGTAGGTGGCAGATGTAGCAAAAACTTAAACAGATATTCAGCAATCATTAGTTTGGGTCATTTAGAATAGTAATAACCCTTAAAGAAAATAAGCCTTTAGTTGCTCTCCATTTTGACTAGTAAGGATGATACCTCATAAGCTGGATCAGACTTTTTTCTTTTGTTTTGCGGAGGGGTTTTTTTTCGTTTGTTTGTTTGTTTTGTTTTGTTGGGTTTTTTTGTTTTGTTTTGTTAGGTCTTTTAGTGTTATGTAAATGTATGCTGCAATAGCTTTTGCTGCTATTAAAATGGTATTACTAATACCATAATACTCTATTCAGGCTAGGGTATCAATTAAAAATGAATATGTGTTTAAAATAGTGATGGCTGCTGAAAGGAGATCAGTATAGCATACAGAAAAGCTTCCAAGGAAGGTCAATATTTTTTGACTGCATGTTTACTTAATCAGGTTGCTGCATGCAATAAATTTTATATATGTCTAATATAAAACCTGCCCACAATGCACAAATTATGAATCTACGTAGGCTACAAAATGCTCAGTAACAAAAACAATTGATTACTGACTGGAGGAAGGCATGCCTCAGTAAATGTAATGCTTCTGAAATTAGGATCAGCCCATTACAGAATGACCTATATTACAACAAATATAAAAACTAGCTGTAGGATATTCTTAAAAAAAATTTGTGGATGGTAGATGAAGTACTTTGCGGTGCTCTGTTATATATCGTGCAATTTATTTTATATAGTAAAGTGATTATGTCTAGTACTGTGATCAAACTTAACTGTTAAAGCCTCTGTATCTGACATTAACACATTTTTGACAGTTCATAACAGGTACATAAACAGAAATGAGCTCTTAGTTACAATCTCTCTCCTAATGCTTGCATCATTTACGTAGCTGCAGACCTTGTCCAGAAAACCAAAGAGCTCATGCTGGCGTACATACACTACCGATTAGATAGTCTGTCAAACTAATAACCTAGGCACATTTAAGAAAGTTAGGAAAAAAAGTGGTGCTAAAGAAATGTCTGCATATAAAAGTAACATGAGATGTCTGCTCTGTGGATGTGGCGTTATCTCTCTAATCCCTGGATGTATCCTGTGAAGCTTGAATACAATTAAGACCTGCTAACACAGTGGACATTTTTTTAGCATGAACTATGGGGCTGCAGATAGCATATAAATATAAACACACTTGGTATATTAATGATTGTGAGAATGTGTACACTATTTTTTTTTTCTTTTTCCTCCTTTGTTTTTGCAGTTCTGGGGACAATCTGACTGGATATGACACCGCATAGTAGTTTTAAATGTTCTGGGTTTTGTTTGTTGTGATGTCCTTCTTTGTGTCTAATTTAGTAAGTTGGTTTTCCCAATGTTTAGTTGCAAGTATTGGCTTTGAAAGGATTTTTTCTGTTTTTGGAGAAAAAAAAAAAGAAAAAATAGTTTTTTACTGGTTTAAAATGCTTATTATAATTATCCCTTTTGAAGTTACTTCTGGGCGGTTTTGTGATAATTGCTTTTCCCAGCCCAGGTATCTTTTCTGTTTTTTTTCATCTGTACAAGACATTTTGTTATGCACTACTTTTTGTATCTAGACAGTTTTCAACAGTCGGCTGATGATTTTTTTTAAAGAAAAAGGCATGCTTTCTGACTGACATGATCTTTTGCAATACCTCAATTTTGAAATATAGGAAAGAAAATGATATTTTCTAAGTAAGTTTATTCAGAAAAATATATATTAATTTAATTCTGCAAGAAAAAATGATTTAACAGATGGGTAACTTTATTTTTTTCATGCTTATTTGAGTTTTTTTGAAAATGAAGAAGTTAGAGCTTTATAACTGTAATATTAAAGATCATAGCTAACCTACAGAAGTCTACCTAATTATGTGAAAGAAGTAAACCTTTTTGAAGAAATACCCCTCTTTCATGTAGAAAAATACCCCCAGAGAGAAAGAGAGTTGAGAGAGAGAAGCTGGAAAATGTACAATATAGCATAATGTTGGATTAAATCTGAAACAAAATCATCATAAAGAACAGGTGTAAACACAAACTCCATTTGGTGCTGAAAGTTGTGAATAGAAGGTGAAAAAATATTTTCCCTTAATTTGTATATTTATAATCAAGTGTGATTATGCACGACTGACCAGAATTGTGAGAGTTCTTCTGTTTGTATTTTTTTAAAGAGAACTTTTTTTAGTTTATTAAATTATGACATGCTCCCTTTTGTTTTGTAAATGAATGTGCCCCTGAGTTGTTAATATGTTATATTAAAAGAGGGTCCTTCAAAAAAAGTTATTTTTTAAAATATGGAGTTCTGAACTGCAACTTGACTAAGAAGCCCCTGGGTACAACAGGTCCTATTGTGGCCTTTTCTGATGTGAGACTTGAACTAGTCGATTTTTTTGAAGGCTAACCTAACCTCGACTATTTGTTGTTATGTGCAATACTGTTTGTACTGTTTGTATAAAAAAAAAGAAAAATGAAAAGAAAAAAGGCATAAATCTTTATTGCAGATTTATTTTCATTGCAGACTTTAGACATTGTGATTCACTAAAATCATTTTTCTACTGTCAAATATGTACCTTTTCTTCATGCTGGTATTTTTTCAATAGTAATGTAGCCTTTGTACTGAGACAAATTTTCATTGTTATTTTTAGAAAGATTTTTTGCTAAGAAAAAAATTAAACATATTTACATATTTTTCATTTTTATTTCGTATTTTCTTTAAGGAGTGCTTTCTCAACCATTAATATAGTTGTTTCTGGGAGAGACTTTCATATCTGGTCAATGTCATTAATATTATTTTGTATTTTTACTTGGAATAAATTAATTTTATGATGCTGATTCTTTAAAAGTTTATTTTTTTCATTTTCAGTTATTTTTGAAGCTAAAATCTTTGTAATATTGTTACTAAAGTGTCTAGTTTTTTGAAATGCAAAGCTTTATGTATTAACTTGCTGATGTGGTTTACAATAGTGTGGCAATGATGAAAATGGTTGGTTATGTAAAGTGATTGGAAAATTGTAACAAAGAATTGGGCAATAAAATGACAGAATGAAGCAGAAAAAACGTGATATTTTGAAAAGCCTTTTCCTTTATCAAAATGATTTAGGGAGATAATAGGGATGTCACAGTACCAGTTCGCTGTCTAGATTTATACACCACCAGTGTTGATGAAATACTATTGCCGTTATAAGGAACTAAATCTGTTGAACAATGGGTTTTTGACCCTGCCCATTCAGCATAATTCTTCATTACTTTTCTTGTCATGAACTCAATAAACTCTCTTTTCAATAGCCTTAGATTGAACCTCCTAAAATATATATTCTTCATTGTATTTTGCCACTGTGTTATTTATTTAACGAAATTGCCCCTTTCCTGCACAACTCCCTCTCTGCATGCATTTCCCATGGCAGCGTGGAGCAGTCTGTCAGTGCCCACACCATTTCTAACTCAGTCACCCCACGTGGGTGGGAGCTGCCAAGTTAATGCAAAATACTCTCTGTCCATCCCCTGGTAGCAATGCAGTAACTCATATTGCCACCACGTCTGAACATCCGTTCAGCTTCTTTGTCTTTCTCCGTTCTTCTCTGCCACTCTTGTGTCTTTGTTCTTTTTTTCTTTTGTATTGGCAATACCAAGGGCCAGTATCAAAACACTTTTCACCTCCATTTACATCACCTTTGTTTCCCTATGCAGCCAGAAGAAACCCCTTCCTGAAGCCAGTGACTCTGTTCTGGCACCTGAAACAATCCAGACTAAAACTGGTGTTGCGTAAACAGGGCATACAATGACTTTCTCTAGACAAAACTCTTGCTTCCACAAGTTGCTGATGACCTTTTAGACTTAACTTATGCTCGAGTGTTAGAGTGGCTCGTCCGTGACTTGTGGGAAGAAATGTGCCCAGAGTTGGTCTATTGTGTATCCTTTGTGTGTTCAGTTCTGTAAGTAATGTATAGACTAGATCAAATAGTGAAGTAAAATTTAGACTCAAATTAGGTACTACTGGTTGGAATGTACACAAATTGCAAACAAAGGAGATTAAGGAATGAAGAGGGAATAAAAAATTCCTGCTAAGTGGTACAAAGTTTATGCTTATATTTCTGCCGACATGCTTGTATTTTATAGCCTGCTAGCAAGGCATGGGCTAAAACAAATTGTATTGCAAATATGCAGTTAGCAAATAACTTTGCTGATTTCACTATCTGTTAGAGTAGTTTAAAAAAAAAAAAAAAAAAAAAAAAGGCGCTTAACTGGGAAAAGCTCCCATGTTAATATTTCAGTATTGTGACATCTCTACTTGCAAGGTATGAGTGAAAGATTAGTCACAGATTTGTAGAAATGTCTCTTTTGTTTAATCTGGCTTGTATGTAGTTGCTTTTATGCTAGTTTGTATGATGTCAGCTAAACCCTTTTTCTTTTCCTTCCTTTCTTTCTTTTTTTTTAACAGACAAACTTCTTAATCTCTGCTGCTATAGTGTTCTATCATACCACAGAGTATTTTATATTCATGTTAGTGACTACTCTATACCCCAAATGGGTAGCTGGTCAGAAATCACATTGGTCACATAATTCTGACACACTTAAATTTACATGACAAAAAGTTCATCAGTAAGTAGAAAACCAGGGTGCTAACAAGAGATAATTTTTGCTCTTTTTTCTTTCCTGGATGTAGTTCTGTTGGGGTATAAAGTATTAGATATTTGTAATTTTACTGTCAAACTAATGGACATAACTTTTAGAGCATTCACAGCTAAGATCTCTGTACTTGTTTTTCAACTAATTTTAAATGTACTGTATCTTTTATTACATGTTCTCTTAGATTGTTTTTGCTAGTAATTCTAACAAGGCTTCTTCCTTTTTGGCTTGGACTAACGCTTGTATGGAACTGCAGTACTGTGACTAAACATGGAGCTCAATGCTGCTATTGCTTACAACTGCTTAAACTTTGTAGTTCGGACTTTATTTTTTTCTGTAATAACTTATTAAATATAGTTGTATGAAGTACTGATATTTGTCATCCTTTGCACATGCTAAGGAAATTTTGGGATATGCATTATGGGAATGTAAACTAGATACAAATCCCCCAAATCTTGTACTGGAAAACTTTACACTAGATAAGGTTAAGCAAAGACACACTGACATGCACACAAACTCTCCTTTCTAGTTATTTTATAATGCAAGTATATGGTCCACTTATGTATTCTCTCTAAAATGGAAAAGCCACATTTAAAAGGTATTTATTATGCTAAGCTGAAAGTAAATACAAAAACATATATGATGGAAATATTTCTGGGAATGTAGAATCAAGTGCGTTGAGAAAAGGAACTGTTGAATTGTTTTCTCTGAGCTAAAGAAAAGTTGCTGGCTAACATATGACACTTATTAGCAGTTTAACAATGGTTGCAGGCAGAGATTAGACTGATCAGTTTAAAAAAAGACAAAAGCACTGCAACAGAAGTTTAGAAATATTTCTTTTTTAAGAATAGGAGACAATTAAAGCTCAGCAATACAGCTGTTTGGAATGCCCCAGAAAAAAAGTGAATTCTTCTATGTCAGGGCAAGTGAAGACCTTGAGAACAGTGCATGGTCTATGTCACTGCTTTCTTTCAATGTCTACATAAATGCAGCTCAAGAACCCTGCTGGAACTATCAGCACTAGAAATGACAGGCTGACTTGTTTCCAAACTGGTAGTGAATAACCATAACTTTCAAGAGAGTGGTCTACTGACTGCTCCTCCAGGAGAAGTGCCTTTACAAAGCAGTGATCTGTAAAATTCATTCTAGGATTGAATGAATGAATGAGAAGCTGTAGGCTTCTTATTTCAGAGCTAAATTTGAGAAGGGAGTTCTTAAAAACACCTTCCAATTAATTGCATAGTGTAGACTCTCACTGTATGGTGTTCCAAGTCCATCTGGACAAAAATCAGTCTGAGTTTATCTCCTCCTCAATTAAAGAGAACAGTTGTGGGAAGAAATGTAGCCCCTTTGAACTTTCTAATTCCCAATCCTTCCTTTCCTGATAAAGTCGGCCATGCTTCTGGCAAGGTACACTGATACTGACAACTCCCTTCTCAGCTGATAACAGCATTTACCTCAGCCTTTACCTTCATTAAAAAAAGGTTGCAGTAACTTAATTTAAACCAGTACACTTAAGTACAGAAGGCTGCATGGCCTCTTTTGCTTCTGGTTGATGTGTGTTATTTTGGCAAACCTAAACTGAACTAAAATGGCTGCCTGTGACTATTGAAGCTTGTGTATTAAGCCTGTTTAGACATGCGCCTAATAAACATTTTTACACTCGAGGCACCAAAGCAACGTGTCTCCCCTCACACAGACCTGCAGAAAAGCCGAAGCTTAGCTCTTAAAAGCTATAATCTGCTTTCCTATGTTTAGCAAAAGATAAACAGCATGAGCACTGGGGGAGTATTGCTGCATTCTCTCCCAGGCATGACCCAGGAAATGGGCTTTAAAACAAGAAACCTATGTAACCTGTTTTCACAAAAATGCTACAAGCTAGTTGCAAAACCCTTATAGCACACAATTCTATCGTTAGCACACCACAAAGTTGCATACACCAGCTGCACACACAGACGATGCCTGTTCAAATGAATCCTCTCTCTCCCCTGGAGCAAGCGAGTTTTTGCAGTTTATCTTGGGGTCACAAACTGCACATACAGCAATTAGAGACGGAAACGTGATAAAAGTCCGGAAATCTCCCCCTTTTCCTGTTTTTGAAGGAAAAACAATCAGCAAGTATAAAGTCATATGGCAGGCCCTTGGCAATAGTTGGGACAGAATTTGTGCTGTCCCATCTAGGTCACAGCAGCTTCCCACGATGTCTGTGCCTACCATTACTTGAGTACCGTGGGAGGAACCTGGGGCTAAATCAGTAAAACCAGGCATCAGTTTAGGAGCTTGAGTGATGTTTGTTTGCTACCACCTTCCTAAAATCCCCTTTGGGCTGCTGCCCTAGCATTGCTTGGGCCTATGTTTTTGTGAGCAGGAATATATAAAACTGCTCGTGTTGTCGTACTTCTCAATTGTTCGATAACCCAAGATCTACTTAGATTCTCAGGGTATTCCCCTGTATTTTTTTCTCACCTGCAGGCCTAAATACAGAAAGCACTGGCAAGCATATTTATCAGCCCATGTTTCACATACTGGAGAACAGAGGTGTATTTCTCCTTCTCTACCCAATAGCCTGAGTGGTCAAAACATTTGGGGATATCTTTATTTTTTACTATTTTCTTTTTCAAAATTTCCTGCTCTATGGAAAAAGAACTAAACCTCTTTGCTCATGGCTGTAGCAACTACTCTTAATTATTTTGTAATACATGTTTTGGTCTCTACCAAGTGAAGAAGAATGGTCCTTGGAAGAGCATAAGTATCCCCATTAAGGTAAATAATCAAAATGGTTGTTCATAAAATTATATGTAACAAGATCATGCCGTCTAATACACCTTGACTTCCTTGCCAGCTTCAACATGTACCCACTGAAATGAAAGTCTGAGAGAGAGATAGAGCTGGTACAATTCATATGCGAAATAATTCTGCAAAATACTGCTAGAAGTCATGGCAAAGACACTGGATCTCATCTCATCTGTCCTCCAAAATCTTTGCTTTTCAGTGTTACAAAAAAGCCTCTAATCTCATTGTCAGACTACAGAACATGGTCGGAGTCAAATAACAAGCATGAAATTCTAAGAGATGGGCAAAATCTTGTTCACAATGTACCTAATTCCTCCAACTCCCTGTGCATACTGTTGTGGTCAGGGCCCACATCACAGAATCCCAACATAGACACATGTGCCAGAAATGTCATGCTGAGCATTCTGCCTCTACCTTTCTTACTTCTGACTGGACCTGCATGCTACCATTTGTAAATGGGCAAATTTCAGTCACTGTGGCAGAAACAAGCAAGAGTATTTGATTATCACATTGAACTCAGAAAAAGGGCAGAAACCAGAGCCAGCAGCTCCTCCCTCGCAAGTAAATGTCCAACCCTTTCAGTCGTTCCTATGCTCCACCTCTTAGTCCAGAGAATCTTGATTTGTTTTATATAGAACTGAAACAACAGAAAGCAAAAGCCTTACTCCAGTCACAGGCAGCATAATGCAAGTAAATGCTACTGCTGTGAGTACGAAACACTCTGTGTGATAAACCACCCTGAAAAGCAGCTAAATTAGCCCATGCTAAAGCACCTTGGGTATCTCTGCATCACATTTACTTACAGGTGCCTAATTCAAGGACCAGGACTATGCTCTGGTCACCACAAGCTGAACAATTAGACATGGTGATGCTCAAATTCAACATCACCAGCAAAATGTTGTAGACTCAGTTTTTGAGACCTTGACTTGTTTTTCTCAGTTCCGATTTTTTTAAAAATGTGTACATTATGTGCTTAGGTTGCTCTATTCAAAGATGCTAAATATCAATGCTAGACAACAGCAGAAAATATATACTCCAACAAACACTGAAAAAAGAAGACCTGCCGACAGAGGAAAATGACTCTAAAGTCTTGAAGTGCTGAAGAATCTGCATTCTATAAGGCAAAATAGAAAATAATTGATAATGCAATCACACCCCCTCGCACCCCTCCATGCCCCTCATCCCAATCCTACAAAGGACAGAAAAGCAAATCGAGAAATAGAATGTTTTAGCACTTTTCTGTCAAGAGAGTTTAGAGGCAGAGAAGTACCATTACTTTATGGCCATGTAATGTAAGCACTATTCTCAGAGCAGGCTTGGATATAAACATGACAAACTGTAATGGCCTCTTGCTAAAGTTTTGTTCTGGAAAAATCCATCAGATACCAGGAAACTTCAGTGCTAAAATTCCTTCAGTAAAACTACTTCAATCGCTGCCCTGAAAAAAGTTTAGTGTAGACTATATAGCCAGAAGGCCAGAAAAAAACCTGAAGAGATATGACTTAGTGAGTCTGGAAATCTTTACAGCATTATATAACCCAGTAACTTCTGTAATTAACTCCCTGCTGTGTAATGGCTCTTGACATCTAATCCTCAGTGAAACTAGCGGTTGTATGAGACAAAGGAAAACAAATGCTAAAATATGTGATATCCTCTGCATTTGTCAGACTATTCTTACACAACATATTAAAAAAACCCCTTAAATCTTAAGTTTACCTGTGTTCTACAAGTCTGAGCTCCAGTGAACAGAGCCTACAGAGTGTAGAGTGCATGTATAAAGTAAGAGGAAAAGCAGCAAAGCGTGGGGGAGGATGAACCTCTTCTGCAGTTTAGGCTTTATTAACACAGTATCTGTGACACACTAAAGGACTGTGCACACAACCATAGCTCAGTCTGCCTTTGACAGGGCAACTGCAGCCCTGAGCTGAAGGTGCCTGCCACTGCCCTAAAGTCAGACAACCATTTTTGTTTGGAAAAGGATCTTAAGGACTATCATTTGTGTTCAATTTCTTGTTTCTGAATGACATGTGAGGGCAGATAGGTGACAATGGCCTTTCCACTGAGGAGTGATGCCAGAAATAGAACACTACATGACATTCTCCTTTTACTCTTTTAAATGCTACTCAAACTCATGCTCTCCTAACCTAGTTTGAGTAGAATTTAGAACTATATTTATAGCAGCTTTTCCACTCTGGAAGCTGCCTTCGCTTGCAGAAAGGATGTTCTCTTGTAATTAAGTTGTGTATTATAAGCTGCAGTATTGCCCCTGAGCAAAACAGTTTGGGCTAAGCCTGCCCGCTTTTGATCCCAATTTCCTAATTACTATGGATCACCCTCTTCACTTGTATTTCTGTCAAGTGTGAAGAGTTCATGGGGATTGGTTGTATCAGTTCTTTTCACAGGGGAATTAAGCTGCATTCAAAATGCTGCAGGAGGTAATGCAGAGTCAGCAAGTCGCAGTGCCCTTCTCTCAGACAGTCCTCCTAAATCATGCTCTGAAGGAGGGATGTAACAGAAATAGCAATCGCCAGAAGTGAACACTTCATATCAAATACTTAAGCGGAATCTTTGCCCAATTCCCAAAACGATTCTAAATGCACTATCAGATTAGAAATTTTGGAGGATTTTGTCATCCGTTTTGTGATTCTTGCAGAAGCAGGACTGTGAGAACAACTTGTTAGCCCCAGGAAATGGAGTCTGTGAAGTCATTCAGCTGCAATATGCAAATTCTGAAAACTTGGTTCTCTCAGCTTCCTAAAGCTCAGGCGGTACAGCTGAGCCAGAGCCATGTGACTGTGAGTCTGCCCAGCTCTTGCTAAAATGGGTTCTCCCTGGCTATCTCCAGCACACATACTGTTCCCACAGACTGAGCCTGTCATCACCAGCTGTACCACCTGCTTGGGCTCCTGGGGTGCTTCTGCAGCTCCTCCTATTTCTGAGCCATTTACTCCTAATAGCCTCACCCTGACAGTGGAACAAGGCAATCAGGGAGATGCTGGTTCTCTCTGGATCTGAAGAACATGATATCCCTTCTGAGGCTTTAGAAGGTGTTGATATCACCCCTCTGTCAGTTCCACCTCTCCCCACGAGCACAGTCCTAGATATGCTCTAGGCCCTTATACTTAACTCTCCTCAGATCATCCTTGCTCTGAAGTATGAGCAGAAGCCTTCAGTGCACAGCTGAGGAAGGGACAGAGCAACACCTCACTGGGCTGTCTGATGCAGCCCACCAAGCTACATGCTCCCATTTATTCTACAGAAGCCCGGAAAATGTGACATAAACTGAACACCTCTTATGGCTGCTTTGCTTGGAGATATTTGGGATGCATCTGGGAACAGCTGTGGATTTTCTGATGGAAGACACTAGTTCTGTCAGCACAGCTGACAGAAGCCCCCAGATACTTGTAGCTTTTCCAGCTGGAGGAAGAGCTGAAGATGAGGAAGTCAGCCAGGATGCAGTGTGGAGGGTGGTGTCCAAGGTGCTCATTTAGCCAGACCAGCTTTGATGTGAATTTACACACTTAGCTGTAAATGGAAAAAGCACACCTTCCCAGGAAAAGCTACTTTTGTCATTCTCCCTTTCTGACCTGGGCCAGGCTAGACAGTCTCCGCTCTTCAAAGGAAAGATGTGGTTAAAAAGGAAGAGAAAGGCCTACACTGTAGTGCAGTACTGTCTTCCTATTATAGGCTCATTCTTCCACAGCCAAGGTAGAAGATGACCTGCAGACATTTCCTAGTACAAGTGAATAAAAAAAGAAGATACAAAAAATCACTGCCCAGAGGAAAGAAGAAACTCCCTCACTTCTACAAGTTATGATGCAATAAAGTGAAGGATCAATTTTTTTAAAAAAACCAGGACAAAGAATACCACCTTGGACTTAAATGTACTTCCCTTACTTACCAATGTCCCAAACAGTCCTTCCTC
The DNA here is from genome assembly GCA_013397895.1 of Origma solitaria. Lineage (NCBI taxonomy): Eukaryota > Metazoa > Chordata > Aves > Passeriformes > Acanthizidae > Origma > Origma solitaria. The sequence goes on along the minus strand of VZRL01004156.1, from coordinate 1,868,472 downwards.
TCCCTCAAGAGTTAAGCTGCTGTATCTTCTCCACACTGCCCTGAACAATATTTATCTCATGTATAGCATGGAGCTGATGTAGCTTCATGTTCTAGTTCAAAGGAGCTTACACATTTCTATCCCAATCCTGGTGCAAAAGCAATTCCATTTCTAATATGTCCCCTGGCTCTTATTCTGTACTGCCCTACTTAGGCTCTCCAAAACTTCTAAACTTTGTGGAACAAGCACTCAACTTTGTAAAAGTGTGTGTAAAATTTTTGCCAATTGTCTGGGTTGCACTTTCATGCAATTTAAATAATGAGTCTCAGCTATAGCAATCCACATTGCATGGCCTCTCAAGGAAACCATCCCGTGTTTATTTCCATCAAGGTATCTGTCCAATGTATAACTGACAGATCCTCAGAGGACGGAAGCTAAAGCAGATTTGCTGTCTGTGCTGACAGAGCAAAGCAGGTTACCAGTATTCTACCACAAGAGAGTAAAGCAGAAATGTTGTTAAATTTGGAGGAAGACTCCTGGGAGCTAAGATTTGAACAGCTATAGCAGCCAGAAATTCCCCAGTCAGCAACACACTTTTAAACACAAGCCTGACTGACTGGAATTACTTATGTGCTTAAAATCACATGGACACTGAAGTAATTGCCAAATTGAGGCCAAGAGCTATATCTGACATGGTGAGCCAAAACATTCCTTACCCCAGTATGTACCAATGCCCCTGCTCTTGAACATGCACAAAGACCTGTGCCATTAATATGTAACTGAAGCCCTTGACTGAAAGGCTATGGAGGACCTATTGCTAAACATTAAACTAGACATTTGTCCACCTGGACAAAGATCATATGCGTGCATGTGCCGCACATCAAAGCCAGATGTAACCTGCAAAGACAAATGAGCTGGCCAGCAATCCTCTCAGATTTTCTAGACAGCTGTGTGCATGCTTTCAAAACACACTCTGATGACACCCAGGACAAGCAGATTCCAAATCCAACTTCTGAATGAGGACGTGAACCTCGGACTGAAGGAAATTCCTCTGGTTTGTTATCTATTGAGCCTTCCATTTGCATTTGCTCCTGGCTGATGTAACGACACCTCATCAAAATGGTTTCTAAGAATATCATATGCGTTGCTCAGAGCATCTGCCACATAATTCAGAGTTGAGCACCACAGCACAGGGAATTAGCCCTTCATTTCCATTTGTGGCCCTTAGATGAGAAAGTTGTTAATTCAGCAGTTCATTTCAGAAAAAAAAATCTAATCTCTGCCCCTTTTCAAATCAGGTGGGGAACTGAAAATTCAGGGTTGGCAGATCAAGCAGACAGACTGCAGGCAGAGAGATTGCACACAGAGTCAGGATGTTCTCTGGCATGATCCTATTTATGAACAGCGAACACGAATTCCTCCTTCTGTCAGTAGTGGAGAAATACATGAAGCAGTGACAATATCTGAGGTCACAGCTGCAAATGCCTTTGAGGGCAAAATTGTTGGTGTGGAAAAACCTTTAGTGTTGTGTTAATCAAATTTCACTGTAGGGCCAAACAGAAAAAATAAAAAAGGATGTAATTAAAAATTAAAGTCCAAAACTGTTCCTGAAAACTCCTAGTCAGCTGCTGCATAACCTTGAAGGTCTGTGAACTCTCTGGCTGACCAAGTTGCCTAAAGGTGCCTCTGCACAGACCCAGAACTACCTGCCCTGGCAAAGCAGAGTAGGTCACCATATAGTAGCTGCCTGAAGAGTCCCAAAATCCAAAGAGCAAGGGCTTTTGTAGACCTGTATTGCACACTTTCATTTCCCACCACCAGGCCTCCACTTTTTCTCACTATTCATAAGAGCTTCAGTTACAATGACATTTTAAAGAAGAAAGAAAAAAAATTAGATGACTGCAAGGACACACAGGTGTGAATTCCTCGTGACATTCCCATGCTAAAGAAGGGCAAGATCTCAGGTGTGCTGCTCTCCACACCACTTCCTCTTAGCTAGTCCTGGTGAAATTACATTGCCAAGTATGAAAACATTGACTGCCCTTGACACTGGGCAAGTTCCGAATTCCCCAACCACCCAACAGCTATCCAAAAGCCTGTAAAGATGCACCTGTCTGGGTTTATGAGATACTATTATCTGCCTCATATGCACTATAGGCAAGTGAATGATGAGCCTGCCTTGAGGATCAGCAGGTCTAGTGACCTGGTGTTATTTCTCAAAAACTTGAAATTACCAGGAATGCTTGTTAGTGAACTAGCAGGCAAATTAGAATAGTCCACCATGATGTTATCAAAAGAGAATCTAAACCTGGACCATTCCCATGACAGAAATGTTTTCTCTGATTACAGAGGACATTCTGGCAGTCACAAATCTTCTGAGGGAAGACACACAGACCACAATTTTTGGGTTGCATCTGTGGAATAATTAGTGACACTATCTATGTTTAAATTGCCTTTACAGGAGAAGTGGAGTGAAGCAAACTGTATATACTACACTTGTACTTAAATGTGCCCTCCTATGATTACAGCAGTCACTCGGTTTATTAAAATATTTTTTTTGGGGGGGGAATTCCTTTAGCTTTTAAAACAAATAAATTAAAGGCCAGAGTAATTGCAACAGTGACTGTCTTTGCAGGTGCTCCTCATCATAGCCTGGCACCAAATTAGTGAGAAGGATTTCTGACTGCATTTATTTTCCACACCTGTGCCACCAGGCTGACTTAATCTAATCAGCGCATGTTCATTTGCTGTGTCTTCTGCTGCTGATCATGGTTAAGAAGTTTCCACTCCCCGGACACTTAATCTTACATCTCTGCCAGAGTTCCACCCATCTCAGCCCTTATCTGTCTAATTACTACAGAATGCAGTCTGACTCTATAAAAAAAGCCAAGTTGGGAAAAAATGAATAAAGTAGATCAACTGGCAGAACTGACATGACAGGAACTTTTGGAGAAAAAAACCACTATAAAATGTAGTCAGACCAAACATCTCTTAAGCAACATAATGTTTCAATCTCACTGTGCCCCAAGACCAACTGCACTTTGGAGGAAGAGCAATCTTTTTATGGCAGGGTTTTTATGTTGCCTTGCACTTTATGCTGACTGGAGTCTCAGGCGCTCTTGTCATAAAAATAATTTAAAAAAAAAAAAGAAGGAATGGAAATTTTATACAACTCTTCAAAGGAAAGTCTATTTTAATTTGTTTGTTTGTTTTACAGCCTAAATATTACCACACTGTCAAGCTTGTCTCCCTCAAGGCACATGATGGTTAAGTTCTGTAAGTGTCTGCTTAGGACAGGGAGTTCTTTAATTTTTACTAAACCTCTTCTAAGCTTTAGGTGCTAGTAAGACATGTAGGTATCACTAAAGTAATTTGATTTTCAGCCAAACACTATTTAATCACTCACACTCCAGCTCCTTCGGAGTCAGCCACAACTCTGCAAGCATCTTGAACTTTTAGAATATTTGCAAAATTTCCATGCTCCTCCTTTCCAAGAGAATACAGATCAGCAGATACGGAAGAGCAGTAAAGATTCCTTTTTCTCAGGCTGGACTATAACTTCCCATTCAAAGCCAATGTTGCTAATCATCTTTGAAAGTATTTGTTTCATCAGTGTCTAAAGGCCTCAAAGAAAATTAGAGCTTTGTTAGGCCTGGCATTATATAAGGCAGAGAGATTCTGTCCTGACGTGCTTTCAGTCTAAGTACAAAAAACAAAATGAGCACATAAAAGTAACAGAAGGACCAAAAATAAATGACTTGTCTGAGATCACACAGCCAGTCAGGAATGCACTGGTCTCACTTGTGATACTCAATAAAGCCAATTTCTTTTTCAAAAGAAAAATTAGTTAATGTGATTATCTCTTTCTACATTCACCTCCATCTACATTAGAAACATACTGGTATCATGTAATTTCTATACTTGACAACTACAAGGATATAAGGAGCTTTAATTGCTGCTTCTTTCTCACTGTGTAAAGAACTGAGGTTGAAAGTCTGACCCCTGTTCAAAAGGACTGTGTTGGGGAGAGAGGTTATGAACATTTCACATTTAAATGGCTCTCTATCCCCAGCACTGGATTTTATCAGGTCAATGTTTCAAAGACATGGCTGTGATGTCCAGTAAGGACTATGGCAGCATGCAAACAAACCTTGTACTCAGAAGAGCACAATGCAGGAAGCTTCTTCTCAGAAATATCCCATTACATGCACATTCATTTTCAACTGAGACTATTAGTCAAAACCTGTTCAATGTACCTAAAGTAACTCTGCAAACCCCTTTGGATTGCAAATGAGATTGGCAGAAGCTGGAAGAAAAGGTTAGCTCAGACACTAGGAACAACTCAGGCATTCAAGTTCACAACAGCCATGACTCAGCCTGGCTCAGTTTCTGTTAGGCAGGTTAAAATGCATTGTTTGTACCAAATCCAGCATGAATAACAGCACTGCCTTTGTCTACCTCTTGCACCTCACTGCTGCTGGAGCTGTAGGAGACAATCCCCCACACCTGACACTCACAGAAATTCACCTTCAGCTTTCTGCTCGTAGATTTCCTGGTGGAGGAAGGATGGGCTCAGTGATGCAGGAGACTCTTCAGACAGCTCTGAGTCTCTTTATCTTGCCAAGTCCTAGAATCAATATGGTGAGATTGCTTCACTCTTTTTAAAAATTATAACAAAGTAGTGCTCTCATTAACACATGTGATTAATTACATTCTAAAGGATTCAACTCTGACCCTTGCAATAACCTTTTGCTCAGCTTTATTCTTGGAAGAAGAGCTAACAAGGCTGATTTCCTCATGCTCTAAGAGTGCATTATCATTCCTTTGGCCCACTGGGCAGGGTGCTGTAATGTTTTTGAAACAACCGGGATATTATTGATTTACACTGAAAAGAAGATTAATACAAAATTACGTGATGTGATGCGATGTAACTTGGGGGAAACAAAATGCATTTTCTTTGGTTTTCTTTCTGTATCCACTAGAGAGTCAAGAGAGTATTTTTCAAGCAGCTATAGGTAAGTAGCCATTACATTACCAGGCCTTTTTTGCACTTTAGCCAAAGGAAGTTTTGCTTTAACATGGATAAAATGAACAGTCTGTGATGCAAAGACACAACCATAGTCCCTCTTCCATAGGGAAGCACACAAAATCCAGACTACAGCAAACAGTCTGATATCCTTACATTCTCACATTCCTTACTCCCTGCGATACTTCAGCTTGTGTTGCATTGTGGAAGAGTTTCAGGGTGAAAGGAATCCCACACAAATCCACTCATATCCTAGTGAGTTGCAGACCTTTACACTAACATCACTGAACAATCACTCTAGTCCATAAAAATGGAAATAGGACTGGCAGTGCCATTTCCCCCTGGTGTTCCAGCTGTGCTCAAAAGAAAAGGACAGCAGCTGGTATTTATGCTCTGTTATGCAACCACGATGAGCAACACTTATTTCTGAATCCAGCTTTGGTTTAGGCATGACAAAAATACCAAACTGCTCAGAAAGGAAGTTACAACATATGAGAAAGCTGAAATTAGATGCACAGAAACAGCAAACTTGTCACAGTGAGGGACCTCTGCTGGCATTTCCTCAGGTAAGGTTACTCACAGGTTTGGACCTTTGGCCTCGTCTCTAGCCAAAGGGCAAGATACAGACCTGGGAGTCTTGAATGTCACTGTTCCTGAGGATGTGTTCTCACTGCCACACTTTATTGAGAAGTATCTTGAACTAGAATGGACAAACTTAGCTTTAACTCCCAAAGAACTCAAGGTTTTTTACTGTTGTCCTTTCATTTCAAGAAGCTCTGGACTCCAGGTACCAAGCTGCTCCTGCACCATGGGGTGTGTGCCCCACTGGCTATGATTGTTCCTGGGGCTAGAGTAGGTAACTGGACTGTTGCTACACCACTGCGGAGACCTGCCCTCCACTCCCCAGCAATACAGCAATACGGTCATTGTACCATCTAACACTGCAAAAAACTGCATAACTGCATCTCACCACACCTCCTCCCGGGACGTAAAGCCTCAGACTTTCTAACTTCCGAAGTTTTGCTTTAACACCATCCACCTACTTCAGCTTTTCTTCCCCTACTTACATTTCAGAAACTCAAGAGGCAAGAACACAGCACTTATGCAATGCAGGATGTCTCCAGCAGTAACAAATGGAATACTTTGGAAAATATAATTGCTGGGTTGGGGTTTTCAATACATCTCTGAAAACATAATCTCTTATAATTTGAGTCCTGACTATGCTACCACCTACTAACTCACAAAGACTCACCAAAGTGGAACTGCTCTTTAGCCTCATCATGATTAACACCTGCCACAGGAGATGTAAATTCTCTAGCAGCTGTGAGCTAGGATTAGAACAAGGTTGAGGTTTTTGTGGGTTTGAGTTGTTTTCTTTCTTCCAGTGATGAGGAAAAATAAAGAGCTCTAAGAGATGTGTAAGACAACATTTTTTTCCACTTTTTCTTTTTTCCCATTTCTCAAACGCAAGAGATTTTTTTTTCCCTTTAAGAATTTGGTTTGGAAACTTTAAATGCTTATGGGGAAATTCATTGCAACAATTTTTAGAGCAACTTCCCTTCCTGTACTTCATGTGTCCTCCCAAATTTATCCTACCTTAAGTACCTGCATCACTAGGTACTTCCTAAAATACAATTTACAGTCCATTTTCTGCAGGCCTTCATAGAACTGGCTGGTTACATGGTCCCAACACCCTTTTACAACTCAGCAAATGCATCTGGATGAAAATACCTTCTTTCTTGGCATCATGTTTCCGAGCAGCCAATGGTAATTCCACAAGAATTATCAGTCATCTATGGGAAGTGAAGAGGTAGGACTCAGAACTGCCAACTTCCAAATACTTAGGGGAATGTTTCTTGCTCCTCTCACCCCGCCCTGTGAAGTAGAATCAACAAGTTTACACCAGAGCATTGAATTTCCAGCTATAATCCTAGTCCTCATAAGGCCAGATAAAAGTTCGAAATAGTGATCCCTAACATTTTTGTTATTTTGTGAACTGCTTTACTTTAAAACTAATGTCTGAATCTGGTGGAGGTATGAGTTGGGGTATGTGGAAACATCAAAATTTTATGTCTGTGCTGTAAATAAAACTTGTATCTAGATTACAAAACACTATTCTAGTGGAAATCTGAAAGTATTGAGTTGTTGTAATGTAGACAGATCTTGATGCTTTTCAGTTCCTTTGAATTCCTCTGAGTGCTGATACAAAAAATTTAATGATATACAAAGCAAATATGCATCTGAAGTCTCTCAGTATGCAAGAGATCTACTTCTGCCATTGTGTCCTTAGCTTCAAAAAATCCTAATTAGCAACTGGTCCAATCTTTTAATGAGTCTGTAACACCATTTAACTCTGCAGCCACATGCTGTTCAGATTGCCTTTCCTATTTTAATGTGAGTTAAATTAGGGTTTAACTTTTACTCATCACCTAACTTTCTCAGCTGTGAATAATCCTCACAGCTCACTGATTTGGGTGGTATTTGTTACCTGGGACATGCTGCTAAATTGCTACTACCTGTCCTAACAAGCCCTCTGACTGAGACAGCTGACAAAAGCCTAAAAACAAAATGAAAGGGGAAAACAGCAACAAATTCTCCTCAGCTTAATTGGGTGGTGTGAAAAAGGGGTTACCTCATCAGCCTTTGTAATTTTCAGGGATTAATTAAAGGATAATGTTTGCTGCAGAGGAGTTTCTGAGGTAATAAATAGCTTTTGCGGCTGATTAAATGCCAAAGCAAAGCTGATAAAGGCATCTAATAATTGCAAAAGCCATTTAGTGCCTTGAATACATCTCTGCCACAGATGCAAGTCTTACTCTGTGACAGATCAGCAGCAGACTAACGAAATGGAGAGGAGCCCTCCTTACCTTCAGAGACCTTGGGTGGGTAACTAGAAAAATCCGCAAGGTGTACATCTCAGCCCCAAATCCGGGCTGATCCTCACCTGGCAGGAATCCAAAAAAGCAGAGATGAAGCCGTTGTTTTCCTGCTCTGCAAACACTCCAAGAGCACAAAGCCGGGCCCCACCTCCCCGGGGCCTGCACAGCCTCCAGCCTTGCCCGCCTTGTCCCAGGGTCTGAGGCCAGGCTTGGTGTTTGGGGCACACCATGGCAAACCTGGGGGTGGAACGGGAAGAGGGGGCATTTGAGGCCGGCTTGCACTGGGCAGCGGCAAAGGAACCTCTGAGGGCAGCAGGGCTGTGGGGATGCCACACTGTACCCAGCCCTGGCAGCCAGCACGGCCTCCCAGGCCCTGAGGGGCGGTCCTGCCTCCTGTGGGTGCGGTGGCAGGAGCCCGAGGAGCAGGGAGGGACTTGTGCTTCTGAGGCCTTTTCTTCTATTGCACTATTTTGAGTGCAAGGGGTAGTGAGGGCACAAAGGCATGGAAGGTTGAGGCTGATATTAGGAAAAGGTTCTTCACCCAGGGGGTGGTTGGGCACTGAACAGGCTCCCCAGGGAAGTGGTCACAGCATGAACCCTGACAGAGTTCAAGAGCTGTTTGGACAATGCCCTCAGTCACATGGCACAAATCATGACTCTCAGGGCCATCCTGTACAGGGCTAGGAGCTGGACTTGATGATCCTTGTGGGTCCCTTTCAATTGAGGACATTCTGTGGTTTCATGATTTTATGAAGGCAGTGCTGGCTGCTGCAGCCTCATGGCCGGCGTAGGGGCCTGGAGCTCGTGTGGAAGGGTTGTAGTTTCTCTCTAAGTTTCTGTGCAGGTGCAAGAAGCTGTGGGGCATTCATAGCCATCTGCCACTTAAACTTATTTGGGCTTTGAGACTGGTGGGTTTGTTTTCTCCTTTGGGGTGGCACAGCAGGCTCCTGTGGTGGTGGTTGGAGCTACTTTTCCTGTTTAAGCGGGAAGGGGATGAAGCAGCACACAGCAGGCTCCCACGGGTAAGGCAATCTAATCTCTTCCACAGCACTACTGCGGTGGCTTTGCCAGCTGTGACCACATCTATATTGCAGGCAAAAATGCTGCACAGTGGGAAACTGGGCAAAATAAACCAAACGGAGCCAGGGAAAATAGGCTGATGGCAAGTGCATCCCATGTCCCTTTGTCCTCCTTTGCTTTCCCTGCTTCTACACAGCCCATGTAAACTGTCACAGATTTTGGTGGTTTTTTCACTCTCCTTGCTTTGTTTGCTGCTTTGCTCTTCAGCTGATAAATAATAGGCACAGCCAAAGAGTGATGCAACTTGTAACTGTGAGAACACAGAGTTCTGCATTTTATAAACAATAATTAACTACTGCTCACTGTTCTGGCCATGAGAAGCCTGAAATGCTGATCACATCTTGCACCTCTCACCAGGGCAGCAAAGAAAGCAGAAGTATCAACTTTGAATTCTGCCACGTTGTCCTTTCCATCTTGCAAATGAACTGATAATTTAACTGATACAATGCCTAAATGGGAGAGCTTTAAATTAGTTGTAAACAAAGACAGACACTGGTGGGCTGGCACTGACTGCTGGTTTTGTTATTGTGCATAATTCCTTCCTCTGCCATCTCTTGGAAACACATCCTCTTGAATATGAGCATGGGCCGCATTTTGACTTTATGCCCAGAAATGAACTTTGCCTGTGTTAACACAGGTATCCAAATGTGTCCAGATGAACAGGAAACCTGAGTACCTATAGTTTAGTTGACAAGATTGCTGTGGTTTGTGAGTGATGATACTTGCACCAAGAATGAACAGTTGCAAGTGTCTCAGAAGTGTTTTATAATTTGGGCTGTGTGGAGGCGTGGGCAATGTGGAGAAATAGATCAGACTACAGTGCAGCCTTCTCCAAAAGGCACACTTGTTTTGGTAATGCAGAGTCAAAAGTCAATTTTGCTGTTAAGTGAGGCAGCTCTGAGTCAGAAGAAAGGCAGGAATTGGAATGCGTCGTTTTCTGGGAGTTGATGTATTTTTAATATCTTCCATCTCTGGCTACAGCAGAGATCATGACAAATTCAACTGACTTTTTTCAAGCTCTGTTCTTGCAAAAGCAGTTAGATTTTAACATCTGCGTTAGCTCTTCCCTTGGCTTACCACTACAGATTTCTACTTGAAGGCTTTATTTCTCAGATGCTGGGCTGTGATTGATAATTAAATCTCTGTAAGTGCAGTATGAGTCACGAGAAACAGGGTCAGAATACATAAATGTGTGTCTGGAGAACACAGTATTTACTCGGAGAGAGCTAACACAGACACAGCAGCAAAAAGCACATGAGTTAACCACACGATCTGCTTGGGCCGCTACATGGAGCAGTATTCCCATTTTCTCAATGGAGTATGGAAGCACCCAGCCTGCATAAATTGTGAAATGTAATTACCCTGACATACGGGAAATTTCTGGCAGGCACAGCCTTGGCATGGAGAGCACAGCATAGCCCTGCAAAGGCCCCTGGAACTGGAGTGTATTGGAGACATGGCCAGCATGTTCCGATAGCTCAGCTATTTCTGAGCCTCTGACTGAACTGCAGAGTAGTTCAATTTGCTGCGTCCCTGGAACGGCCATTGGGCAGGATGCAGTGTATCCTTCCTTTCTCCCCATTCCTGCAGCTTTTGCACCTGAGGCTGAATTTATGGGTTTGAAGTTTCTGCTCTCTGGATCAACTTCCCTCATCTGAAAAGGGAAATTGAGCAGTATATGTTTTCCTTTAGTACGTGGAATTTTCCTCTTACAGCTTAGCAAATCCTGGTCTGGATTTTACTTTAAAAGATAATACTGAAGGTCATAATCTGTGAGTTTGTTTGTTGATTACTTGTTAAATTGTCAGACACCCAACTTCAAGTGAGCTATCCACATGACTGAGCTAAGAAAACAGACAAATCTTGAACATGTGACTTTTTAAAGGTTTGATAGCCTTCAGGAAGGATAGATAGCCTAACAAATTTCATAAACCCATGTGTGCTGGTTTGTGCAGATGCAAAGCTGGCTGGGTACAACTTGAGATGTAAAGTTGCAAGTTTGGATCCCAGCGTCTACAAGAAGTTAATAAAAATGTCAACCTTGGCAAAGGACTGTTTCTTTCTTGTCTTCTTGCATACCTACTGCAGCATTTACACAGTATAAGCATAGTATATTTAGCTGTTGCCCAAGAAAAAAAGATACAGAGGAGCTTGGCATAGACCTGCTACTCTTTATGTTAAAGGTACCTTAGTGTTAGAAATAGAAGAAAATTGTTGTTATTGCATAATGGAGAGGACTTGGCATTATGAGCACCATGCTCCAACCAATGGAGCTTTGTCTCAGGGTTTGCAGCAGCAGAGCTCTGCTTGTTCACACACAGAGCAGATGAAGAGCATCTCCTGTTTGAATGACACCCAAGATCACTGAATTATGTCAGTGTGAAGTTAGAGCTCTGCTACCCTGCTGCTATCTTGTCCTCCCAGGAGGGGAGTGGTATTCCTGTAGTGGAGAGGGTAGTGCTGTCAGTCTCACACCAAAGGAATCTTTCCCTTTTTGGGCAGAATCCCTGAGTCTGGTCTGGCTGCCAGAGTACCAACTAAATTGTGATTCCTGAACAGGGAGCTGGCCTTAAAAACAGACAGGGTAACCGAACAGATACCTCCAAACCTGCTGTAGAAGAGACTACTAGAGAGCTAGTGAAGCCACTAGAAGATAAGGAACCAGCTGAAAGGGTTTCTGACACAAATTCAAAGGTCATGTCTTTTAATGGACTGCTGAAAGAATTCAGATGGACTATAATCTCTATAAAAAGCTTATATTCAGAGAACTGTCCTTGACAGTAATTCACTTAAATATGATTTAAAAGGTAAAATAATTTTTACTCTAAAGCATCTCTCTGCCTGGTTTAAAGAAAGAACTGCAGCTTCCAAGCTTTCGATTATAAAGCAACTGAACACAAGTCAGTTATTGCTGTGGTCCTTAAAAGCTTTAAACCTTGCCCTATGCCAAAGCTTGAGTAACATTGCACATGAAGCTAGATTTGACATTACATTATTTACCATTTGTAAGCAAGTAAATAAAAGCTTTGTTATGTCAATATGTTTTCATCTTCGAAGTTTTCCACAGTTTCTAACATGGCTTAGAAGTTGCACTACTTCTGCTTGAATTAAGGTTTAATTAGAAATATGTGCTCTTTGCCTCACAACCTGCAGAACCATGAGATGTAGGAAAGCTAGGGACACCACTAATGGTAAATCGAAGCATTTGTCTTTAAATCTGGTAATCTTAAGGTAAAATACAAGATTTGTACAGATAATGAACTAAAGCAAAAGACTCAGCTTGAACTAATGTGAGTTAAACTAAATAACTGAATATATATACCTTAGATATTCAGTGTAATTTCCCTTTCAGCAAGCTTGGGAAAAAAAAAAAAACTTACAAAAGCATTAGGGAGAAGGATTAAAAAAACCTAGAAACCTGCAAAAGTCATAAGTAAATTTGCAGAAATCAAGCAGCTTCCTGCCTAAATGACTTCCAAAGATAACATGCATGGAGAAAGACAGACTTGTTAGATTGAATTCTTAGTTAAACTAAGTACAACAGACACAGCAGAAGGTGTGTTTATGCAGACCTGGTGCATGTTTGCAGAAGGTAGTTCTCCATTTAGTTTTAAGTAGAATTTCAAGCAGTCCTTAAGTTTGGTTGAAAAGCAGCATTATGTGTACAGTTGTTTCTAAGTCATTCCTTCCAGCCCAGAATGTGGTCAGCAGTAAGAGGTACTTAGTTTTCACAGGTTAGCAAGCTCTGAATCAGGAACTACATTACTCTGGAGGTCTGGCATTGGTGACTATTAGTGGGTTTTTTTTGCTATTAAATGATGAAAGTAATTTAATTCAGTGCAAATTGCATATAATGCATCAAGCCTTGAGTATGAGGCACTGGAGCAGGTTGCCCAGAGAAGTTACAGATGCCCCATCCCTGGAAGAGTTCAAGGCCAGCTTGAACAGATCTTGGAATAATCTGGTAGAGTGGAAGGTGTCCCTGCCCATGGAAGGGCTTTGGAACCGGATGATCTTAAGGGCCCTTCCAGCCCAAAGCATTCTGAGCCTACGCATGGCTCTACCCAGTTAATCTTTCTTTGGGCCTCCAGTGACTCCACCTGCAGTCAAGGCTTAGGCAATATCCTCCTTAGCAAGTAACGACCTGCACTAGGGGCAGAGCTGGAGAGCAAAATGGTTGGTGCTGAGAATCTGACATAGTTGAAGGTTTCATTTCAGCCTAAACAAACTTTTCTATGCCAGCCCAGACCCTGGTCTGGTCCAGCTGAATACCCATTAAAGAGGTCAAATGCAGTTAGAGGCATTCCAAGAGCTACTTCTTGCTGGAGTTTTGCTGTAAGTGAATCCAGTTTGTGCACTGAGGACACTGCACAGACAAGGCAGACCATGACAAATGCTCTGCTAGTTTGAAAAGCACAGAAGAGCTCCTTTGTTAAGTATTAAGGTAACTAAACCCCATTTTTTATATACTTGGTGCAGTGCTCCTGTTGGTTTACATTTCAAAGCATTAATTCACAGAACACTTAGGATCGGTCAATACATATAATGATATTGAAATAATGATTCTAGGTCCTGCCTTCCCCTGTTTTCCAGGTACAGGAGTCTTTCTGATGTCATATCCAAGAGCCATCACTAAAATTATTATGGTTGCATAGCAACTTCAGTGTGATAAATAACTGGTTTAAAACAGTCCTATGCTGTACATTTCTTTTTCAACAGGATCCAGTTTCTTACCACTGCACCTAATAAAACTCTTGAAGAAAAACATATGCAGTTTTTATGACTAAAGAAGTTTCTTTATTCAAATACCTTGTTATTTCTAGGCACTATCACCAAATTACTGCACCAAGTTATCTTCAAGTATGCATTATTCTATCATTGTAACTTCTCTGCAAACACCACCAAGTTCCCTGTTTGTCTTCCACCTTGTCTTCCCTGCTTGGATCATTAGCTGAAAGCACAACAGAAATAGCGTGAAGGTAGAAATTAACCAATATAATAATCCAGCGGTAATTTCCAAAAGCATTAGGTTTTTTATGCAGCCAGGTAAGTCTTCTCTACAGAAACAAAACTAAACATGGAGAAACTCAACATACAACTTATATATTCCCAGTTTGTTTTATTTTCATGGAATGCTAATTTAGTTACAATCTGGCAGTTCATAACTACTGAAATGTGACATTAATTCATCTCCAATGCTGTAGAACTGTCTTGATTTATATAGTTTTAAAACAATCTTATTTTACAATAGTTGAGGTCTCTGGTGGTTTTTAAGCTCTGATGCTTAAGCACACAGCAAGCTACAAACCTTAGGTTTTATATTTATACATATATTCTATGTATTCAGACAACTGCTGTAAGTTATCTATAATTTAATATTTATAAAAAGTGCATATACTGGTACATATACGCACATCTAGAAACACACTTTTACTACTGCCTCCCTTTTATAAAAAGCTGCATAACATACAGCCATATTATTCTCACTCACTGCTATTAAAGTCTTTTACTATCTTTGTTACACAATTTTAACTATTCAATTACCTCAAACTGAATGTAGGTATTTCTATGTATATTTTCTCCTAAAGAAAAAAAGTCCTCCCTATTCCTTTAAGAAGCTTTAAATCATGCATCAGTTTAGTACACAGTCACTTTAGCATGGATTTTAGAATCCTAGACAGTGTAAAATCTACTTCTGGAAAATGTCTGTCTGTATATTTAATTTCTTTTAGTTACAAAAAATATATAGGATTGAAACATACTGAATACATGCATCTCTCAAAGTGGCTATATTCTAGCCTTATAGATAAATTAAAAAAGTACACCCCTGCTAACAGGATGCAAACATGGCCTGAAATAGGCCATTACCTGTATTTAATAGAGCTCATTACATTAAAAAGTTCAAGTCAGCTGTTCTCACAAGATGGTGTCAAAAGACTGAAGAGCGTGATATATTTATAGTCAATATACAAGGGTGGGTGCACAGGCCTAGTGCCCTTCCTTATTCAATACTTTCAAGGCTTCTAGGCTTTGCCTCTGGTGATATCAGTCCTGAAATGATCTGAATGAAAGCTTAAGTTGAAAATTGCTTTTTTAATACACCATAAAAGCAAGTTGTGTTTAAAAGAAAAATGTACACTGAACAACCTGAAGTACTCACTGAAACAACTGTACAAAACTATTATAGATACAGAAAGAAATAAAGGTGGACTTAACTGCAAACACAAGTAACACTTGTTAACAAATGTAAAAACCTGCTTCGTTTTAATTCTTCTACCAAGTAAGAATTTGCAGCTGTTCAGAACAAGTAAAATTCAAACCACCTCACAATGTTTACATTTAAAGTTTTTATACAGTGCAAACGTTTAAGACAGAATAACTTCCCAGTGAAACAGCTGACACTACTTCGTGCCAGTCTTTTGAAGATTCTTCTTTCAGTAAGTCTATTTACACATTGAGCTAAAGGTTCACTCTATATGCTTTGAAGTTTGCTGAATATCAGCAGAAAAATATGTGAACTAGCAGCAGTTGTATTACAAATGTGTGATGGTTACTTTAATGAATGCATGAAGTTTTCAAGACTGTATTCAGTGTCATACTGCTCTTGATCCCATAGTTCTCCAAGGTTTTCGAGTACTGATTTCATTGATGCTTTCCCAGAAGAGGTAGAGGTATCTGCTTTTTCAGTTTTTCCATCCTTTACAAAAGAAAAAAATTCCTGTTAATATACAGAATAATGTTTTCAGGAATCTAACAAATTCTTCATGTCTGATAATTCTTCTGGGGAAATATCACTTCCTCCTGTTGTTCAGAGAGCTGTCTACTATTCATCAGTCCAACTTAAGCATTCGTGTGATTAAATTTTACATTTCAAAGCAAAGCTTTTCCCTAAGCTGATTCTATTTTTGGTACGTATTTGTAAAAATGTTTCTTTACCTTGTCAAGAGTGAACAGATCAAGAAGCTGCTCTGTTCCCATGCTCTGTAGGCTTGCGTTTTCTTGGCTGATCACTGTATTTGCAATATTCATTTTGAACTTTTGAAGACCCATGATCTTCTCTTCCAGAGTTCCTCTGGTTATCAGGCGATATACATTAACAACACGTTTCTGAAAGAAAGAAAAAAGCACACTTAGCTAAAAAGTACCATCTTAGGTATTCAGGAAAGCACAAGGTTTTAGTGTTTATCATGGACAGTCTGGAAGCAGTTTGGGTTGGAGTTACCCTTCAGTAACTGTACTCAGTCTGACAGAGGTTAGATAGAAAACATGAGGCTGTGCATAGCAGAGGCATCTTCAGTTGCCTCTGTACTACAGAAGAATTCACTGCTCTTTACAGCCCTAAGGGAAGACTAACAGTAGTCACTCTTGCCCTGTCCAAGCACCAGAGAAGGACAATCCTGTGGGGTGTCCCTTCAGTTCCTTGTCTCAGCCTTTAGTCATCTCTTCCTGCACTGAAGGATGATTCTTCCCTGGCCTCTCCCCAGCAGCTCAGGAAGTACAGAAGAGAAGGCTTACCAAGCTGGGGACAGAATAAGAAGGTACACACTTCAGCAGCTGGCATATTTGCAAGAAATCAGCATGAAGGAAGCTTGGTGGAAACCCACAGACGTCACCTTGTTATACATTACAGTCTCTCATGCGAGTTCAGCAAGAAAAGAACAACACTTATGGGAAATGAAGAGGTTTTCACCTGCCCAATGCGATGTGCTCGATCCATGGCTTGCAGGTCTCTCATTGGGTTCCAGTCATGTTCCACAAATACGACTGTGTCAGCCCCTGTCAAGTTAAGTCCCAGTCCACCAACATGAGTGGTGAGCAAAAGAACATCTATAGATGGGTCATTATTAAACCTGCAGACAAGAAAAAGTTAAGTACGGTAAGCTTCATTTAAATAAAGAGTTTCTGAACCTCGTCTACTTTGAGGCGCAGAAAACCCCAATTCTGCACCATATAAATAACACAGTTCTTTAGAGTTGGCTTCATACTGGTTATGAGGGGATAATGCATACCGGGAAACAATGGAATGTCTCTGCCCAGCAGGGATGCTGCCATCCAGCCGTAAGTAAGTAACTGAAGGTAGCTGAGGTCTGAGAAGGTCATGCTCCACTATATCCAGCATACTCTTAAGCTGACAGAAAATAAGCACTCTGTGCTGGGCCACAACAGCTTCTGTACCGCTTTCTGAAGATCCACCATTCCCCAAACCACAGTCTAGCAGCAGCTTTAAGTAAAAGAACATTGAAGTGTATCATCAAAATGACTGTAGATCTCATGTAAATATTGACATTAATGGACTATCAAAAGCAGAAATGAGAGAAACAAACTACAGAAGGAAGTATGTAAATGACAATCACTTAAATGACAAAGGCAAAGTTTGACTTCACTGTAAAAATATGAAAAACTTCAGGTTTTTCTGAGTCACCAGAAAGCCATTTTCTTCACTTACTTAAATTCTACTTTAAGTAAAGCTATGTAATATAATCTACCTTTATCAAGGAAATAGTCTCCTCTATAATAAATACAGAAAAAAAAAATTCTGCAACAAGAGAATAAAATAGACCTAAGGTTTTACCTATGGAAACAAAACCAACATATATAAACATCATCGCCATGAAGACTGTGCTTCTCCCTCCCTCTTGAATTACCAGATAAAAAATGGCATATCCCTGAAATTCTTTTTCACTTGCTACTTAATTTTATGAAGAAGAGTTTTTGTACTAATGAAATCTTAAATAAAACATCCTAAAGTGTAACATTAGTAGAGACATTTAGGAAGTTTAAGGCTCAACACACATCCACTTACTTGTTTTAAAGCAGACAACTTAGGTGCATGTTGGATATCTCGAAGGGATGAATTCTGAGCTGCAAGTTGCTCTGTAATTCTCTTATATTCTGGATGTTGGGCTGTTAGCACTAATGCTGGATGGTTGCAGAGCTTCCGTAAGTACTGCAGTGCCTTTATTTAAGGAATGAAGTTCAAGGAAATAATAAGCAAAAAGACAGTTACAGAAAAAGGACCAACAAAATCAATTGTAAGTATAAGGGTCACTCAGCTACATTCCACAATCTGGACTGTATGGTGTATTTTCATCAAAGTTGCACATTTAAAAGTTGTATTTCAAATTGGATCCAAACATTGTTACACTCATTGGGATCTTGGTCCCCTGTTTCAGGAGAAGTGCAAAGATTACCATTTACCACACTTTAACCTGAGTCTACAACAGAGGAAATGGGTTTGGGAGCAGTGCAGAGCCTTTGAGGAAATGGGTTTGGAACAGTGCAGAGCCTCTGAGAATAATTGTTTCCAATTAACCAAGTCTTAATCTGCAATTCTGTAACATCATGAACCTTCATAAATTCAGATCTAACCTTAAGGTCCATGTTTTAGAATCTTAATGTTGAAGTGTAAAAGTTGATGAAATCAGAATTACTTCCTTCATTCTGAGGTTTTGCTCTCTCAGTTTTTCAAGATCCACAAAACAGGTTAACAGCAGTTGAGCAGATCACATTAAAAATACAAGACAATGTTATGCATCATAAGACACAAATCCATAATGTAAACATACTAGCTATACATCACATTCCAGGCATAAATATTCTCCTTAGATCAGATGATCACAAAAGTCTAAGTGTACTATTTTGATTTTCATTTTTTACTAAACCTATACAGTTTCCAAAAATGTATGTACTAGGTAATTAAAATTCCTGAAAAAAATCTGTACCTGAAATACATGACCTGTAGCTTTAAGCTTTGGTTTTTCAGTTTCTTCATTCAGTGAAATTGAAGAAACTGTTTCATCAATATCACATTTGGCACGAGACTTGGCAAAATCTTCGTAAAGCTGAACCTGTAGACCAGACAAGAGAATGAATATGTTTTTTTCTGACAGAAGATGGACAGTCCTATTCAGAGTTTAGCTTCAAGTTAAAATTCTGAATTATCATACATGAAGAAAAGTATTTAATATGTAACATGAGATTAACATTAACAACTTGCCATTTATTTTCTTTCGACTTGTCAAATGTTATTTAAAAATAATCTGCAGATAGGTAGATGTTGTTCCTGCACAATGCCCAAAATTAAGCTCAAGAAATAGTGTATTTCAACAAGACTGGAATTAGTTTTTAGAACACGTACTTGAAAATCCTTTTAGTACATCCAGAGAATGCCAAAGCTGATATCAGACTGACAGAGGAATACAGAATTCATACCTTTGTGGTCTTAACTGTGCTGAAAAAAACGGAACTTTCAGCCACTTTTTAAGCATACCTGTAGAGGACTGAGAATACAATAATAATCTTGAATAATTTTGGGTGGAAGATCTTGCAGCACATCCTCTTTCATTCTCCTTAGCAGGAATGGCAGGACTTGGCGGTGCAGTGCTTCCATGGCAAGTACCCCTAGTGAGGGCAACAGCAGCAGTGTTTTAGAAAAAAAAAGACTTTTTAAAAATGTTCAGCTCCTCCACAATTAGAACTGACCACACTTATTCTTTTAATTAGCAGTTCTCATTTAAAAGGCTAAAACAAAACCCCAAAGATTGAATATTTGATCCTTACCAGCCTCTTGTTCTCGACTGGAGCTTCGGGCATCTCTACTTGCCAGGATTGGTTTGCCATAACGAGCCGCAAATTGGCGCTCAGTGCCCAAGAATCCTGGCATTAGGAAGTCAAACAACGACCACAACTCTAAGACGTTGTTCTGAACATAAAAGAAACATTTGATAAATTATTTTCAAAGGTAATAAATTGTTGCAAGGTATCAGAAAAAAAATTCCATACATATTTAAAACCCTAAAAACCTCACACTACAACCCACTCCCAAGCTGCTTGAGCTTAGTGGCTCTTTAATCCATCTGAGTTGAAAGAATACCTCTGCATGCACTTGAATGTAATAAATGGACTTCCCACTGTGTCCAACGCCTTAAGCCACACCCTGAGTTCTGGTTAACAAAACCCAGGACACACCAGTGGTCTTAGTCCTGGGTGAGACACATACTGAACACGAAGTCATTAGGACAAAGCTCAGAATCTGGAGGTCTCAGAACTGAGTTTCTTGCTAATTTTATTCGAGGAAAAGGAAATGGTCTCTTCCCTGCCTGACACTTGAAGAGGAAGTAGAGAAAGTCTTGCTGCCAACTTTTGAATCCCATATGTACCACGAAACCTACACACCCACTCCCCTACATACAGGTAAGCCAGGAAAGGGGAAAGATGTTGTTTCGAGCATTTGGAAGTGAAACACTGCTTTACAATGCATACTTAGAATAAGATGATTGATAAAAGGTACAATAAAATGGACTGAAAGACAGACCCTTCTTGCTTGTTTTCTACTATTCATTCAAAATAGAAAATCAGTTACCTGGATTGGTGTCCCAGAAAGAATTATCCTATAATTAGCAGTCAGCTGTTTTACTGCTTTTGACAGCTTTGTTTTTCCATTTTTTATTACATGGCCTTCATCAAGAATGCAGTAATTAAACTTAATATTTCTAGAAGAGAAGAACACAGGCTTAAGTAGCATTTAAAATTCTAAGCTGTTAAAAACCTCAGAAAACAAGCCAATTCTTACCTGAAGAAGTCAATGTCATTTCTTACAACATCGTATGAAGCCACTATGAGATTGTGTCTTTTCACCTGGTGTTGCAATCTGAAGAAAAAAAATGAGGAATTAGTTAATGTGTTCCTTACATACGCTATTATTTCAGCCTTTAAAGATACCATCACAAGGGATCCCATGCCCACAAACTATGCTTCAGTGGTAGTAGTAAAGTGAATTGAACAATTCCATGTGTGGTATTTTACTCTAAACCAGTTATAAATGCAAGATGGTTACCTTGCTCTCTCAGTAGGAGGTCCTGTATAGTGCAATGGATTAAGATACTCTTTCGAGCAAAACTTGCCCACTTCATCCACCCAGTGTCCCGTCAGCGTAGGAGGGCACACCACCAAGGAGGGAAGTGGAACACTGTCCACCAGTTTTGTTCTTGCATATTCCTGAGCCCTGTAAGAGCATAAAAAAAAGATTTTTTAAAATTGTTTTCCACAAAGAGTTGAGGTGGGAAGGGACCTGTGTAGGCCACCTGGTCCAACCCCCCCTGTTCAAGCACAGCCACCTACAGTCACAGTTGCCCAGGACTATGTCCAGAGTCATTATCACAGATAAGACCTACAAGACAGAATGTTATTTGTTTAAGCTTACCTGAGGCAATGATCACCTGCAAGAATGCAAATGGATTGTAAAGTTTTTCCTAAGCCCATGTCATCACAAAGAATTCCATGAAGTTTGTATTTATTGAGAAATGCAAGCCAGTTCACTCCATCCTGAAATCACAAAAGGAGAGTGCCTCAAGTAAAAATTGGCTTTTTGCTAGTTAAGCTTCAGTTCAAACATCCACATGTTCAATGACCCAGCACAGCCAAACTATGAGCTGGTTTCCTACCACAAAGGCATCCACTACAGCCCATTCACTAAAAGCAGGGGCAATAATAAAGGGAAAACCAAACACCCGAATGGTACAGTGAGGCCCGACTTTGCAGTGGTGGGCTGCCAGAGTCAGTGTTAGCAAGGCACAGCCCATTGGCTATTCCCAGAAAATAAGGCAGAATCCAGAGAGGGAAAAAAATATCATTAGAACAGTATAAGAGGCATGCATTACTTCATTTGTTCTTCCTTAACCACACAATTGAAAACAAAAAAATTCAAAAAACCCACAAGAAAAATGCCAGTACCTGAACAATTCCTACTATTCCATGAAATCATATCAGACTAGAACTTTTATTTTAAAAGTCTAAGCTGTTACCTGCTGGTATTTTCTGAGCTCTGCTTTGATCGGCACTGGAATTTCATAGTTTTCCAGTTTTTTTCCATCCAGTAATTGTTCCAGAAAGTGACGTTCTTTCGCCTTCATTCGTATTAATTCTTCGGACATGTTTGGTGGGTCTGGTATACCAGCCTAGGATAACATTTTAGAAGCAGACATGAAAGGGCTACAGGACTTAACTGCCACATAGAGAAGAAGAAATTAAACCTCAGACTCACTCAGACAATTTAAACAAACAGTAAAGATCAGCAATCTTCTCAACTGTATGAATCTAAACTCAGGATTTAAACGCTGTATTTAGCTATACTTGTTTGATTACTTGCAGGTCAACACATGCAGGGTTGTAAAGTGCAGGAGACAAATCCTGCCCCAAAAACACACACTGAAAACCTTGACAGAAATCACACTGAAGATGGAAACTTATGGTCATGCTTCTAAGATTCCACAAAGACTGAACTATTCTACCCTTAATCAGAGAGTTTATCTAGCTGGCTAGAGAATCCTGTGATACCCATTTCTCTTGAACCACAAATTACCATCCACAGTTTGGAGGATTTTTCTCCTACTTAGTAGAATTAGATCTAAAGTGATACTGAAATCCATAGGATGAATTCAAGCAGTTGGAAACTTAGGAGAAAGAAAAATCTGAACCCCTCTAAGTTTGTAGCAGCAGACCTTTACTTCCTAAGTACTCCCTTTACCAGGCCAGAAGCCCAAAGAAGACATTTGGGGGCCAAATATGCTCATTCTTGCTTGCTAATAATATACAGTAGCAGCAGAAGCACTGCTGTTTTCCCACCATCACATCTGTCATCCCATTTCTCTGGGCCACTTCTATCTTTAGTCAGCTTTACTTCAAAGCCTAACGTACTAATCACTTACAGAGGGCTCCTGGGTTTAAAAAAAACCTCAGTCAAATAATTCCACCGTGTATACAGTTACTAAGGAAGGGGGATGTTAGCAGTGCCCCAATAAGGTGTTTAAGTACATACATGCACAGGGACAGCAACCTCCTTGTTCAATGCTCTGCTTACGCGGCCCTTCAGAAGAATTTATCTGCAGTATGAATACTAAGCCAGGTAATTTAGTTCAAGTATATTGTCAACTTGTAGCAGGATTGCTTATCAATACAGGTTCGATCAAGTTGAACCATTGATCTTACAATCCTTCTCTCAACCATACTTTCATTTTTATGATTGAAGGAATAATCAATTTGAGCATAAAAATGCAGGAAACAGAGCACAGTTAAGTTCCCTCAATTCACTTAATGCTATTTATTTATTGTTAAATAAAACTCAAAATACTGTTCCATGACAGTACTAGTACTTTCTCTCCTTATTAATCAGCTTCACTCTAAGCTTGCATATTTAATATCGTTCAATATCTGATATGGAACTTTCTTAACCAGGAAG
Source organism: Origma solitaria (assembly GCA_013397895.1). Lineage (NCBI taxonomy): Eukaryota > Metazoa > Chordata > Aves > Passeriformes > Acanthizidae > Origma > Origma solitaria. The sequence continues at coordinate 1,845,272 of VZRL01004156.1, read as the reverse complement.
AGAATTTTAAGGCACTTCTTGCACAACTATGAAAAAGAAATAGGAAGTGATCATATAAATGCATGCAATTAATAAAACGAGTATGGTATGTTTCCAAGAGACGCTCACTAAACTTGATTAAAACAGCTTTAAACCCCCCCAAAACCTAAGATATATATATGCCATAGGACTGTGTTTAAGATGTGTATGAAGAAGGGCACTGGTGCAAATGGCACTGCAATGAATGTGCTAGAAATTAGGTAGTTCTTTGCTCACTTTCAACTTGTTCAACATCTCAGTGTAAGCACACGGAAAGTAAGTGCTCCTCTTAAGGCAGACTGCTAGTTATCAGATTCTAAGGTTCCATTATGTTAAATTAAAATCTGAGATAATAAAAAGCCCATTAAGCTGACAATTGTTCTTCATTACTGCTGTGGAAATTCTAAACTGTCATCTATTACCATCTGGTGGTCACATTAAGTTACTTGGAAGCACTGTAGTCCTTGATGCACAACGTTAGAAGGTGTTTGAGATATGCAAGTTGTAGCAGGAGTGAAAGACCAAAGCAGATCTGTACTGATTAAATACCACTGCATCATAATGCACAATATTTTGTCTAAATATGCAGGGTGGTGCTTTTTAATTTTAAGAACTTGAAATAAGTGACAGTACTTACCACCACACTATTTCTATTACTGTTATTTTTGATTTTTCTTTTAAATCAGTATTACTTTTGTGCATTTCTCTTGACAATATAACACAACAACACAGATAGCCCCAAGGAGAGTGCACATTTAACTCCTAAAACTTTCAAGCCCAAACTAAGAAAAGCAGCATTACACACAAAATTAATAAATCTACCATTTAATTTTGTGTACACAGTTGAAATAAGCTTCTTATAAAAACAAATTTTATTTTAACATTAAATTAGAAAACTGCTAACAGAGGGTCCAGTTTTGCTCATTTTACTTATAAAGGACACATCTTCTATTATCTGAAACAGACTCACCTATAAAATCAGTTCATCATTCAGCATTTAATAAGCCAGAAGCCTGGACTTTGCAGCTGGTGAAAGAGTGGATACAGGACAGTTCACATACTCCACATACTCACAGCTCGAGCTTACCTCAAGAGGCATCAGTCTAATCAGTGTTGCAAAGCACTGAGTAGCCATAAAACGTACACTGTTTGTCTGATCACTCATTCTGCCCAGAACTGGAACCACTAGAAGAACAATGTATGGAACAATACCAACATCCAGCTGCTCCATTACACCTGGAGTGGTTATTAAGGAAATAGTTTTTACCAGTTCAGGTTTGTCTGACAAATACCCAGGAGACTTCACACTCAATAAGTAAGTCATTAATTGTTACAGTCAGGTGAATGAGATTTTTAGTTACAAAGCACTGCAGAAGCAGGAAAATCTGATCTACCCAAGTACACTTAGCCAGCAAAGTGCATGGTTTGAGAAACTGAATTACCTCCCCCAAAATGTCACTTGATAAATAAAATAAGGGCAATGAAAATGAAAGTTTAATCTCTTTCCTTCCACAGGAGAAAAAAAAGCTTAGTATTTTATTTCATTCCTCCTCCCATTTTTTTCAGGCAACAGTTTTTGTTCACCTAAATGAAGCAATAGCAAAGAAGTCTCAAGAAAGGATACACGCAAGTGCTTCAATTGCACCTTCCTGTTTGGTGTTGTCATCTATTGCTCCTAGCCACGGAAGAACTTTCTCTAGAAAGATATTCATTGTTTCCATGGTTGCTATTTTGCTCATAACACCCACACAACGGGAAGCCATGTGTCTCACAGCAGTGCTGGGATGTTGAAGGCACATGTAAAGATGAGGCAAATGCTGTATCAACTGAAAAAAAGAAAAAGACGTGGGGGTAAAGGTTAATATAAATTATAAACAAGTCAGTGATTTCTTCTGAACTACAGAGTCTTTTAAAGCCATTTAAGAATGCCTAAAATGGCTCCTTCGCAAGATCTAATTGCTTAAAACTAAAAAATAATTTCAGAAGAAACAGGCATTTGAACTTTGAACAAGTATTACTTCCCAGGACAAATAAAATTCAGAGTAACAAAATATTTAGCATTTCAGTCAAAATGAAAGTTAATGAAGCCCTTAGTTAGCAAGGAAGTGTTTAGCATGGAAAACGTAGTACTAAATACCCAGAATTAAAAAAAAAAAAATTGGTTAAGTACAGATATATAGAATTAAGAATTCCTTCCAGCTAGCAAATTTGTCCTAGACTCATCCCCTTTGTGTTTAGGCAGATTAATTATTCATGCTGGCAATCTGAATAATTCTGTGTGACAAGGAAGACATCAGAAGGAAATCTCCATCTCCCCAGCAAGGTATACATATATGTCTTTGATGCACATATGTGTCTTCTTTTTAATCATCGCAGATATGCTTTTGTATCAGATACCTTAAACTGAGGGTTTTTCCTAACCTTTCCTGTGAAAGTCCCTAAATATCAGCTTTGATGAAGCAATTTCAGCCTTTTTGACTTTCTATTAGTTGTTTTTAAACTGCCTACAGCATTAGCATCACCAAAACCAATCTACACAATAACTACATACCACGTGTGTATATATATATTTAAAATGCATATATTAAAAAAACTTTTCCTTGTCATATGCTAAATGCATTCAAAATCACTTCAGTATTTTATTAAAATAGGCAAGAAGAAATTCCACATGATTCTCTTCCATCTGCTCAGAATTCTACAGCCATTCATTACACCCATCCTTTCCAGAGTTCTGGCCTACTTATTCCTTGCATGGGAGCCCGGTCATGTATTTTTGTCATCCTGATGCCCTTCTCTATGTCTCTTCCAGAGCTACTATACATATTCCAAAATAGAGTATTGCAGATAGGCTAGTACTGAAAATTATGTTAGATGCAGGCATAAGGATGGCTTTCGTGTTGTGTTTCTTGATTTTTTTTTACCAGTACTTTACTGATACTTTCATAGAACTATCCCAACTCCAGGATTCTCTCCTGAGTAGAAAAAGACAGTTCAGAGAAAGAAACTATTTTTTAAATAATCAAATCTAGTTTACTTGGGGGTAAACTGAGGTCTCCATAATTTTTGCATTCCCTGCACAGGCAGCCTTTCTGGCAACCTTCAGCCTGGTAGAGAGTAGCCAGGCAGTAAACTGACTGTATTATTATGTTTTGCCCCCACTCTGGCCACACAAAGTGCATTAGCTTGTGCATTCTAAGTCAAACCATTTCAGTCAGCCACACATTGCTGCATAACCATGTTTTTATCTGCTTTCACAACAGAGAAGGCATCATATTATCTGTCTGTTCTCCAGGTTTGGGAAATATAGAAATAGAGTAAAGCACAGCAGAGATGCTGATTCCAGTGTAACAGAATAGCATAAATATTATCATAACTTAAACACTGAACACAATCTTGTTTGGAATCTCATCCAAAAACAGTAGGCCAAGGCTAAGTTTTTAAGTAGCTGTTTGCTTTTGTGGTTTATTCTATGACTTGCATAAACAATTACAGAATTTAACATCCTACAGAATACAGGAGAAAAAACAGCTTTAAAACCGCACAGCTTAACTGCTGAAGGCTATTCCTTCAGTTTATCAAGACTAGGACAGAGGACTTGGAGAACAGACAGGCTAGTGAGTGACTAAAACACCATTTGAGCAAAATCAGGAAAATATCCGAAAAAGAAAAATAAAGATTTAAAGCACGGGTAATAAACAGACTAAAGTGTTTCATACAAAATCTGATTACCAGAGGATGTAGCTGAGTATCCATTGAAGCTGATGTTGTTTCAAAAACCTGCAAGGAATTTACCAGCTCCTGGGCAGGAGCATCTCCTTTTTCCAGTAATGACTTTCGGTCTGGTAAAAACAGAAAAGGTGCTCAGTTTAAGACTGACAGACTGGCCCCAGCCTACCACCCCCTCCCAGCTTAAATCAGAAGTATAATTACCAAAATTGTTTATGTGAATGTTGTTCCTTAATGAACCAACCATAGCATCCCAGAGATGTGGCAATCCCGTTGCCATTTCAGCACCAAAATGTTTAGCTATAGTAGATAAGGCAAATTCAGCTCCTCTTCTCTGTACAACATAAGGTTTCTGAGCCTAGAATTAAACAATTTAACAAAGTAGTGAGATCAGATACCTTAAACAATTATTGTCAAGGATGATCTCCCATTACATAGGCATTCAATTCTGATTGTGTTTATACCTACCTACAATACATTCACAGATAGTTTTTTCCCAAGTAATCACTTTATACATGTGAAAAACAAAAAAATCTTTCATAGACAATTATTTAAAGTCTATAAATTTAAGATTTGGCCTTTCCTGATACTGTCCACTTCAACAAGATGTTTTCCAAGTGGTTCCAGTTCCAGAACCTCAGATATTGCCAATACAGTGACACCAAGAACAGTAACATACTAGAAGACTTACAAGAAACAATACTTGATTTGTTATTTATCCCCCTCTCTTGCTGCCGCCCTCACTGGCAAGCAGAATTAATACAAAATACTAACAATTAAGAACAAAATCCACAACGCTGTTCAGGAATCAGAGTCCTGCCTAGGAGCTTATTAAAACACACTGAAGTTTTAAATTAATAGAGGAGAAAAATTTAGAACAGCAACTATGAAAGTCACACACACGACCTATTTCACACAGTCATATTTCAATTACTGGTTTTAATGCTTCAGAGGCATCTAGCAGGCACTGAGATGACCAACTAACATGGGCAGGCCACAGTTTGTATCCTCTTGTGTTAGTTCCACATTTCGTGAAACTCCATGTGTATGGATTTATATTGATACATTCTATATTCTTATATTCTATAGTAAATAAAAATTTCAGGAGTTATTAATGTTCTTAAGGACAAACATTTAAAACATCATCAAACATCAAACTTCTGTTTTGTGATGCAAAACCCTGAGCATCCCTACTACAATGGTATCAACTCCAGTGAATTCAAAGTAATGGAAGGGAGGGGTGGATAGGAAGCTGTAAATTCAAGCTTTTGAAATGTACCTCATCAAGTTCTGTGGGAATGCTTCCACTGCTGCCTGTAGGGAGATCTGCAATAGGGGCTTTTGGAGCTTTTGGAGTAGGACCTCGCCGACTTGTGATGGCAAAAGCAGCTTTCTGATGTCTGTACAGTGTAATTATTCCCCTGTGCTTAGTCACTGTGTGCTGCATCCCATCTTTATCAGAGTTGGGCCCTAAAAGAAAAGGGAGAACAGCTGACAACAATTTAAGCTGCATTTTAACACATAGGGGGAAGTGAGAGCTACCTACAAGTCATCTGCTGATTGTGCTTTTAAAAAGACTAATTTTTCCCATCCTTGAAGACGGTGGCACTTGAGTACAGAGAAGAGTTACTCTGCTAGGAGCACATTACAGACTTGGAATGAAAAGTTAAGTGTGCAAACTGCCAGAAATTCTTATTCGGCAAAAAGCACAGGTAACACTTCAATGAAATATAAAATGTTTGCACAATTATATTTCATAAAAAGCACATTATGTTCTGAAGTTTAAACCAACTTATGTTCTGTGTCCTTTACAAACAGTTCAATACTTCTGTCTTGATACAATAACAGATACCATCAGTATGTTTGGATTTCTTGATGTTTCTATTTATACTAAAGAGCTTCTTTTTCAATCAGATATGAATGTTATTTTACTCTGAGATAAAGCAGGACACATTCATTAAGAAAGAGTAAAACATACAACAGTCAAACCTTAAAGCAGGTTAGAATCTTTGAGAGTATTAAGATCTTAATTGGGTTAATCTGGGTTGTTCATTCAATCCATACATTTTCAATAATGGACAGCCATTTAAAGAATCCATAGCCACTGCAGGTACAGGATTATTTATTCATTTTGAACACTGACCTCATCTTTTTATCTTATTAGCCTGTGAAATGTAACACAGATCACACATTTCTAACATGCTACTTGAATTTCTATTTTTACTCAATTTCAAAGAAAAGCTTAATGACTGTAAGTAAAATATGATCATAACTGGATAATAACTGAACAAGAGTTAATATTTGGAAATTGGAATGAAAGTATTTTATACTTACATTTTCTGAAAACAATATACATTAGTTGCACACAGATTTTAAAATACCTAAATGAAATAATTATTAATAAACACTCAGTTGCCAGCATTTTAAATACCACTGAAACAAGACTCAGTCAAATACTCATTTCAACAGTTCAGAAATAAGCACAGTCATATTAAGAATCCTGGCAGTCTTAGATGTCATACCTTTTGAGTTTTCATGGCTACTCTGAGGCTGAGCAGGACATGCTGCTAGTGGGGTAAGATGTGGATCCACACAGAGGGAATTGCAGAGATTTTTAATAATCTTTGAGTTGGGACAAGGAGACCTTGTTGTACACTGCTGAAGTAACTTTGCTATACATGAAGCCACATAGTTTTGTATGAGTGTATTCTCTTCTTTTTTGATAGCTTCCATTAAGGGTTTTATAACAGGATTTAGTTTTTCTGGAAGTTGCTGCAAGTTCACAACAGCACATGCAGCAAAGGTATGGACTCGCAGATGCAACACTTGCCATTCTTGATTTGTTTCTGTAACAGTCATTTGGACTTGCTGCCGTTTACTGTCCAACTGTTGCAGAACTTTAGGATTCAAAGTAAAGGATGATGTCACTTCATTGAAAACAGAAGTAACCTAAGAGAAAGGAAAAAAAAGAATTACAAATCCGTTTCTTTTACTGTAAAATGGGATATCCTCATAGCACAACATGAGTCACTTGACCACATATCATCATCTCCATTTTCCCAGTAAATAACAGGAAATGCTCCCAAATGTAGTTTCTGGGAATCTTGAACTGCAGATCAAAGAGAAAATCAGGCATATCATAAACATTTAAAGTCTAAATTCCCAAAGCTACAAGAGCAGTTTATGTACTCCTACACATTTAGATTGTCCCATACCTGTCAGTTCTATCCAGATATTCTGGAAATATGTAAGCATGTGACAGATTAGCAAAGCAGAAAGTGAATACAAGAATCCAGAAAGGATGTGCAAGGTCCTATGCACAAACAAGTTGTTCCTGAGCTGATTTTCTTTTGAGAAAAGAGACTGGCATAAAAATATAAGAAAAAAGCACAACAAATTATTTGCAGGACCTTCCATACCCTTGTGAGTCCCCACTCACAACTGGCTTACTATTGTTGCTTAAACCTTTCACTGGAAAAAGATTAAAAGCAGATTAAAAGGTCAGGGGCAAGGGGGGAGAAGGTCTAGAATTTACACAGTCTATTTACAAGTCTTTTGACAATGGTTTTGAAGCCTGCTTTGTTTTCTTGCGTGTAGATTTCAACAGTGAATCCACACCTGGGACAGAACACTAAATTTTATTCTCCTGTTAAGTATGTACCTTGCACTGCACTTCATTTTTGTCAGACTGTAAATACACCTCAAGGAAAACAGTAAGCATCTTTACACATTCTTTCTCATGAGATATGCAAACGTCACCATATTTCTGCAAGTTACTGTACTACAATGCAATAATTATGCTGAAGGTGCATTTCAAGACAAGAACAGATTTGAAGGAAGGGCAGGCATGCCTCTACTTACCAGCTCATTAGCTTGATCTATTGTAAATACACTGCAGTTTACTCTGTTTCCAATGTCAATGTGTGCATCAGCTAACAATGAGATGAGCTGTTTACATTCATTTTGCATTCGTGTAAAGGGAACAGCAATTTCATCGTAATAGAGATGTTCAGAAAGGACCCCAAGTAAACGAGGCTGAACACAAATAGCCACACTTGTATACTCCTGTAACAGAAAAATACAATTTGCATTTCTGAATAATCACAGTTTCTTTTGTTCAGTCTTGTGCAGCTCAATCTAACTACAAAAATCCAGTTTCTAGAGGGGCTATTAACATTCATAACCCAGAATATTAAAGATAAAGGATTAGGTAAAAGAAGTCTGCCACTAGAAATGATAGTGAGTAGAGAAAAGACAGTCTTTTTAAAAGGAATCACTGACCTTAGATAAAAAGCATCTTGAGAATAGACTTATTTGTAGAAAAAATGTGAGCATATTTACAGATTCATAGTTCTGACAGCTGGCATTTAGCCTACTGAGTACTTTATTCCTTCACTCTCTAATGATCAAGATTTTGGTATTTAGATGTATAAACACCATTTCAGCTTACCTACTGAAATTTTATTTCAAGCTAAGTACCACACAACAAGCAGTGGATTGAGAGAGTAAGTAAAATTTATTTTTGCTGCGAAAACATCCTACCTTTTGCAAGGCTGCCCACTCACAGATTACTAACGCAACACTAATCCTCTGCAAGGCAGATTTAGAATTCAAGTGGAAGAGCAGAAGCTGAGCTAATGATTCAGCTGGCTTTATTTCTTGAGTAACAGTATTTACACCTGGGTCACAAATGCAGCAACAAAGTGCTCCAAGCAACCTGACAAGAGGAAAAAGAGCAGTCACTTCAATGTTACAATTACTCTGCAATTAAGGATTCAAAATGAAGATGCCAAAGCAGTAATTAGATTTTGGCAAAACCACTATAGATAATGAAAAAATACATTGCTTGTAAGTATTTTTTTCATATTTCCAGTAAACTGACTTTGCTGCCATCATCCGAGCACGCATCACAACGTAATCCCTGGTTGCTGGATCTTCTGCAATGCTGTCTGCCCCAGCAATGTATTCCTGAATCACTTCCTTATTCTGGGTTTGACCTTGACGCAGTTTAGCACCTGCCTTTTCCTATGGAATAAAGGAGAGGTTGAAAGTGTATTTGTAATAAAAAGATTTATTCATATTCCATAACATTCCAAATAACCACCACACCACGTGAAAGCCAGACTAAGACAGAATACTTCTTGGATAACAGACTTCTTAAAGTAGTCAATACTTGTAAATCATCTCTCTGCTAATAGCATTCTGTAGTCCAATTAAATATACACTATATTCCTTCATTATAATATTAAGGTTAGTACTCAACATGCAGCTGATAAACACAGAGGAAAAAGGAAACCTCTCTCAGCATGTTTTCAGAAGTAACACAATGCTTTTGGATTTAACTCAGTCCTGCAAACAGATGCGTTTGGGACCACATCAATAAAGACTTTATTATATATAGAGTACCCACAGAGAATGCTACACAGCAGAATTAATTCTCATGGATAATCTAACAAGAAATATTTGCTCTACAGACTAAAGGCTTGTAAGACAGTTTACATTTCGAGCTGTAAAAAGGCACTACCACACCCCTCTAGCACCTTTAGAATGTGTTTTATATACAGCTAAGCAATTTCCTACTTTCCTCAGAACAGTCAGTGAGGTCGTATTTCACTTACTTTTGACCTGGTTTTTACTTCTAGCAACATGTTTAAGTCAATGGGCAAATGAGATGGCTGCATCATTAAGCAGAGCCAGGCTCCCATCCATGGACAAGCAGCTGCAACAACATACTGTACAGATGCCTTGTTTAACAGCTCCAGCCACACCTTGGGAAAGAACCACAACATGAAATCATGACAGATTTGTACATGGTCTACATAAGATCATACACATGCTAAGAAACTGTACAAACCATCTCTCACTCACTCTATAGTTAAGTATCACAGAGGTCAATTGCAAAATCTTAACATGAGCACACAAGTCCAGAGGATTTGAAAGATCAGGATACACAAACACTGCATCTAGGTGGTAAGTCATGCAAATACCTTGTGAATAAGATCCAGAATTTCTTGGTTGCTTTCTAAGATACAAAACTGAAATATGTGCCTCAACATATCCTGCAGAATTGGAGTCAGCCATGTTGAAGAACTCTGAAACAAGGATATCATGTGACCAAACATATTCCAATATGCATCACCGTAAGACACTAATAACTCCAATTCTTACCTGGTCTTGGGTAGACAACAGTGTGAATAATGTTTCCAGTGCTGCTTTTCGCACAGAAGATATCGTGTGATGCAAGAACGGCCACACCCGTGGGACCAGAACTGTCAGAGATTGCTGAATACTACAGGAAAGGGAGATGGAGAGGCAGTGACAGGTAAAAAACCACACACAGAGCTAAGTTAACTTTGTTTATACTCATTTTATCCAAAAGAAAGCTTTAACAAAGTAAAGTATTACTGCATATACTTGGTGATTTTAAGTGAAGAATCAAGTTACTACAGCTTTTACATTTAAAATAGTTTGAGTTAGTAACTCTTTTCAGGAAAATATTGGTTTGGGGTTTTTTTAACGGATATAGAGAACTAGTCAATTTAAGCATGTATTTTACCATGTTTTTTTCCAGATTAGGCTTTGTTCAACTATTTAGAAAAAAGAAGGGGCTGTTTCTGTTCTGAAGTTGCTTATTAGGCAGTTATGACTTTACAAATAATTAAAAACAAGCTTGCATCTTTTTTGCATGAAGTGGCATATCAGCTGATACAAGTAGTACATGCTGAATTAAAGACTGCATTAGTAACAAAACTTCATTCTTTATTTTGGATTTGGGCAACCACAAGCTTCAGCAGTGCCTATCATATAGGATGAGAAAAATCAAATGTGTAGAGCATCTATGTTAAGTGTAGATACTTTAAGTTTACCATGTGTATTATGAAAAATTTAACATACTAAGATGCAGTTCCTTTAATGTGTCAGAGTCCCAAAGAAATAGGAACTAGGCAGTGTCTTCAACCAGTCACAGAATTACTGGTTGTACTATTGATGAGAATTTATACTTGTAGCTTTCTTCAGGACTGTTCCAATGCCAAAGTTCTACAGGTTTATACATGTGTTTTAATGTACACAGTTTAGTCTCATTTGGAGTTTATCTGCTCCTTGTTAAGAAACAAGATGTTTGTGGGCAGGACCACCATGCAAGTGGAGCAAATATCCTTTACGAAAACACCCAACATGAATGGACAGAGAGAAGGGGAAAAAAAGTCACATATAAACCATGTCTGGTATGCCTCTTAATGCTTTTGATACATTTCACTAATGTAAAGAGAAGCACTGTCCTAACCTTCACTTTAAGGAAAAACCAGAGCAGAACTTAAATACTGAGTTAAATTATTCATCTCCTTGAGATGTTATTTGAAAGAAATTGGTAATTCCATTCTGAAAGTAAGTGGACACTGAAACCTTTAATACTGAAACAATACTAACTAAAAAGTTACCTGCATTTGCGGACCTGAGGGTAAGTCAGAAGGGATGAAAGAAGGATCATGATACTGTTTGTGGAAGCTGTCAAGTCATCCAACTCCAGAAGTGCATCCCACAAGGTATTAAGAATAAAAGGCACCTACACAAATAAGCAGAGGAAGTTATCATTAAAAAAAAAAAAAGGAAAAAACCAAAACCAGTGCTGCCTCTAAGCATTATTTTCTTCACTTAGACCAAAAATGAACTTAAACTGTCAGTCACCTTCTGAGATTGAAGCTGGACCAGGCTTTCCACTACTGGTACTAAAGATGCTGCAGCAACAGCTCGGACATCATCATCCAGATCTTGCAGACCTTCAATTATTGCAGGCAACACTTTAGGCAACAAAGTGTTGATCATGTCCTGCCAAAAAGACCAAAAGCATGTTTAAACCTAAAACGCATAAAAAGATCCAATCAACTAAGATGTAATTTAAGTGTGTGAACGAACCTGATGGCTTTAAAGGATGGTACAGGTCCAAGACAGTAATCTAGATATTAAGCTACCATTCATGAAATTAAATATACATTATAAATTTAATGAACTGTAAGTCAGCTCAGTTTGGTATAAACAAAGCTCAGTGTCTGCAGAATACCACCACAGATAGAGCCTAAACTTCTTGTAACACTCTGCTCTGTTACCTCACATATGAGAGTATCACAAAAGGCAGGCTGGCATAGCTTCTATTTATAACGTTTTCTGCAAGTAACTTATCAAGTTATAACAGCACAGCTTAATAATGTATTTGCAGCATGGACATAAAAGTGCAGTCACACATCTCATAACCCATGGGACTGCAGTGCAAGCAAGCTTGCTTTATCACACCTATCTACTGTTCAGCCACATCTTCTTCTTTGAGCAGGGATTTTTGATCCAAAGTTCTCTACAAATTTGTCATGAGGGCTATTACCTGACGTACTGCCAAAGCATACTTTATTCCTAGGAGACCACCATGTCTCACTTCCCATTGTTCCTGTGTAAGCAGCTTCAGGAGAACATCCACAGTTTTATGAACACCGGTTTCATTCATGTGTTTCAATACTACTCCCAAAGTCTGAGCACAAGTCTCACGTACTGGTGCTACTACCTAGGAAAAATGATAAACCAGATACTTCTGTATGAAATTTGACTTGGAAAGAGTCAGATGACCAAACTGCTATATGAACAGGGTGAAGTTTATGTATCACCTACTTCATAATAAGCATCCGTGAGCAGTTATAACAGGCACACACAGTAGCACTATACAAAGCACAACCAAGGGTTATCTCTTGCAGAAGCCTGCTGATTTACCTGTACATGCAAAGGTAACTTAAACTTACTTCATCTGAAACAAAGTCTCCAAATCTGTCTAGTGCAAACACACACAGAAGTCTAATAACCAAGTCTTCTAGCCATTCCTGATGCTGCTGAATCATCTGTAAGAAGAGAAAAATTGAAAACCTTAACTATATTTTTTCATAAAGCATTTCTGATATGCTTACTTTAGCTAAAATCTGTAAAAGACATGACAACAAATGTTCACATTGACTCAATACAGTCATCTTGCACAGACAGTCAAAACCAAGTAGTCAGCACTAATTCGACTCACTTGGGTTATTGTAAACATTATAACCTGATTGTTTTCTTATCTAAAAGCATAGTACCTTTAATAAAAGGCTCTGTCCTGCTTTCAGCTGGGACAGTTGAGCGGTGAGCAATTACATTGTGCAGCTTTTGTTTTTCTTGGGTTTTACTTCTCTCTCCTTTTCATTGCTGTTATTACTGTTACCACAATTATTACTATTATTACAATATTTTGCCTTTTTCAATTATCAAACTGCTTTTTCCTCAACCCATGAATTTTACTTGTTTCCTGATGGTCCTCCCCATCCCACCAGAGGGGGGATTGAGCACGAGGCTGTGTGATGCTTAGTTGCCTGCTGAAGTTAAAATACAAGCACTGGAGAGCACCTTTTAAGGTGGACAATTTTATTCCTATACAGCACACAAAGGTAAAGTCATTCAGATAATCTATACTGACAAACAGCAACACATCCTAGGCCAGTCAATAAATATACTGGAAGCATATTTACAAGTAAACAAACTATAAAGCAGTACCTCACTGTGGGAGACCCAGTGAAAAGAATTCTCTTTTTAGCCCCATCTCCTCCAGATTTACCAAAGCTCATCTTGAAGCTCTGGCCTCTGTTAGAGGTAACTCTAACAGAGTAACTGTGATTTTCTATCTCAGAGCAGAGGCCCATAAAAGCAACTGCTCAGGCATCATCTTTCTCATCTCCACTGTCTGCCTAGTAGATCACCACTTCCCTTGAGAACTAGCCTTTTAATGAACAAAACTTAAAGCATATTATGGATTTCACATGCCAAAGAATTATACCCAGCATGGGGCATGCACACCAGGCTCTGAAGCTAATTGGAGTACACACACTTCCAAAAATAGTTAAGAAATGGCTTAAAGTATCTTATCATTGCAGATTGTGTTATTATTACCCAGCCATCTCCATGGAACAAATACTACTCCACAGGGAAGCAAGGAGAGAGAGAAGTTTTTGCTTTTCCTATTTACAAAGTATGCTGAAGCACATTGATTTATATCTCATTCTTCCACTCTCTAAGCCACAAGCTCTTCCAGCTGCTTCTACAGCAGGGAAGTCAGTAGGAAGCTGGATGAAATTCACTACTAGTTAACAAGCTAATACTGTCAGGATATTTAAAAAAAAAACTGTTCTCATTTTAAAAAGACTATTTTAACTCTTTTCCTCATAATAAAGAGAGGCAGTTTGATAGAGTCCTCTTACTATTTAAGCAAGTAGAATTAGATGGTCTGAGACACTTCTAGAGTTACATAATCAACTTGTTAATTTTGTTTCAGAACAGCCTTACCAGGACTTGAAAACAGTATATTCTAATACGGAAGCTAACGTTTAATAGCTTTGTACACAGCCAACATATTAATGGCTACTTATACAGTAGTACTGAGTTCTGCACAGGCCTTTTAAAAAAGGTTTTGTCTATGCATACAGGGATATCATCCAGAAATTCTGAGCAGAAAAGTCTTTATATTCCCCCATGTCACACACCTGCTGCAAAGTCTATTCTAAAAAGTCTCTTTTCTAAACTTTATACAACATATTAAGTCTACATAACTGGAAACTTACCTCCTCTAAAGAGCTGTCTCCCATTTTGCCACCACTTTTACCATGAGCTTTAAGTATCTCTCTCAGTCCAGTACCTGCACCATGTCGAACCTAGAAAAGTGAAATAAAAAGTCTGTTTTAAAATACAAGGGAACAGAAGATAAAACCCATGTTGGAAAACTGAAATAATATGACTGTATTCTTAACAAAGATGTTTCAAGAGCTGCAGAATTAGTACCACTTGGACTTGCGGAAATTATTAGACCAAATCACATACTTAAATATTCACCTGTCCAAAAATCAACCTCCTTTTTCCAAAGTATTTACCAGCTTATGAACAGAAGGAATTAAGAACTGCTTCTAACATGTTATCATACTTGCAGTAATATAGCCATCATTCATTTACCTCACTACGCTATAAAGAAACTACTTGTCAAAGAGAAATTTGAAGACATTACTCTTTTTATTAAGTTCATAAGCTAAAGCAAATCAACATTATTATAGTTTTGAACTCTTCATGTTTAATGTTTCTCTTTGTATTTCTTAAACAGAAAGAGAAATATTACTCCTGAGTATTTAGGAGTCTGCAAAACAAATTTCTGGGAATTACTATTCTGCATAGCTTACAAATCTGCCTTGCTTGACTGGATTTTAGAAATAAGTGAACAAGTGATATGAGAAAGTAAAATTATAGGCACTTGCATGCTCTCACCAAACATGAACAGTTGAACACACCAGGAGGAGTTTTGGAAAAAACAAAAGACCAGTAGAAAGGTGTGTGACAGACACACCTGTTTCTGGTATTTTTGGTACCTAACTGGACTAGTAATTGGCCTCTCAAGAAAAGCTCACTCAAAAGATATGCAAAGTTGCAAAAGCAGAATTTTGAACCAGGTTCTCATTGAGAGGCCTTTACATAGGTTAGAGCAGAACTTTTTTTTAAGAACACTTAACATGCTTGTTGCTAGCAGAAAATAGCTACGTTTCATTTCATGGCAGTAACAACTAGAACTGACTATTTGGTAGATGCTCCCTTCACCAGAATATCTTAAATGAAATGCAAGCATAAATGTCCCCCTATGTGCAGCTCAGCTGCTGTTGGTTAAAGCTATAAGCAAGCCAATAAAAAACAACCAGAGAGTCTAATCTTAAAATCCTAATTGTTCACACACCAACAATTTATTTGGTCCAAGATGGCTGATGAGCTAGTCAAAAGATAGAGACTTTACTAGTTAACATCTCAGCTTCTGCAAGCACAAATCAGCAGCACACAAATGTATAAAGGAAATACCAGTAGTAGGATTCATCCTGCCTGACTTCAGCTGCCTCTAAGCTTGGCAAGCAGTCTGAAGTAGTCACCCAGGCAACTCCAGACATTGCAAGACGCCGTCAGAGAGCCATTTTAAACATACATTTTGAGGCAGGTTAACCTGTTTTTCCCCCAGAACATACTGTAATAATGATTCTGTATTGATCTACTACCCTTATTAAGATGTATGTGCCTTATAGCAAATGTACTAAGAAAGCTATGAGAACATCTACATACCAGAAGACAAGTGGACCTGGCCTTCAACTGCCAACAGCCTGCTTTGAAATTAGGTGAGGCTTTTTAGCACAGATGCAGTGATGTGCCACACAAATATAATTATTCTTTTTCTGGGACCAAAATAATTGTGCTGGCTGCATATGATCTATCTCTGTGTTTCCAAGTTTAAGAGCAAGTTGGCTCTGCCCATACTGACATCACCAAGACTGTGCTACAGATACACATAAGGATGTTAGAGTTGCTGTTAATATTTAACCTTTCAAAAGATCAACTTAAGAAAATGAAGTTACTTGAAAACAGTTATTTCTATCTTCTGCGCAAGGAAATTAGATCATTATCAGCTACTTCATACTTTTACCTTTAGTTTCTACCAAAGTTTTTGGAAAATTGTATAAGGACTGAATAAAAAGGTGAGTAGAACAGTTTCGAATCTTGAAAATAAGCGGTCTAAGCAACCCACACATCTTTTGTAGTTATGGAAGTATTGATTCCCCTCCCTTTTCTACTAGCTTAGCATCAGCCAAACATGTCACTGTTGCCAGCAACAGAATCACATAATATTCCTCAAAGTCTTGATGAATCCAAGTTTGTTTTAATTGCATAATCTTTTTAATCCTAAATGGATGTCATTTTATTTTGCATGAATTTCAATACTCCCATAATTCTCACTTACATAATGACTGCTTTTCATATCTTTCCCACTCTCCACAAGTATATATTACATATTTGTTTTCCATTCCCTTTTAAATAAGCCTTAAAAAACATTTAAGTTTGCTAAAAGCAAATTTGTCTTGGCTATGTAATATCTGCATGCACAACTGGTGTAAGTTTTGATATCTAGCAAAATTCTCTTAAGTTCTACACATACAATGTTTGCATTTCTGTTGAAGCTCTTTTAAAAAAATTTAAATACTGCACGTGTCTTACCTCCCAAGAAGGGTTAAAGAGATCATTGCACACCTCTTCACAAAAGCTTTCCAGAGGCCATTCATTTGCCTAAATCCATAAAAAAGTAAGTATGAGATTAAAAGAAAGGAATCATGAACAATTCTTATATTATTGTCTTCACATATTTAAATGGCAAACAAAAAACTCCAAAAGCTTAAGTATTTTTCTTCATTACTGGACAGAACTGAAAAAACAGTCTTGTTCCCCAGCTCAGAAACTCTGCTGATTGGCACTGGATCTCTTAAGAAGTTTATGAAGTTTCTGTTAACAGCACAACCTCTTTTCTATGAGAATTAATTTTCATGTTTTGGAATTCACCTTTCCTTTAGAAACCACGCTAAGGCAGAAAATTAAGCAAAGTTTCTTCTTGTATCCAGTGATCCTTTTAGTTTATGAACTTTGTTTTTAAATAACAGAGAAGTCTCAGTTTGAAAACACACTACACAATGAAATTGGGTCGATGAATCCAATAAACAGCACCCTTTTCAAAACACACTCCACCTTTTGAAAACCAAAGCATATCCACTATCCCAAAATTTTCTACAAGGAAACTGACATGGCTGTGGAAAGGAAACTTTACTACCATTAGTAAGTTCACATCATCACATACACGGACTGTAGTTATCATTACTATTTCAAATTCGTTTTCCAATCATTTTTATGCAAATAAAAATTTAATTACTGATCTATGTCTGGAAAACTATTTTTGTAGAATACAGACTTATCTAGATAAAGTCTTCTCAAAGTCTTCTCAAACTTCTATGCACCATTTGTATTCTGGTTTAGCACTTGTTAATGTCTAGCATTTCAGTCTTATTGAAACACAGTGTTTTCCAAGACTGAGGTAATTGTTTAAATCTTCAACTGTTAAAGATAGAATTTAATTCTAAAGTAAGCCTAATTAAAGTAAGGCGAAGATTAAATAAAGATTAAATAAGCATTTAGATCAAATTATTTGTGGCTCGCTGTAATCCTACCATGTAAGTGTTTAGCACAGTTTTCCAGTTTAATACCCAGGTCTGACACCTGTAGCCACCTACTCGTGTTCATTTGGGTCACAAACTGCTACCAAAGGATTAAATGTGTTTTCTTCCTCAAGGTAATACAGTTACAAGCTCATTTGCTTAATTATGTATAGAAGTAACCTGGCAATCACAGTCTTCATTACATTTCCGTGAAAGCGAAAATGACTAAGAATTTGGGAGCATGAAGGAATTTGATTTCAAATTACTCTGCAAAAAAACCTGAATTATCATTCCTGCTAAGAGCAGAACAATACATCATACCTCTTCCTGAGCGTTTTCTACCAATGTTTTTGAGTCTGTGGCAGGCTGGTTGATGACAACATTTGCAACTTTTCTTCTCTTTTCTTCTGGTTCCCCATCAGTGCTATCATTGCTGAGAAGGAGCAAGTACATGTTTATGAACTGGAAGTACACTTTAAGGGAAGCAATGATGTCTACAACTGAAGTCTTCAGATACAATAAAGTATGGCAAGAATACAAAAACAAAGAGGTTTAACAATGTGAAATAGGCAAGATAGGTATGTTTAAAAAAACCCAAAAAATGCAGTGAGGAGACAGCAGAATGCTGTCCCAAATTCATAACCTGTCTCAGATTTTTCCAAGAAACCCAGCAAATTCCGAAATAAGATCAAGACGTTTGCTCACCACTTATAAACACAGAAGATACAATAATATACCACTATAAATTACAGTGAAGAGCACAGCACACACCAGAAAATTGTATCCTAAATTTTCAGTTGTTCATCTTCTTAAAATCCCCCATTTTCATGCATTATTCTCAAGCCATATTTAATAACAGGGACAAACCACACATTTCAGCTGTACTACCCCATTATGTCAAGATGCCTCTGAAGCTGGGTCCTCAACAAAGCTCTACTGGGAACAAGCACTGCACGCAAGCTTTTCACCATCAGCACAATTAGCACATAAGAGATTTAAGATGCAAAGACTGTAGGAAGTTTCTCAACAGATAAATCAAATCGCAATCCCAGCTTAACTGAAATAAAAGGAAACCAGTTCACTATTATACCTCTTCTCATTAGCTTCCACTGCATCTCTGGATCTTTGCTTTGCAAATAGCTTAGCCATTCTTTTGGCTTTATTCTTTTGTCTACTGCTCATACCAGCTCGAAATTCTGAGTCAATTAACTCAGCAGCCTGAAGAGTCTGAAAGAAAAGTCATTCATTGTCAATTCTTCTTACAATGAAAGTCTGGAAAAATTCTCAAACCCACAATGCTCTCAACTTCCCCAACCCTCCATTTCAAACTCTGAACAGCAATTTGACATCAAATAATAATAACAAGCAACTATGGGATGTAAGAACTCTGGAGGCCAAAGCATACCACATTAGGTGCCAATCATCTTATTTAAAATATAAATATTATAACCACAGAAGCTCAAATAAAGCAAACCCACTGTATTATTCCTTGCAGTCAAATAGCCCAAGGTTTTACCTACAGGTTGTTTGTTTACTAGTAAAACTGAAGAAGGAGAATAGTCCAAATCTTCATCATTGAACAGATCCTCGGTATTCATTCCAATTGCAGCACCCATATCCAAGCCGAGTTTCTTTTGCAGCAGTTTCCTCTGTCGTGCTATCCTCTCTTTAGGATCAATTTCACCTTAAAAAAGAGTTTTAAAAGAACTTGTGTCAGATTTCCAACCAGATATAATACTGAAGACACTCAATGTACATAACAAGGCCAAAATTTACAGGATTAAATTGTAATACAATCTTCTGAAACAAATCACACTGACACCCAGGGTTGCCTTTTCTGCTACTGTAACTACGTAAGTACTTAAACTGTGATCAAGCAAGGTTCATTCTGGAAATTAACAGAAGCCACCTCAAGAATGGGTGAAGTTTCAACACTAACTACACAACACCTAGACTTTGGGAGCACCCACATTTCCATAAAAAATAAAAGATTTTAGCACCCAAGTAGAATAAACCCTTCAAACAACCCAAAAGTTGTAGCTGATAGGGCTGCCAGACTTCACTCTTTACATGCACAGTACAGAAACCAGTCAGAAGGAGCTGGTTTTTTTTGTTTTGGTTTGTTGGTGTTTTGGGGTTTCTTTTCAATTACTGGCACAAACTTTTAAGTACATGACCAATATGGGCATGATTTTGGGGTGTACACCAGGTTGAGTAGTAATTAGTAGTTATTATCTACATCAGTAAGTTTCTTAAGCTGCATTTAACTGACAAGCAAATACAAGCAACTTCCATTCTTTATAAAGTATTTTTCCTTCCATAACATCATCTTAGGAAAAACTGTCAGAGACTGCTGGTTCTAAAGATTATTTAAGTTACATTATGTCCATTCACATCATCTACTTACTTGAAAAGGGATGCTGCTATAAAACAGAAGAGAAAGCTGACTGTACATTTTCCCATGAGTTAAAAAAAGCAGCAACTAAAATTTTTTTTCTTTTTTTTTAATATTCTATTTATTTTCATTCTTGAAGTTTTTTATGTGAAATCATATGACACTGGGATAAATATCAGGCTTCTATGAACTCAAGTGTTGGGTTTCATTAGATGAGGTGAAATTTGTACACCACTTTATTAATTGCATCTTAAAAGATGGCAAGCAATAAATTAGCAGCCAGGCTGAAGAGACAGGACACTGCTCAACTTTCAGCAGCCACAGGTTCTGCTCCTTGCTGAGCTATGATCTTCTCTGCACCCTGCACAGAATCCATCACACACAGGGAACAAAGGAATCAGAGCTATGCAGTCACATTCTTATCTATAGCATCACTTAATTTGGCACAGAAATTGGTAGACTGACTGGTATTAAGAGCAGAGAAGTATAGTAATAGCAAAAAAAGAGATTAAAATCATTCAGTGTTATTACACTGATAAACCAACTCTCAGCTAAAAAATTACAGAAAAATATTAGACAAATCACTTGAAACAAAAAACCATCACACAGGCATGGGTATTTGACCTTCCAACTTTGGCAGTCTTATCAGAGTATTTTTCACGCATTCTTTCTATACTTGAAACCATCAAGCTTTTAAATAAGCTACATCCTACTTCCGCATGTGGAAACACAGTTTAAGTAAAGAACAAGTGGTGATAGTGCCTGCCCTCTTAAGTAAGTCTACAAAAATGTTTGATACTGCTTTTTCAGGTTTCCACCCTTTCTTCCCCACTGTACATATAGTAATCCTGTAAAGGCAAAAACCCAAACAATACACCCCCCCCAAAAAAAAACCTGTATGTAACTTGAGAAAGAAAATACAAACCACTTACATTGGGGAATATTTTCTTTCATTATTTCCTAGCAATCTGAGACTTTGTGGATGGCTAGACTCATAATACTGCCACAACAAACTTTTAAAAATCAGTACATTTTCTTGTCTGCAAGTAAAATATAGATACCTGATTTATCATCTTGGACTTCAAATTCTGCACCAGCAGACCCAAGAAGAGATGCACCATGTTTTAACAAGCGACATATATCAAATCTGTCAAAACGCAACCGATCTGTTGAAGGTGAATCTTCATTAGGACTTTCTGAGCCTGGCTCTAGATAAGAAATTAAAAGAATATTAAGGACATGATAAAATTTTTGTTCAAAATTCTGGCAGAAGATTAAGGAAGAGTAAAAAATAATTTCTCTCCTCCAAAGAATCATCAGACACACAGCATTTTGATTCACAAAGTATAAAGGCTCCATTTTCACAAAGGAAAATAGGTCACTAAATGTACCTAACTCAGTAGGAAAAAAAAAATTAATGTTTTTCCTTTGATAAATTTAGCTTTTTTAAATCTTGCACACTGACCTACCACTACGCCTTCTCTGTATACATATGGGCAGCTTACAGTTTTGAACTGCATATGGCTCACAGAATATCACAAGCAGCACCCCAGCACTACTGCATATCCCCTACCAGTCAAGCATCCAAAGTAGGGAAGCTGGAGAGTGGTCTAAACAGTTATGGGAGAGAGTCAGCTACCAAGGGCTGCTGAAGCCTGGCTGTAAGCTCTTCTCTAACAATACCTTTTTCTCAAACACACAATTATATTTTCAATTTCATTATTAATCTGATAGGCAGATGTACAAGAACAGGACAATGCATTTAAAAGTGGTGCTGTACTCTAAGACTAACAGGTTGCCCAATATCCATATACAAAAGGCATGCTAAAAGTAATCCTTGAAACTAGGCAAGTGAAATGAACTTCTGTCCTTGGTAAGATAGCATATACAATAACAGAGTCCCCACCTCAGGTAGGGGGAGTTGGAACCAGATGATCTTTAAGGTTCTTTCCAATCCAGACTATTCTATGATTCTGTAACTAAATTATTAAGTATATGGATAAATATGATTTCCTGGGAAAGAGTTAGAATTGGTCTGGAAAAAAAACACCTTTCAAGAACCTGATTATCAAGGTCCTTAAAGAGCTGCAACAAGTGGATAGAGGGCATCCAGTGAACACAATGCATTTAAAAGCTTTTGGCAAGGATTCACATCAAAAAAAAAAAAAAATCAAATGAACCAGCTTAGCACAGAACTGGGGAAAACATCCTTTTACAAACTGAAAGATACAAGTTAACTCTGGAGTCCTTTGGGGACCCATGTCAGCACCAATTCTCAATCTTAATCAATGGAGAAGACATTCACTAATGCAGTCTTCTCCAAACACGTAGGTGACACTAAGCCCTTTTGGGTAGCCTGAAGTCACAATGGCACTAAGGAATCCAAGGAGGACTCTCAGAACACACTAATGGGGAAAGAAGTACGTAAGATGCAAAATGAATAACCTAAACCATGCCTACCCAACACTGCATTCAAACTGGCAGTTAACATTCAATAAAAACCTTGGAGCCATTTCTGACACTTTTATGTATTCATCTGTTTATTGAGCAGTGAAAGCCAGAGCAGACAACAAAGTACCGGGTATCATCAGGAAGGACACTGATGACAGGACAAAGCACGTAAATTTTGTCACTCTGTGTAAATATCAGTACTCTAGAGATAGAGGTAGACTGTGGAGTTCTGTGAATCTCAAGGAGCACATGAGTAAGAGAAAGCACAAAGTTATTTTAAAGACAAAGGAGCTGTCTTGTGAGGAAAGACTGAAGAGACTGCAACTCTTCAACACAAAGAGAAGTTGTTGGAGGAAAGCAAATATGACGGTTTACAAAAATAAAGACAGCGGACAAGGAAAATGCAGAACTCGCTTGTCAAATTCAAAACCAACAGAACTGGGTGGCACTAAGTGAAACAAATATGAGATCATCTCAAACAGATGTGAGTTTCATTGGTGCTGCTTTAGGCAGTGTGAGTCTGTGTCTGTTTTTAAACAAGTCAGTGAATTTCTGGAACCTGTGCCACGAAATTGTGAACATAGAACCAATGGGTTTGGACAAAATCATTAAGTCCATAACTCAACAGTTAAGAAAACTAGCATCCCTAACACCATGATTTCAGATGCAAAAAACCAGAACAGACTTCAGCAAACTGCCATTTCACCTCCCTTTGAAAGGTGCCCTGACTAACAGAACAGTGAAGAAGAGTTTCTGCAAACTATCGCGACAAAGTTTATTAAAAAATTGATTGGTAAACATTTTACCATTTTACTAGTTATTCCTTTTATTTATAAAAGCTTCATGAAGATACAAAGCACAAGCACAGGAATTCTGGAAGAAACAAAGGTCAGGTACAACTGAGCAGGAACATTTAAAGCCAAAGAGATTTACTTACAGTCCTACTTCACAGAATCGCAGAATAGTAAGAGTTGGAAGGGACTCAAAAGGATCATCAAGTGCAACTCTTAAGTGAGTGGCCCATACAGTGATTGGACCCATGACCTTGGCATTATTAGCACCCTGCTCCAAACAACTTACATGCAAATAAAAATCTCTGCTCATAAAAATCCACAATGACACAGTTGCCTTGAAAAGTGTCATATCATAGACACTTTGCATAAGATAAACAATAAGTTATACAGAATTAATTAAAGGAGCACCTTGTTTTGATCTTGGAGTTGGATTCCACTCCGGTACATTTTTCACTATTGCTTCGACAGCCTGGCCAGCTGCAATGCGAGTATCCCAATTCGTACTTCTTAAATACACTAACACCTTTAAGGAGAGATTAATAGGTAAATAAGTATTTGCTTAAAATATACTTCCAAAAAATCCATCAGATGTTATACTCTATTGAAAAACAATTACTTTAATGGTATGGATTAATACAACATTCAAAACAAACAAAAAACCAAACCAACAAAGGACAAGAAAACAAAGCAAGAAATGCCAGCAGCCTTCTCTACATTGCTCACTGCTTAGCAGAATACTGGCCAAAGCCAGATCTTTATAAGATATATTTAGTCCGATCAGTTAAACTGAAGCTTGATTTCCTCGAGGTACTGAACAAGGCTTGAGACATGCTTTTATTTTTTTGGTTGGTTGATTTGTTGCTGGCTTTTTTTCTAAAATGAAGTGTTTACAATTGATTAACAGACCTAAAAACCCTGAAATCATTTAATCCAAGAAGAGAGACAAAATGGGTCACTTGAAGCAATATATGCTCTTCTAAACTAATTTATCACTATGTCACACATCTCAACTATTTATTTCTTTCTCTGAAAGCAGTTTGATATTCGTGATGCCTTGGCCACTCTGTTGATAGCATCAATTGTGGTGAGAGCACCTGTTCAATAAGAACAGAACTGAGGTCACTGAGCCATCTCCACCTGTCAGATGCAGACTATTTTTGGTAGTTTTACTAGACTGGGCCAAATTGAAGTCTCAAACTAATGGAAAACTCTTTCCACTTTACAGCCATTTTAAAGACATGCAGCCTCCGATATTTTTAATGTTTTATCACACAAGTAATAATCTTTAAAGGCAAGAGCAGAAATCTTTATAAGGCAGTAGAGCTTCTCTTTATAGAAGAAGATCTGAACTTACAGCAAATGTTGAATATCAATACTGAATGCAAAGTGAAACCTCACTTATGTAACCATTTCAGAAGCTGACAGAACTTTAACAGAAGCAGCTCCTAATTTTCTTCAGTCTCCTACTTTTGAAGGACACAAGACTACTACGCTTTTTCTTCTTCCCATAGAAGCATCCCCCTTTAAGCTAGTTTTATTTTCACCATTAAAGTACTAGGGAAAAAAAATATGCTTACTTTAGATAAGAGATTATTCAGTTCATGAGGATGCAGTTTCACTACTTCCCCAAGTTGCTGTGCAGCTGCTTTTCTTGTTACTGGTGTTGTACCGGTGTCCAGTAAAATAAAGAGACGATCAAGCCTAAAAGTGATTGACAAAAACCGAAAAGTTATGCTATTCATAGTTCAATTGCCTATTTCTATTAATATTCTCCCACATTTTTCAGTTTATATAACTCAAACAGAAGAGATGTCTGCCTGAAGACTGTCAGTTGGCAGGGTGAATAATGTACTATTTTTCTAATAGTAAGCATCGCTGTTCTCTAAAAGCACATTTAATTTGGTAACCAAAAAAAATCCCCAAAAAACAGAGTACTTGTAAGAAATGTTAGTTTAAAAACTCTACACTTACAAGAAAAAAATTAATTGTTCCTGTGTTTGTTCTGTGATAGAACATTTTCAATCTTGAAACATAAATATATTGTACATGACCATCAAATTCTGTTTGATAGAAAAAAACCAGAATTTTTGAGGGCTCAGCTGCTCCTGTTGTGCATTACCACTTCCACTGACAACATAGCCTGTTATCTGTAAGACCAAACTCTGCTTCTCCAGGATGACAAATTTCTACTTTTCACATCTTTTCCCCCTAATTACCTGGAATATATAAAATGAAACCCCTTGTTCCATTTACAGCTTGGAAATCATCTGATGCTTCTGCCCTTCCCACAAAATACAGGGATTTAACCAGCAGATCTGCTTCCACAGTAACTCTGTATTTAGTAAAAGACTCCAATCATCTATCTGTAGAACAGTTCACTTATTTCTTGTTTAGAGTTACTGAATGAGAAATAAAGTCTGTCTTTACATATGTTTTTACATGATAACTATCTAGATACTCAAATCTATGACTGAAGTTACAAGTGTTCATTATTCCCTCCCTATCAATGGGTTGATTAGAGCTCTCTAATGAGTGCCAAGTTTATCCATTAGTTTTTGGGCAGTATGAGGTTATTATTGAATATGACTCTAGAACCTGTCCGCATAGTGCAATCAAAATTGTCCCTTCCAGCCTTATCACAAAAATACTCCTCCAAAAATTGCAACAATATGAAACCAAACATTACACATCAGTGAAGCTCTCCTAGACCAGGCTGGCAAAATACAGATACAGGTACTCTGAACAACCTATCTTCATAAACACACCCCCTTGGTTTGAGCACATACAGGAAAGGACAAATGCCTTGCCCCTCTTAGTCTGCTGCTACTAATTACATTTCATGTAAATTGCCTGTGACATTAGTTCCAATAATTTTAAAAAGGAAAAAAAAACCCACCAAAACCTCTTTCCAACATCACTGGACTTTGTATTTTCTTTGGCATGCTTAAATCGCACTTAATCCCAAGTATATCTTACAACGTGTCACAAGAGAATAGGAACTGCAGTGCAGGGCCAAGGCAATACCAAAACCCAAATACTCTCATAACTGGAGGCATTAGATTAAGTATTCATTAAATTTTAAAAAATCTGGATCAAAGTCTTTAAAATAATTGTAATTGTTTAGACATAATTCTGATATTTGCTATCTTAGAAATAATTCTCTTCCTACTACTAAAATACGTAAGTTCATTTCAATTTCTGTAAGTAAAACTAGAGTTTCAATTGCAAAGATTTACTAATTAGTAAGTTGTTTTAAAATTACAAAAATTAAACCCCAGATGTATCTAATCCAGCAGTTTTGTGTGATCAGACAGTCAAGGAGAAGAAAGCTTTACAGATCCAACTCTTCTGAATCACTGACAGTGGACTAGTCATGAGAAACACACTAGGTACCTCATTAGTTGCCAGTATTTTTTCTTCAGTACTTTTGACAGTAATAACCCAACCTGATCTTCAGCAGTCAGTACTATGCAATACAAAACATAGCTGCTTTCAGAGGAACCACTGTGTGCTCCAACTTGCTCGTTCTCACCCCTTTCATTTATCTGTGAAACTTCAGTGCTCCATACCCAGGTTTGCCATCTAGCACCACATGCTCCTTTATCCATCACATTATCTTTTTTCATCTCAAAGCCATGCATGATGTGTAACTTTGACCACTTCCTCAGCTAGAACTCTTCATGTGTCAAAACAGGAGGAAACCACTAAGTCAGCCTACACTCAAAAACTCAACTTGAATTTCAGACTTAGTTACAACACTACATCTTCACTCCTAAAACCCACAAATTTTTGAAGCTGTGTTAACTACAAAATACAGTTTGGTTTGTTTGGGGTTTTTTTTAAGCTTACTGTATGCTTGGTTTGTAATGTGTGATTTTAAATTGTAATATGCTTAACTTACACACAAACGCAAACCAAACAACAACAAAAAAAAAATCTTTCCATTGTCTGACATCGTTACAGGAAGGTTTCAGCTTTCGACTCCAGCAAAATACATGGAAAGAGGATTCACAAATACAGCCAACAACATCTAACTGACCACAGTCCTGGCCACACTAATCATCCTCTTCTCCTCCTGGAGGAGGATGAAAAATTCCCAAACTGATAATATTTTGGAGCTATTAAGATTTTCAACTGAAGTATTGGTGTTGCTGCAGCAGAGTATAGCAGAGCCTGAATTCGGCATGAGTTGAAAGGGTAGCACTGAAAAAGTTGTCTACAATCAGCAGCACTAGTTGGTTTTTTTTTTTTTTAATTAAAGCTTTCAGTCTGAGTTTCCTTAAGAATGGAAAAAACCCCAAACTCCAAATTCTAAACAAATTAGTTTTGAGTACCTGCAGTTTGAAAAAAAGTTTTCTAAATTCTGACAAGATTTTCATTCTCAGAACAAACTAACAGTCTCTAACAAGTTATTAAAGCCAAAGAGAACTGTTTTCTAGTGGCATGTGGCTCTCTGCCTCTCATGCTAGACAGTGCTGTAAGAAGGGCACCACATGCCTCATATCATGCACAGAAGTATGACACAGTGTGGTTGAGTGAGATGCTCTACAATGCAGATAAAATTTTTAATTATTCTATGAAATACTTCAACTCTGTCAGAAAAATTGCTCTAAGCCTATAGAAGACACATGCAAACAACACAAACACAAGGAATACTTCAGGAAAGAAAAATAATAAAACCAAAGAGATTTATAAATTATTATTAGAAATAATTATAAAATATGAAAATTTAAATACCAATGCATGCTAAAAATTAAATATATCTCTAAACTGCATTTAACTGCTGCAACTACAACTTTAAAAATACAAAGCTCTTCACTTTTATTTCATAAACAATAGCTTAGATCGTTCTGTCATCTTCCAATCCCGAGTCAACTACTTGCCATCAGTAGGACAGCAACCATACATGACCTTGATGCGAACTCATGCCATATGAGCTCCGTACAAAGCATCACCTTGTTCAAACAGGTAAGTAATTTCTTCCTCTCATTTTAGAAATTCGAGATTTTTCTAGTCTCTGTTGAAGTGTATCAGCAAGACACGACTGGGAGCAACAATTTTAAGTTCAGTACTCCAGTCAAATTAACTATTTTTTCTTCTAAGAAACACCTTTTAGACTGACACAGAGTCCATTAGAAATATTTCTGACACAGACATCAATGCAGGTGCTTAAGAACAGGCAACCAGTAGCATTTGAGATGCTTCACCTACAGAAGAGCCATCACAACTAAGTGGTGGCACTCTCCAGGTACCACAGCGATTCCATCTTTTGGTCACCAGTTTTGCACATTCAGCATTAAACCCAGTTAGACATGAGCCCTACCAAGCCACAGGAGGAAAATGCTGCACCAAATGACCTGTTCTATTCTTCATGCTAATCTGAAGTTCTTTGCTGCTAGGCTGATCTCCATATGAACGGACATTTGTCATACTACTTAAAGTGAACCTTATGGCACTCCTGGTGAAACTGGATGGTGTGGATTTGAAAGCCCTTCAGCTCCAGAGGCACTAGAAAGCTAGTAGCTAGATAATTAATGTTACAATACAGGTGTTAGCAACAGTGCCTTCAAAATATTTGCAGAAGAACATGTGTGCAACTGAACTTCACAGAGATCCCAACTGTCCCACTGTAAGTATTCTGACTGTACTGGGTCCCCACAGGATCTCAGATGATGAAACTTCCAATTTGTTGCTTTCAATGAGTGGAGGCTTAAAAGGGACAGTGAACTGATCACTGCTGTCTGTGAAATGATCTGTTTGGGTTTTGCATCTCTATGCACCAGCACGTTAAACTGTCCAGAGAGCAATCACTGATAGTAAAGGCCATCTGGTATGAACACCTTGTAACTACCTTAGCATATCCTCCAGCCCATTAAAATGTGTGACTGTACAAAAAATCCTTAGTGGCATAGTCCCTGGAAAAGTAATGTCAAGCTCTGCCTAGAGCTCTTTGAAAAGCTGCTAGCTAGCACCCATCAGAAGACAAGGGAATACTCCTAGGAGTTGATATTTTCAACATCCAGAAACTTCCTCCCAGGCACTATTTCTTAGTACAGAAATAGCCCAGACACCTTGAAAACATCCCTAAATTAAACTTTAGACTTGACAAGGGTGAAATTGAACCTAAGTTCTAATGGAGTCTGAGCTTTTCGTGTTGACCTGACAGTCCTCTGCTGTCACTTCATCATTTGGTCAAATCCCAGCTTGGTCAGCGTCACAGCTCTAAACACCCACTCACATGAATGGTTAAGTAATCAAATAAGCAACTTTCAAATATACAACCAGCCAGTAAGAGAAAAAAAACAAACTCAACAGAATTCAGAACAAAAGCCAGAAGTGCAATGATACACAAAGAATGGATTGTGATTGTACTTCTCCTAGGTGTCTAAATAGTTATGAAGGTGGGACAGTGGACAGTGAAGAAATCTCATTTCCTACATAGCAGTTTAGGGAACATCTGGAATGGAACAACAGCTCCATGACCACACCGGGTCACAGTATTATATACTGCATATGGAAGCCAACCAAATGCTAAAATTAGTATAATTAATTCCATATGGATTGTATATTTAATATATAATCTACAACTTTACACTATATAAGCTTTACTTGTAAAGTATTACATATGTATCTACAACTAACAATGCACCCCAAAACATTACGTTACAAAACCTGTGAGAAAGAATCAGAAGTTGAAACAGCTGTCACAACTGACTAATACAAGATGTGCATTGCTAAGTTACAAAGCGAGCACCTTGGTGACAATTCAAATTCCATCTGCTGGAGCAGGGTGGCATTCTTATCAGCATGCAATCCTGACTTTCAACTTTCACTTCAGTTCGTTAGAAAAGCGTCTCTGAGAAACTGAGAGCTCTATCTCATTTGGGCAGCAATGCACATGCTACTTCTGCTTCCCCCCTCCTATGACAGTACCAGCCCTCTCACAAAGAGCCACACAGAAGGCAGTCCACTGTTCTGGTCTTCAAGTTAATCTCCACCAACAAGAGAAGAGTTACACTAGTCTTCCCTCCTTTTGAGTATGAACTCCCATAACCACACTGGTTATAGAACACCTACTCAAATGCTTTGGGCATAGGCCTTTAAGTAGTAGTGAACACATACTTGCTCAGGTTAATTTCTACATTTCATGCAAGAGCAGCCATGAAGTAACAGCTTCCAAAGAAGCTAGAAGCTAATTCTTTATAGAGAAAATTTGTGATAACCCCCAAAAAACATCTATAAAAGGTATACATGGCACATAAGACACTTTTGATCCAGTATTCAATTTGAAATGTTACATAAGTAATGACACCAGCCAGCAAAGCCATTTGTTCTTGCCAAGTTGCAGCCCTACACTTCAAAAGCTGAGAGCAATACATGAGGCCTGCTTAGTTCACAGGAGCTTCAGTCTCACAGCCTTTTGACATAATTATTTTAAAATAAAAACTAGGTTCCTAATCTACATATTACCAGTCATACACAAATTCAAGTAAACAAATCCACTGAAAACTCTAGAAAACAGTATTAATCTTACACAGATCAAATCAAGAATGGTTTACAAGAGCAGCAAGTTATGTTCTCCTATATTTCTGTAAGGAAGTGTCTTGAACGTACCCTGAAGAGGTTGTCTTTAAGGTATATCAGGGAGAACTTAAAGGATATACCAACTAAAATCAATTGTTTACTCTTAATGCACCTTACCAGCTTCCTCATTTTTTTTACATTTTAAAAGTACATTGGTTCTTCTTCATACTGCAAAGGCACTCAAAAACAGAAGAAAGCCATTAACAGCCTTGGTGTCAGAGTAATACATGAGATGCCTTTGAACACATTAAAGAAACTGGACAGAAGTTTTATTAGATACTGAAGGATTATCATCACTTTATTACCTGCTGAAATCCTACTACCCTGTGTAATCTGTGAGTTGTCATTGTCTTGGGAGTATTAATTTTCCTCCTGAAGTACCTCAAAAGATCACTAGTGAGCCACTGCAATTGTTCACTTCCATCATGCACTTTGTAGAAATGAGGCTGAAGCAAAACTTTTTACTTCTTTTTTCAAAACTTTTTTTACTTCTCAGTTTCAAGAATTCTGGGATCTTTTTATCAGCTACGCAAACATTATACTACTTCATCTATACTTTTAAGACTGGTGACAGAAGCTAAGGCCTACCAAATGAGCTTGCACATCCATAGAAGAAATATCAACCTTCCCACTCACCTATCCCTACTTCTGGAGGATGGCATTCATTAGTCTCTTCAGCATAAAACTACCAAAGAGATGAACATACACAATGCAAATATTCTGCAACATCATTTGGTATGAGGAATCTACTGCTCTGCTTTATGTCTGTTTTCTAGAGCACCAACACAGAAGTGTTGTACAGAAGTAGGTCTTCAATCCATGTAAGAGTGGGATCTGGTCAAACAAGCACGTACACATAAAAAGCAGAATTAAATATCAGACTTTTTGTCAATCGGTTACAACTAATTACACAATTATTTTTAAGATAACCTTCCTAATACCAAAGCTGCAGATTATCAATCTAATTTGGAGGTATTTCAAAGCATTCCCTATGTTTGTCTGGATCTTCCTGAACAGACTAGGGTTTTGAGAAAGGTTTTCAATCGGCCAAAGAGCAGAAAATTTCCTGGGAAAACAACTACCTGATAATTTACTGTTTTGAGAATGCAAAACTACCCCACCCCTCACTTCCAAAAAAAGCTATTTTCAAAATAATGGTTCCAGTATAGAACTACCCTTAATGAAATTATTGTTAATACTAATGCTTGGCATGCACGCCACAAGGACTGTGGGCTTTGGAAAAAGATTAATTTGAATCAGCTTCCTCCTCACTCTCCAAACTTTTATAGATAAAAGGAATTCAACAATGAAATATTATGTTAATCCATCAAAAAAAAAGTAACTGTAACTACCTAGAGGAAAAAGTGGAATGAGTACAAAAGCTGGACCAACTAAACCCTTACAAAAAGATAGTTATGTGGTTATATACACAGTGCAGAAACAATTATTTGTAATATGTCTGAAAGGAAAGGATCTTTGAAGTTCAATGTTCTGAAGTAAAAGGTGAAGTCAAGGTATCTTTATTTAAAAAACAGCATTGACACTGTATCAATGTTCCTATGGTATAGCAGCAGAAGGTCCATTTGTCAGAAGCTGCTGCGTAACTTCAAAGGGACATACACAGGCTTTGCTCTATTAAAAACACATACAAAGCCAAATTTTCACATTATCACTTTGTACAATGATAGAAACATTGGTGTTCAGCAGGAATAGTCAAGGTGTTACAGCACTCTACAGTGTGTATTCTTTTACCTCAGTTACATGTGAACCTGAAACAATTCTGTACCAAGTCACCAGTATTACAGCACCTTTACTGAAGTTTTATACCTTGTGCTCAATTGTGTAACATTTGGATATTAAAACTATCATCTGAAGCAATACATGACACTATTATTAACACACCAGCTTTTTTAGTGCTTCACATTGAATCCTAGAATGAGCCGTATCGAGTTTACCTTTGAGTTCCCAAAAGGTATTAACTAAATCTTTGTACTGCTGCTTTCCACTAAAGCAAGCTTGGTAGCTGAAATGGAAACCAGCCTCTACAGCAGACACAGCCTCAGCATACAGCTGAAAAGCTCTATCTTGATATTCCAGTTAGCCCCCATATCACATGTACATTAGCAAAGTTGGTTAAGCAGACTGACAGACCCAATGTAATTAGATGACTCCTCTATTTTACATGACAACTTATTTTAATGTACACAGTAATCTTGTTACAGCAATCCTTACTACTTCCATACTCTTCTGGACAGATTTAGGGGATGAGAAAAAAACCACAACAAACATAAAACAAGTTGATTTAAAAAAATTAAAAGCAGATCAGCACAAAGTGATATTTTGTAGAAACTAAAAAGCTTAAAACACCTGCTACTAGAAGCCTTAAAAGGTGCTTTGCTGCCTTAAGTTTTGACAAAGAATGGATTTCCATTATAAATGTGAATTATAAACTCCACTATAAATACCTTTACTTTGCCACACAGAATTGTAAACTTATTCACACATAGCTACTAAAACAGAATTTACTTTCGTGATAGCACTTTGGAAGTAGAGATACTACCAACACGTGACTTCGAGCTAATCTATCACAAGCTTAATTTGGATTTATGGTTTCCTTTCAACTATCCTGTTAGGAAGCTTAACGTAACCCATTTCACACACACACACACACACAAAAAAAA